>JAKSZU010000017.1:45110577-45440467 GCA_026018925.1 Tupaia tana | reverse complement strand
TGTTTTTTCTATAGGGCCCATATGCTTGCTGGAGAGACAGAGAGACAGAAAGTGAGAGATCACCCCCTGGGGGATGGCCATGACACAAACCCCCTCTTCTCCATTCTCCTCTTGTGATTTTGACCACACATACACACACTTGCAGTGTAAGTTTAAGCCGCTGGGTCCAGGACTTGAAACCACAGTTGACTACATGGGAGTCCAGTGACGTAACCATCATGCTATCTGCTGGTCCCCCAAGTTTTATTTTTTATGGCTAGTGCTTTTTGCATCCTGTTTAAGAACTTTTTGATTAACCCATGGCTATAAAGATTCTCCTGTTTTCTCCTATAAGCTTTATGGTTTTACCTTTCATGTTTAGATTTTTAGTCCATCTTGAATTTGTTAGGGAGTATGCTGTGAAGTGGAGGTCAAGTTTTTTTTGTTTTTTTGTTTTTTTTTCCTTAAAAGCAGACCCCAATTGCTTCAGTACCACTTGTTGAAAAGACCATCCTTTTCCTCTGGAGTTGGAGTGATTACCAAGGCTTTCGTTGGTGAGTCCACGGCCTATAGCCTGTGGGTCTGTTTCTGGGATCCGGGCTGTCCTATTGGTCTGCATGTCTGTTCCAGCATGCATCCTTTCCCAGGGTACAACCTGGAAACTGCTAAAAATTGGAGCGCTGGGTAGAGGGAAGATCGAGTGCATCCATCTCCTGCCAATCTCTCCTCATTCCAAGAAGCAGAACATTCCAAGAGAAGCAAAGAATTCCTTACAACCAGAGTCCAGGAATATCTCAAGTGAGCTATTTCCAGGGGGGTTCAAGGTCAGGGCAAATCATGCTGAGTGTTCCCCTTTTCTCGCTCCCAAACCTTGGAATACATATAGACCTTAGCTGATTGGGCTGAGGCAACATCCCTTTTTCTTAAAATTTTTCTTTTAGATTTTTGCCATAGGGTGTGTGTGTCACCAAAGAGACAGAGACAGAAGGAAAATCAGCCCCCACTCCAGGGGGCGGGGCGGGGACTCCTATAATCCCTTCTCCTCTGTTCTCCTCTTGGGATTTTGGGCACACACACACACACACCCCTGGTGTGTTTTTGAATCCGCTGGGTCTGGGACTTGAACCATGGAGTTGGCCATGTGGTATTGAGAGCCTTAACCTCCATGCTACCTGCTGGTCCCTGAGTCAACATTTCTAAAAACATAAATGATTTGGGACCAGCAGTTGGCCGTAATGGCTATGTTGCTGGACTCCCATGTAGTTGACCTCGGTTTGAGTTCCTAATCCGGTGGCTTAAACTCACGTTGGGCGCTTGTGCGTGCCCAAGAACCCGAGAGGAGAATGGAGGAGAAGGGATTGCGGCGTGGCCTTCCCCCCCTGGGGGGTGATTTCTCGCTTTCTGTCTCTCTGTCTCCCTCTTTCTGGCGCGCGCGCACATGCCCTACAGCAAAAATCCCTCAAAAACAAAAACAAAAACAAAAACCATAAATGATTTTTGTCAATTCTGGTACCAGGCTATGGCTAGAACCGCATAAGATTTCCACTTCACAGAAAAATCTATTGTTCTCGGGATCCCGTTGGCATGAAGAGGTGGAAGGGCACAGGAGGGGCCGCTGGGACCAGCTAGCTGCATGACATTTAGAGACCCTGACTTGGGGGCCACATGATGGTGCAATGGTCATGCAACTGGACCCACACAGGAAGGTCTCAGGGGCCTTCCTGAACATATGAGGTGACTGCACGTCTGTGACTCAGGCAGGTTAAGGCTGGGTGAGGGGTCACAGCCATGAAAACCCCTGCTGGGGTGATTGTCTCTGTCACTCATGGAAGACATAAATAAACAAAACAAAACCAGGGCCAGTTGGTGGCAGGGTGGTTAAGGCTCGGGATACGACATGGCCGACCAAGTGTTTTTGCGTCTCAGACCCCATAGCTTGAAAATCACTCCAGGTGCATATGCGTGTGTGTCCAAAATCCCAAGAGGAGAATGAAGAAGAAGGGATTGCGGTGTGGCCAACTCCCCCTCAAGGCTGGTTTTTCTTTTTTCTTTTTTTCTGTCTCTCTCTCCTGGGAGCATACTTGCTCTACAGTAAATTTAAAAAGCAAAAACAAAACAAAACAGACTCCTCTATTGTCACCCTCAGGGGTTCTGTAAAAAAACAAACAAAAGCAGGGCCAGTAGGCGGCATGGTGGCTAGGACTGCTGGACTCCCACATTGCTGACCACGGTTCAAGTCCTGGACCTAGAGGCTTGCTTTCTCACCTTCTCTCTCTCTCTTACTCTGTTCCCTCTCTGGTCAAATTAAAATAAATAAATAAAGAGTTAAATAAAATAATCCTTTTTTTTTTTTTAAAGCAAACAACTCCTCTCCCCAAAAGCCCCTAGGATATTTAAAATCTCCTTGAACAAATGTTGAATTCACTAACTTAGTGAAACATTTAATCAATGACATCTGAACCTTCTTTTTTTAAAGAGAGATTTTAGCTATAGGGCACATGCGCTCACTGGAGAGACAGAGAGACAGAAAGCAAGAAATCACCCCCTGGGGGGATGGCCATATGGCAATCCCTTCTCCTCCATTCTGCTCATGGGATCTTAGGCACGCACGCACATGTCCTGGCATGAGTTTGAAGACACTGGGTTCAGGACTTGAACTGCGGTTGACTATGTGGGAGTCCAATAACATAACTGTTACGCCATCTGCTGGTTCCTGGAATGACCTTTTTGTAAAATGATTTTTGCAAAAGAAAATCAGATGGATAAATAACTAGACTGATATTCAAGTGATCAATAGACCATTTAGAGTAGGGTGGAGGGCGGGGGTGGCCTCCACGTGACCTCAGGTGGGAGGACTCCTTGGTGGTTCAGCATCTTCCCGCTCACCTGCTCAGAGCTGACCCCCGACAGGACATCTCCTTAACTAAGCTCTGTCTCGTCCTTCTCTGTTTTTCTTTTTACAGTCTGCTTATTTGTTTGAGTGAGAGGGACAGAAATAGCTTCCAGCAGTCTTGATGCCTCAGCCCAGCCCATCTCAGCCAGGCCTGGGTCACGGGGGGCATGGGTGCCTGGCGCACTCAGGGACGTCTCTGGGTGCAAACCCTGACCCCTCCTACGTGCCTCAGCCTCACGGGGCATTGTGCTCACAGCTGTGCCGTCAGCAAGCCCTGCTTGCCTGGTTCCTGCCACTTACCCGGCCTGGAAATTTCCATAGAACGTGCAGAGGGCGTGAGGAACTTTTGATAAAAGCAGAAAACAGGAGCATGAGAGAAAGATGAGTGATGACATGTGGTGAGAAAGACTCCCTGGTGACCCACAGAGACACCAGACAGATACGGAAGAGGAAGGAAGTGAAAATCCTCTTGGCTGATAAGATGGCGGCCCCAACAACACTGCGCTCCCCACCCCACTCTGAAAAACGGTCTTTCCTGTCGCGCCACTGACAAGCAGCGTCACCGCCAACCCCCATCCCCAGCTGCAAGTGCGTCCCGAAACTCCCTGGAGGTTCTGTTCTCCCCTCAGCAGACGACGCAGCTCGGTGGCTCTTCACAAAATAACTTCGAATCCTTTCCACTCTGCCTTTCTCCCAAAAAAGGCCAAAGCAGATGCAGAATTTATTGTTTTTAAAGATAAGGGAATTTTCAGTTCACTCTGAGCTGGTTTTCTCAGACAGAAAGTTCAAAATCGGTCTCAAGGCCCAGCCGGGGGTCACCACGTTGCCATCTAGATCATGCTCAGTGTTTGGATTCCATTGAAAAGAAGTCCCAGGATTTCTCAACGTATAGAGACGAATACCAGGATCGGTCCACTTGTGTATTTATCCTTCCTTTGTCCCACTATGGATCCCAGGCTGCTCAAGCCTCTGTCTGGCAAACATCCTGCCCAAGCATGGCCGACTGACGGCACACAGCCTCGCCGCGCCCTCACCCACCTGCGCAGCTCGGGAAAGCAGACGCGCTGTCCCCAGTGCGGCCTGGTCCTGGCCGGCGAGAGGCCAAACCCGCCCCATGTCATTCCCCATCTCACACCCACTGTTCTTTCTATCTCAGGTGACTATGCCCCAACCACTTTCTTCTCTTACCTAACACGAGTCTGTTCATTCTCCTTCAGTCTCTTTGGGTCTTCCTCAACCCTCTAAGTTTATTTTCTTGCTCCCCCAGTTTTTGTAATTCTTGCTCAGTAACCTTTTCACTCATTTCTTGAAAGGAAAGAAGATGATAAAAAGAGGAAGAAGGTGGAGAAAAATTAGGAAAAAAAAAAAAAGAAATGAAAAAAAGATAGCCAGATTCTAAATAAAATTGTAGGAAGGAAAAATAAAAAGTTATTGGGGACCAGCTGGTGGTGTAGTGGTTGGAGTGTTGGACTCCCACATGGCTGACAGTAGTTTGAGTCCCAGACCTGGTGGTTTGCTTTCTCTCTCTTCTCTCTCTCTCTCTGGTGAGTGCACATGCCCTGGAGCAAATTTAAAAAAGAATAATAACAATAAATAAAATGAAATAAATATTTCTTTAAAAAAAGTTCTGTTTGGAAAAAAACCTTTTAGGTTCTTTGCATAGAAAAATACATCGTGACTTTCCTGAAGGCACAATAAAATTCAATTTTGTAAATCAATGTTGCCTTGAAAGTACCTGCAAGTGGGGCCAGCAGGTGGTGTGGTGGTGAAGGTGCTGCTCTCCTATATGCCGACTGCCATTTGAGTCCTGGATCTGGCAGATTGAAATGCATGCCGGGTGCCTTTACGTGAGTGTGCATGCCCAAAATCCCAGGAGGAGAATGGAGGAGAAGGGACTGCAGCGTGGCCATCCCCCCGGGGAGTGATTGCTCACTTTCCCTCTCACTGAATCTCTGTCTCTCTCTGGTGAATGCATGTGCCCTGTGACAAACAAAACAAAACAAAACAAAACAAAACAAAACAAAAGAAAACCTTAAAAAAAGATACCTGCAGGCAGTCAAAGCTTCCTGCAGAATCTCCACGTAGACATCCTCCTCTTTGGCTCTTTTTGATTCAGTTCTGGACAAGGGATCCACAAACTACCCGATTACCGTAGGAGTATTTGAGGACCATCCAAAAATAGCTATGTTCTATGAAAATACTAAATACACAGAACAGGAAGAATGGCAGCCAGACGGACTTAGGTTTGGAATCTTAGGACTTGGTTTTGCAGAGGCTAAGAAGGACAGTTCTCACAGAACACGCCAATGTCTGAGGGATGCCATGAGAAAAAGACCTTGAAAGAGAATTAATTTTGACTTTGACCAGCAAGTCACTCAAACTGATTTTTAGATAAAGCTGTAGTAGAGAGGACAGACTTAAAATGTATTATAAAGGGGCACAGGGAGGGGGTGATGCTAAAGAAAGATGTGAACAATTTCCTAGTCTCTCACAGAGCCCAAAGTACCCCACTCCATATCCTGAGATTTCCTTATCACGTTACTATTAAAAAAGACAAAGCACTCCTGAAGATAGAACACTGGCTTCTGGATCCCGGTCTACTGTTCATAGCCAGAAGACTCTGGACTTGCCACTTCATCTTTTTTTTTTTTTTTTTTTTTTTTTGAGAGAGAGATTTTTTGCTATAGGGCACATGCATTTACCAGAGAGACAGAGAGAGACAGAGAGTGAGAAAATCACCCCCCAGGAGAGGATGGCCACACCACAATCTCTTCTCAGGATTTTGGGCAGGCACGCACATGTGCCAGGCCTGAGTTTCAAGCCTCCGGATCCGGAACTTGAACCGTGGTCAGGTCAGCCATGTGGGAATCCAGTGATGTAACCATTACACTATCTACTGGTCCCAACATAGTTCCCCAATGTTTTTTCTTTAAAATTGCTGCATAGATGTTAGGTGAGTGTATATTTTGATGTGGATACATATTCCAATGAGCCGGAAAAATGGTCAAAAGTCAAATGCTCACCAATAGTCCTCCAAGATTATATTCAGTCATCTATTTTTTGCTTCATTGCCTTCCTCATTTTCCTCATAATCTCTCCCATTTTGCCCTATCAGTTCACTCTTCTCGCGTAACTCTGCCTAATTCCACCGCTCCTGGCAGTCGTGCTCACCCATCACTACCACTTCTGAAGTCTCTGCCTAAGCTGATGTAGTCGCCTACCCGGCACGTCCTCCCTCCTAGCCTCTCTTGCTTACATCCTACCTCTTACGTGAAGTTCCAAGTTTGAGGTTTATCTTTATTAAGAAAAATACTATTCAATTTAACGTTTATTGTTTTCTTATCAATATTATTTTTAATTCACAGGAAAGAGAGAGAGAGAGAGAGAGAGAGAGAGAGAGAGAGAGGAGGGAGAGAGGGGAGAGAGGGAGAGAGGGAGAGAGGGAGAGAGAGAGAGAGAGAGAGGAAGTGAGAAATCAAGCCACCAGGTCCAGGGCTTGAGCCACGGTTGACCATATGGATGTCCTGCACTTTAATCACCAGGCCAGGCCCCCTCCTGGCCCCCTGCAGGTTTGTCTTACTTTGACCTTTTTACAGCTTCAGTTCCTAATTATTTCTTTGACATCCTGTTGGGTTCAGAGTTAGTTCCACACAGTTTAGTGCATTGTTGTTCTCTAATGCTTTCCCCAGCTGGGCTATTGGAGGATGCCAGTGTATGCATGGAGTCAGAATGCAACCAGCAACTGTGGAATCAGATGTTCCTTGTGTTTGTTGGAAGTAGGGGAAGCCCAGACTATACACAGTGGGTTAAAGGGAGTAGCAAATTTGGACTAATACAACATGATTAACCAAACAGAACTGTCTTGCAAACGTACCACGGCACACATGGACAAGCTACCTAACCAGAGTGGTGTTATAGCATCCTCTTATTGATCAGCCAGCAGATGATTCATCAAAATTTTCCTGAATCTTCCAATTGAATTTCTCTGGCCATAAGCAATGTGTCTTGGCTGCTGCCCCACTCACCAACCTATCAGTGTATGAGCAGGGGACGCAAATTAATCTGAACAATATTAGTCAAAGCAAACCCCACCCACAAGGGGAGATCTGCTGGGGGGAAAGGGATCATCAGTCAACCTCACACCAAAAGCAAAGGAATTCTACATCACGCTGGGTTCTATCACATTCTGGTTTTCACTGAATACTTATTAACATGGATAGGACAGATAAGTATAAGGACATCTCTCCTTCCTTTTTTTTTTTTCTTTTTAAATTGCTATAGGGCATGTGTGCTTGGAGAGAGAGAGAGAGAGAGAGAGAGAGAGAGAGAGAGAGAGAGAGAAAGCACCTCCCAGGGAAGATGGCCACACCACGCTCTCTTCTCTTCCATTCTCCTCTCAGGATTTTGGACACATATGCACATGTACCAGGCTTGTTTCTTAAGCCCCCAGATCCGGGACTTGAACTGTGCAGTCAGCCATGTGGAATTCGGCTACCTTAACCACCATCGCTCTGGCTGGCCCAAGTATAAGGACTCCTCTAAGTCAACGGTAGATTGGAAAACCTCACTCTTCTTGACTTTGAATAACGCTGGGTCCTGGAATAGTTCATACGGAGTAAGTGCATCAATTCCAAATAAGGGGAGAGTCTGAGAAAGAGCTGCGACACCACTTATGGAGACGAGTCCCCACACCTTGGCACCCACTCCTGGATGGAGATGCGATTCCGATAACACACTGAAGGGAAGAGGACCGAACAAAAGTACCGAACGGGAAAAGAATAGTAGGAAGGCATTATGGCCAAGACGGGGAAGGGGGTGAAGCCAGAGGGAACTTCCTGGTATTAAATTAGGGGAAGCAGCCACTGTACGGCTAATTAGAGCGCAGAGCCATCTGCCAAGGCACGTGGTTTGGGGAACTTCCAGAGGAGGGGCGACCTCTCTGCAGGCTTGGGGTAGGAATCTAGCACAGGCTCAGGGTGTCAGCTGGGGACAGCGAGGGGAGAGGAACAGAGTAACAGATCGTAAGCCGCATGGACCAGATTTAATTTCAGGGGTTTAGCTTAAGGCAAATTCATCTGGTTCCATAGTTACTATTAGTCATTTATACCTTCTTGTGAATGGAGAACCAATAGCTTCCTCCCACCCCCCCGCCCGCGCTATAGGGCATGTGTTCTTGCACATGCCAGAGAGAGAGAATGAGAGAGAGAGAGAGAGAGAGAGACAGAGATAGAGAGAAATCACCCTCAAGAGGGATGGCCATGCTGCAGTCCCTTCCCCTCCAGTCTCCTCTTGGGACTTTGGGCATGCATGCACACACACCTGGTGTCATTTTCAAGCTGCCAAGTCCAAGATCTTATCCACCCAGCTGGCCATGTACGATCCAGCACCTTAACCTCCATGTCACCTGTCGGTTGGAACCAATAGCTTTTAAAAATAAGGCCCTGTCAAGCACTTCCTGGGGCAAAAGTGTGTAAGAACTGCTTCCTCTTCTTTGCATCTAATCTACTGTGGTGGGGTCAGGCAGGTTTAGCTCATTTAGACAGAGTACCAAGATGTTGGGGAGATAATAGAATATAGGGAGTTTGGAGCCCGGACTTTGACGTCAGGAATTGGTCTCTCTCATCGCTGAGTGATGCAACATTACATAAGCTAGTCCACTCCTCTCCATTCATTCATCTGTGAAATGGGACAGTAATATCTAAGTTATTAGGTTAGTAGAAGAATCAAAAGAAATCCAGCCATCAGCACAGGACTGGCATAGGGTAAACACTCAATGAAATGAGCTCCTTTCCTTTCTTTTTTTTTTTTTTAAAGAATTATTTATTTAATTTTATTTATTATCATAATTATTTTTTTCAATTTACTAATAGGGTATGTGCACTCACGAGAGAGAGAGAGAGAGAGAGAGAGAGAGAGAAAGCCACTGGGTCTGGGACCTGAACCGTGGTTGGCCATGTGGGAGTCTAGCACTCAAACCATCATGCCACCTGCTGGCCCCAGTTCTTGTTTTCTAGTTCTGAGGTAGCTCTTCCATCAGGGAAGGGGAAGGTAGGGACCCACCTGAGCAGAGATGTGAAGCAGGGAGATGGCTGGCTGCTGTGGCAGCCGAGTTGCCAGGCTGGCCTGGGGGGGGACTGCAGGGTGAGAGGACCTGGCAGGTGCATGGAGGGGTGGGCCCATGAGAAGCAGATGAGGTCGGGCTTTAGGGTTCAGTGTCCTGAACGTGGGCCTGGCATGACTCGGCATTTCAGCAGATGATTTTAGGGGTTTTTGGAGCAGGGGCTGGGATGTAATGGGGGTTAAAGGACTGAATCATGACTGTAGGGATGGGGACAGACTGGGAAGGGGCAGATGTGAGAGAGTATTTGTAGGGACAAATGGCATTCAGGGAGCCGGCAGGCAGTGTGGTGGTGAAGGCACTGGACTCCCACGCGGCCAACTGTGGTTTGAGTCCCAGACCTGGCAGCTTACTTTCTCACTTTCCTCCTCTCTCTCTGGTAAAATTTAAAACAACAATAATAAAGGTAAATAAAGTTGAATAAAAAATAATTCTGGGTTTAGATGTGCTGAATGTGAGGTAGCACTGAACCCGTGGGGAGAGGAGAAAGGGTCTAGACCTGTGGGGCACAGTGATGCCCAGGTAAACACCGCCTAGCTTGCCTCGCAGCCCAGGGAAGGCCATGTGGCACCCTTCCTGTGGAAGGAAGATAGCTTTGGCCCTCCCTCGTACCAGCTTCTCTGGAGGGGATCCCAACAGCTTGTCCACCCCCACCCGTGCCAGGTAAGGCAGGGAAGCAGGTAGCCAAGGCACCGTGCGGCTGCCATCCACTTATCACAGGGGCCGTCCATCCGCGGTCAGACATCAGTATAATACAACCTGGGGGCCCGCGAACACAGGTCTTGGGAATCACTTCCTGGCTGACTCCTGGTTCCTATGAGTTAATGAAACTCCACTTCGTCTCTAATCTCTGATGTTGAAAGTCTTAGGTGTATTACAGTCTATTTTCACTCAGGTGGACATAGTATTCAGAAGTCTTTCTAGGATGATTGTGAATCTTGAGATATTTCCAAATTATCGCAAGTTTGAACTGCTCATAGAACATAAAGTTATTTCTTGCAATTTGCTGCTTGCCAAGAAATCTCTTATTTGGTGGTGTGCTTTTTTTTAAGCTTTGTTATTATTATTATTATTTTGGAAGATTTTTGCTATAGGGCTCATGTGCTTGCTGGAGAGACAGAGACAGAAAGCGAGAAATCACCCCTTGGGAGGATGGCCACGCTGCAATCCCTTCTCCTCCATTCTCTTCTAAGGATTTTGGGCACACATGCACACATGCTCAGCATGAATTTCAAGCTGCTAGGTCTGGGACTTGAACCATGGTCATCTATGTGGAAGTCCCTTTAACCACTATGCCACCTGCTGGTCCCAAGCTTGCTTTTTTTTTTTTTTAAGAGTTATTTATTTACATTTATTCACCATTATTATTATTATTAATTTTGCTACAGCGCACATGTGCTCAAAAGAGAGAGAGAGAGGAAAAGTGAGAAAACAAGTCAGCAGGTCTGGGACTTGAACCGTGATCAGCCATGTGGGAGTCCAGTGCCTTAGCCACCACACCACCTGCTGGCCCCAAGCTTTCTTTTTAATTCATGGGAGAGGGTGCATGTGCATATGAAAGAGCGAGAGAGCAAGAGAGAGGCAGGTATCCCTGACAGGGTCTCATCACTCCTGAAGCCTCTTCCCTTAGACATCTATGTTGTCAGGATCTTGGGCACGCGCACACCATGTGTTTTCAGGTCACCTGGGGATCTAAACCCATGGTTACCATGGCAGCCAACCATGCCATCAAGTCTGGGCCTGATGACATTTTCTATTTTTTTTTTTAAGAGAGGTTTTTGCTATAGGGCACGCACGCTCACTGGAGAGACAGAGAGACAGCAAGTGACAAGTCACTCCCAGGGGGGATGGCCACGCCACAATCCTTTCTCCTCCAGTCTCCTCTCCAGATCTTGGGCACATATGTACATGTGCCCAGCTTGAGTTTCAAGCTGCCAGGTCCGGGACTCAAACCGTGGTTGAGAGTGGCAGTCCAGCGACATAACCATTACGCCATCTGCTGGCCCCATGATGACGGTTTCTTATTCTTTCCCCCTTGATGGTCTAGACGCAGCACAAGGAAAGGGGTCGAACTGGCCGCATCTGACTTCAAGGTGTGGCTCCCGTCCACAAGTGACTCTGGTATGCAAGGCCTGCGGCTGTCAGCCGGTTCGCCAGGCATGAGCTCACTTGCTGAGCAGAGCTCCCAGGGCTGCTGCAACACCTCCACCACCATCAGAGTGCCAGACAGACCGATGTCCGCACACGCTCAGTGAGCAGGCCGTTTCTATCTGGTTTGGACACGTGAAAGAGCTGGCTTTCTGTAGGGCATTTCTAGAGGGAAACTCCTGAGTTAGCGGGTGTCTCCTGGTCACGTTCACACAGCCGTGGAAAGACTTTTCCTCCACATCTCACGGGCATGTCCTGTCTGCACTATGACTCACTTCAAATCCAACGTATGAACGTTTTTGGTCACTTTTTCCTACTGTGCAAGAACTGAGTTGGGTGGGGAAGTTTCCACAGGAGGGTGTTTATGGCCAAACCATATGGACGGTCACACCTGGTTCTGGGGTTCCTAGAGGCCCAGACAGGGAGTTCCCCTGACACTTCACCCTGGAGTCCCTGCCCACCCTGTGTCCCCTGTGTACTGTGTATTCACCAGGCCTGGCGCATCCGGAAGTGAGCTGTAAGGGCAAGTCTTCCCGAGACCGCGGCTCACCAACCCTCAGAACCGCCACGGCTGAACGGTGGCACCGCCGTAAAATGAGGCTCTGCGAGGCTGACCCACACCGGTAGGTTCTGGGTCTGGTCCAGAGACCTCCGTGAGTTTACCGGGCACGTGCATGCCCATGCTCTGGGGCTGAATGGAGCTGGGGCGGGGGCGGGGGGCGGGTGTGGACTGTGGCATCAGGACCCTGATGAGGGTGGTGCTCGACTCCTGTTTCTCTCGCCTCACTCGTGGCAAGCCAGAGGTGAGGAGAGGTAGAGAGATTTGCAGAAACAATGTTGCTGGGTCTTCCCGGGGAATGAGACCAGGTACCACGTGGGGGTACAAGTATTCCAGGTGATCGGAGACAACCCGGGGGCGGGCTCTGCAGAAGAGCAGAGAAGCCGACTGCAGCGCCACCACGCGGTCTGCCCGGGCAGAGGCAGTGCCTGCGCTCCGCTCCTTCCACCGCAGCTAGGGGTGCCGGTTCGCAGCCTTGGCACGTGCCTTCCGCGCTGTTCTCCATCTTCCTACAGTAGGGCGGCTGGCTCCCACCCCAAGCCTGCCCCGGCCCTGCCCGTCCCTCCCTGCGCTGTCCCGTCAGCTGTCTGGCTGTAAGCGGGCAAGGAGCCGGCGGCAACACCGGGACCCCCACGTGAGGAATTGCGAGCGCAGGGAGAGCAGGGCGTGCCTGGCGTCTGTACTGGGTCATGTTTTGCCTTCGGGGCCCCAGTCCTGTTTCGTGTAGCCTTGGCAGACAACCCCAGACGTGAATCAGCTGCGCCTAACTGAGGCTCCCTGTTCCGTTCCTTCCTGTTCCCGCTTGGCCCCTCTGGTTATTTTCTGTACCCTTTTGTGATGTCCGCGGACTCAAAAGCTCCCAATTCACATTCTTTGTTTATTTACCCTTTGCTGAGCGTTCACAGATTTCTCTCCCAGCCTCCTGGCAGGATTTAGCATTTCTTCCCCAATGCCCTGAGTTTTCTAGTACTGGCCCTCAGGCTGAAATGGGAACTGACCACTTTTCGTGCCCTCTGGGCCCAATTCTTCCGTGTGTGTGTGTGTGTGTGTGTGTGTGTGTGTGTGTGTGTGAGGCGTGGTACTGTGTGTTCTGGTACAACCAGGAGGCAATTCCTCTACGGGTCAGAAGGAAATTCTCATCATAGAAGGTGCTAGATGTGCGGACAGTGGACACTCTGGGCTTGGAAGAGTTACCTGGTTCAATGAGGCTCAGGAGTGCCAACTAGGACTGCTCTGAGAGACCAGGAAAACCGGTGTCTCCCCCTGACCAGCGAGGACAACCTGCCTACCGAGAACTGGGGGACCTTCCATAGGATTCCGTGGTCAGCATTTAGTGAGGCGAGTCACACGCTCTCACCAGGCTGGGGGACAGCGTGGAACCCCCTCTGCTGCGTGTGAGCTGAGAACTGGGGACCGGACGGAAGCTCTGCCAGTGCACACAGGGTGCAGTCGCGCTAGACAACGGGCTCCTGAGGACATGGAAACACATCTTTGGGCATTTTGCTATTTTAGGCAGTGATTTTTTTTTTTTTTTTTTAATGGTACTTTCTTCTTTTTGTTTTACTTGGGTTGTTAATTCCATTTAGAGGATAAGAAGAAACAAGGAAAGGGTTTTTCATGGTTTCTATAGTAGAATTTTTTTCCTCTGAAGAATTATTTATTGAGTTTTATTTTGCCATTAGTATTATTTTTAATTTGCTGCAGGGCACATGTGTTCTCAAGAGAGAGAGAGAGAGACAGACAGACAGACAGAAAGAGAGAGAAAATGAGGAAGCCCAGTCCGGGACTCAAATCACAGTTGGCCATGTGGGAGTCCAGCACCTCAACCATGCCACCTGCTGGCCCCACAGAACGGCTTTTGAAGGTGAGGCTCCTGCACCTTTGCAAGGATGGGGGACAACCGCAAGCAGCGTATCCTGGGGGTGAGGTGAGCATTACAGAGCATGCCTGAGACCCCTCGTAGGACCAGCCTTTTCCTTCTCAGATGTCCTTTCTAGAACCATCATGTCTCCAACATCAGAAACTGTATTCTTTTGTCTGAATAAAGGAGAAGAATTTCCTTATAACACAGGGGGTTTTTGAGATTTGGCATCTCTTCAGAGCAGCCATATAGAAAAGTAGGAAATTCATTCTTTATACACATGGGAAGAAAATGTCCTCAGAACTCTTGAAATTAGCCTTGAAGCTACAGTTTATGCTTCCCAGTTCTTGGCCTTTGCAAACATTCTCAGGGAGTCTCTTCTGCAAAATGTGTGACCGCTTTAGGAATCTGGGGACTTTAAAGAGGACGAATGGATCTCCGAGCAAAGTTAAGCCAGCAGATCTCAAGCATCAGCTGCTTCTGAACAAGGGGGAAGGGGTAGCAAAGAGATCCAGGTTTACTGAATCCACGGGACCAGGATTATCGTCTCTGAGTCTGTAAATCAGTAAATGACACCTGAAAAGAGGAAAATTCAGGGGCCAGCAGATGGCGTAATGGTTATGTTGCTGGACTCTCCCAAGGCTGACCATGGTTTGAGTCCCAGACCCATGGGAAAATTCCTATGAAAAATGGTAAATTAGTTGAGGAAGATTCACAATGATACTAATTGAATCAAATTTCAGCGTTGAAGTAAGCAGGTAAAAACATGGTCTCGGTTCACTCGCTCAGGGATGAATGGTGTGCTGGGAGTTTGGAGGGCAGAAGAGGATGGGGTTAGGAGCTAAGAGGATGAACTCTTAACTGCGAGGAATTCCAGCCCAGAAAATGCGGATAGACAAGCACACAGTTGTAATATGGATGGAGTGAAACTAGCCCTATGAGGGAAATAGAAATATAAAAATTATTCTTGCCGAGTCAATCAGAACTGATTTCATGAAAAATGAATGTTAAAGACAGTGGGTAGGGGGCCAGCAGGTGGCGTAGTGGTTAAGGTGCTGGACTCCCACATGGCCGATCACAGTTTGAGTTCTGGACCGGGTGGCTTGAAATCACACCTGGTGCCCCCCAGATCCTAGGAGAATAGAGGAGAAGGGATTGTGGCATGGCCATTCCCCCTCCCAAGAGGGATGACTTCTCACTATTTCTCTGTTTCTCTCTGGTGAGTGCAAGTGCCCCACGGCAAAAACATTTTTAAAAAAACGATGCATAGCGTAGGTAAGAAAATTCTAGTCCTTTTGGCTGGAACTGCCATCTCCCAGTAATTAACCAAAATGACGAACACAAAGGGAAAGAGGAGAGGCACCCAATATACTTCACTAGGCCTTTTAGAAAACATGGAGTGGTTTCTTTGGCAACATATATGCAAACCTACAAAAAAGGTGATACTGTAGACATCAAGGGAATGGGTACTGTTCAGATTTGCCACAAATGTTACCATGGCAAAACTGGAAGAGTCTACAGTGTTACCCGGCATGCTGTTGGAATTGCTGTGAACAAACAAGTTAAGGGCAAGATTTTTGCCAAGAGAATTAATGCAGGTATGGAGCATATTAAGCATTCTAAGAGCACAGACAGCTTCCTAAAACGAGTGAAAATGACCAGAAAAAGGAAGTCGAAGAGAAAGGGACCTGGGTTCAACTGAAGCGCCAGCCTGCTCCACCCAGAGAAGCACACTCTGAGAACCAATGGAAAGGAGCCTGAGCTACTGGAACCTAGTCCCTATGAATTCATGGCATGATGGGTGTTAAAAATAAACTAATCTGTGGTCTATTAAAAAAAAGAAAGAAAATTCCAGACAAGGGGGTCAGTGTGTTCAAAGATGTGGAAAAGCTTGAGATGGCATTTGTGGGAAAAGGAATAGTACTTTATGTTGGGCTTTACAGCACACAGAGAAGTTTTATATCCATTATTTCACTTAGATTTTTCTCAAGAATATTGTGAGCTAAGCTAGTCAATTTGCAGGTAAGAAACTGAGGGTTGGTGGGGTTGGCAGGTGGTGTGGTGGTTAAGGGTGCTGGACTCCCATATGATCGACCATGGTTCGAATCCTGGACCTGGAGGCTTGCTCTCTCGCTCCCCCCACCCCTCTCTGTCTCTCTTACTCTGTTCTTCTCTGGTCAAATGAAAATAAACAAGAAGTTAAATAAAATAATTATTAAAAAAAAAGAAAGAGGGAACCAGCAGTTAGCGTAATGGCTATGTCGCTGGACTCCCACGTAGTCGACCGCGGTTCACGTCTCGGACCCGGTGGCTTACAACTCACGCCGGGCGCGTGTGCGTGCGTGCCCAAGATCCCGAGAGGAGAATGGAGGAGAAGGGATTGCGGCGTGACCATCCCCCCTGGGGGGTGATTTCTCGCTTTCTGTCTCTATGTCTCTCTCTGTCTGTCTGGCGAGCGCACGCGCCCTATAGCGAAAAACCTCTCCAAAAAAAAAAAAAAAAAAAAAAGAAAAAAAAAAAGAAAGAAACTGAGGGTTGGACCCAGCAGGTGGCATGGAGATTAAGGTGCTGGATCCCACAAGGCTGACTGAGTGGTTCAAGTTTCAGACCTGGTGGCTTAAAAAAAAAATCACACCAGGTGCGTGTGTGTGTGTGTGTGTGCCCAAAATCCCAACAGGAGAATAGAGGAGAAGGGACTGTGGCATGGCCATTTTCCCAGGGGGTGGTTCCTCACTTCCCCCACCCTGTCTCTCTCTGGGAAGCACACAACCTACAGCAAACTTAACAACAACAACAAAAAATAATAATAAGGTTCAGTGAGATTACGTGTCCTGTGAAAGTTACACAGCATGAGAGTGGTGGTCAGGACAAGGTTTCCTATTTTTCTTTTTTAAAAAGTTTATTTTTCCTACGAAGAAGAGAGACAGAGAGAGAGAGAGAGACAGACAGCAGTCCCAGCAGGGTCTTGACACCACACACCACCTCCAGCTTCAGTCAGCCCAAGATCAGGAGCGCGCGAGTGCCCACATACTCTGGAGATCTCCAGACACCCCGTGTGGGGTGGCCTTTCAGAGCGTCACGTTTTTCTGGTGTGCCACTATTTGGCTGTTTTCTGAATCCAAACCCAGAGCCTTCCCGACACAACCCCACGTGGCGCCTCTCTAGGAAACCCGCGATGACCGAGGTTCTGTCTTAATTTGTTTTGTGGGAGGGCGAGGTGTTGACAGGGCAGGAACAGACTCTTGGGAGCTAGAGTTCGGAGTAGATTGCAGAGATTTTCAATGTTAAGCCAAGGAAATTCGTTGTGTTTACAAGTTATTATTATTATTTTTTGAGAGGTCTTAGCTCTAGGGTGCGTGTGCTTGCCAGAAAGACAGAGACAAACAGAGAGACAGAAAGTGAGAAATCACCCCCCGGGGGGATGGCCACACCGCAATCCCTTCTCCTCCATTCTCCTCTCGGGATCTTGGGCACACACGCACACACACCTGGCGTGAGTTTAAGCTACCAGGTCCAGGATGCGAACCGCGGTTGAGTACATGGGAGTCCAGTGACATAGGCATTACACCAACTGCTGGTCCCTGTAGACAAGTTATTAAAATGCAAAGAAAAACAAGAGCGTTACAGCACTAATGTAGTTTGGAGAAAAGATCACCCACACGTGCTGGAGTCCTAGGCAGAGCTTGTGGCTTACCGTCCACACCCTGGCTGGGAATGTTTAGACACGGTATCTAAGTGGTTCTGGGTAAGCAGTATGACCCTCTGACCCAAACAGGTGAGACTTATCCACTGAATGCTGGTGGCTGTTACCCACACGGCCAAACGCCTAGCGTGCTAAGAGACATCTTAGAATAAAGCTATCTGGGAACATCAGTCCCTTTGATTACATTGTAATGCCTAACATGAAAATCAGTATTTGAAAATACATTGGGGTTTTACCTTGCCAATCATTAAGAAGATGCCACAGTCAAAGAAATGATCGTATATGGCAGAAATCCGATCAAGACATTCAAAAGCAATGCTGACATTTAGTAAACCCTCCTGGGGGAGAGTCCAGCGATCCTTATCTCAGTAAAAATGTTTTCTCTCTGAGATTAGATATGTTTTAGATTTACATCTTCATCTTGAGAAACACTTTCTAACAACCAGAAAGGAGAGAAGAGTCCTGACTGAATGCACTGACTAAACTATAAAATCTAGAATAAATAAGAGCTGTCTCGGAGCACGTCGCCAGCCTTCTTTCTGGTCACGTCCCTCCTGAACGCTGAACTCCAGCCATGGCCTCCCCGTGGCTCTCAGACAGGCCCTGCTCTCCCTGGCCCCCCAGCCTCTGCACATGCCGTTCCTCTTCTGCGAATACCCTTCCCAGCCCTCCCCACCAGTCTGGTCACCTCCTGTCTTCTTTAGGTCTCAGCTGAATCATCTGACAAACTGCTCTTGGACCCTCCTCACCCCCACTCCTTATATATATGACCCCCGCCCCCTGCATTCAGGATGGGAGGGTCTCCTTCTCCATTCCTTCTTTCCCAATAGGGTATGCACACTTGCCAGAGACAGAAACTGAGAGAGAAGGAAAGTGAGAAAGCACCCCCAGGGGCCATGGCCACACTGCAATCTCTCCCCATTCATCCTCCTCCCAGGATTTTGGGCAAGCACAGAAATGTGTCTGGCATGTTTTTCTTTATATAAAGAGATTTTGCTATAGGGCACGTGTGCTTGCCAGAGAGACAGAAAGTGAAAAATCACCCCCAGGGGGGATGGCCATGCACAATCCCTTCTCCTCCACTCTCCTCTTGGGATTTTGGGCGTGTGTGTGCATGCCTGGCATGAGTTTTAAGCTGCTGGGTCTAGGATTCAAACCACGGTCAGCTACATGGGAGTCCGGCTACATAACCATCATGGCATCTGCTGGTCCCATGCTCTGGCATGTTTTTCAAGTCACTAGATGCGGGACTTGAACCATGTAGTCGGCCATGTGGGATCCAGCTGCCTAAACCCCCACGTCATGTGCTGGCCCCGCTTCCTGCCTTTTCCATGGCTGTCTATACCCGCCCTCATCCTAGTGCTCCATAATCCACTGTGGTTGTCAGCACACCCCTTACGCTGCAGGCTCCGCGTTGGTAACAACCCGTCCATTCATTCTCGCTGTTCTTTTTCTGAATCCCAACGCCTAACCCTGATTAGGTGATCACCAACTGCTGGTAGTTGAGTAGGCCAATCCCACCCTCGAAGAACACTGGGTTCAGTACTTTCATCTGAAGCTGTAAACAGCAAGTTTAGAAACTGTCCGAAGAACATAGCTTTCTTTGTTGTTGATTATGAAAAAGACTCGGGGAGCCCTAGACTTGCCACGCAGTGTGCTATGGCGACTTTTCCTCCAGAGCCTGCACCAGGGCACGTTTTAGCATCTGAAAAGGCTGAAGTGCAGAGACTTGGATGGACTGTGACCTATTTATAAACTGGACCTTGGCTGGCCCAAGAACAAGTCGGTCAATGCTCAGGTATGCCCTTTTATGTTCCTGACTCAGCGACTCAGCCAGAGCAGTCAAAGGACCCGAGGGGCTGACTCCGTATTTTTACACTTATACTAACGTAGATCACATATTTAAAAAATCTATAAAAAAAGCAGCAATCTCATTTAAAAGTTTAGATAAAACCCAAGAGACAAAAGCTCAAGACTGGCTCTGTAGTAAAATACCCCTTTATTAGTCAATTTATAAGATTTAAAAATTGGGGACCAGCAGATGGTGGAATGGTTACATCGCTGAACTCCCACGTAGTTGACCGCAGTTTGAGTCCCGGAACTGGTGGCTTAAGCTCATGCCGGGCATGTGTGTGCGTGCCCAAGATCCTGAGAGGAGAGTGGAGGAGAAGGGATTGTGGCATGCCCATTCCCCCTGGGGGGGGGGGGGGGGATGATTTCTTTCTTTCTGTTTCTCTGTGTCTCTCTGTCTCTCCAGCGAGCACACACACCCAATGGTAAAACATCTCTTTTATAAAAAAGAAAAGATTTAAAAATTGAAGGTCACTGGTCAGACCTTTGGTGGGAAAAGCCAGAGTGAAATTTGGGGCAAGTATTTAAGAGGGAGAAGTGCAGCTCGGTCTTGAGCAATCATGTTATTTTGGAGATGATGGGTTTAAAGGAAACAAACAAGATGCCAGCAGGTGGTGTGGTGGTTAGGGCACTGGGTTCCCACATGCCCGACCGTAGTTCATGTCCTGGATTGAATGGCTTGAAAACCATGCAAGGTGTATTCAAAATCCCAAGAGGAGCGTGGAAGAAAAGGGACTGTCACATGGCCATGCCTCCTGGGGGGTGATTTCTCACTCTCCCTTGCTCTGTCTCTCTTTGGAGAGTGCATATATACCCCATGGCAAAAAAAAGAATAAAAATAAAAATAATGAAAAGCATAAAAATCCCAGTTATACAGACTGTTAAAAACATTCACAAGAGGTTTTTTAAAGTTTACTTATTTCTTCCATCAGTGAGAGAGTGAGTGAGAAAGAGACAGTGAGAGAGACGGCACCTCCAAGCGTAACACCACAATCCACCCCCACGTTCAGCCAGTGCTAGATCATGGGCATACTCGACACACTCAGGGAGGTCACCAGACTTGAACCCAGAACCTTCCCATGTGGGCAGCCTTGGGGAGCATTGTGTTTTACTACCGAGCCACTGCCTGGCCCCCTAATACGAGGTATAAGTGAAAACATCTACTTACAGTCTGGTTCCCAGCATGAAGGAAGAGCACCCGGCGAAGGAAGGCGTCCTTCATAGTGGGCTGGGTGCCCGGAGAACAGAGATTCTCCTCCCGTGGTAAACACATCCTCCCCTATTAATACTTTCATATCCTTAATCACCACATAACCCATGACTTTTAGACTTACAAGGGATTTTCCAAATCCTTAGTTTAGAAATGAGGCTGGGGAGTCTTGGGGGAGTTAAAAGTGTGCATCAGCTCATTCCAAGATGGAGGCCCAAGAAACTGTTGGGTCGTCAAAAAAGAAACACAGATCATGACTTTTCTTTCTTTCATTTTTTTTTTTTTTTTTTTTAGAAGTTTTTTGCCATAGGGTGCGTGTGCTAACTAGACAGACAGAGACAGAGAGATAGAAAGCGAGAAATCATCCCCCGGGGGGGATGGCCATGCTGCAATCCCTTCTCCTCCATTCTCCTCTCGGGATTTTGGGCACGCACGCACACGCGCCCGGCGTGAGTTTAAGACACCGGGTCCGGGACTCGAGCCATGGTCGACTACATGGGAGTCCAGCGACATAGCCATTACGCCAACTGCTGGTCCTGTCTGACGACTGAATAGAATGCTATGAATCCACCTCCTTGCACTTTGTTCATAACGGGACAAAAACCAGATCTGTCCTCCCTGAGCGTCTACTACTTACACAGTGCGAAGTCAGAGAGTAGAAAGGCAATGAGAAAAGCCCGTCAGCCTCTGCAGCTACATTTCCCAGGCAGACCGTCTCTGCTCGGCTGTGGGAATATTTCCAATTTGCATGAATGAAACATGGACAAATGAGATAAGGCTGGCTCCGAGAAAGTGATTTCTCCAACCCCCTGAGCGTTGCATTTGGAAACTGCAGCCTGCTCTGCAATTTGGGAACATCAGACATGGCACTGGGTAGACCTCCCCCTGGGGCCTCGACCCACCAGGGGCCCAGGTGCCGGGTCACCCACGAGCTATGGCAGAGACAGAAAAACAAGGGGAAAAACCCTCCCAGCATGCACACGAGGGAAACCTATCTTCCGTGTTTTCTGCCGAGAGAGTTGGAGCAACCGAGATGAGTCTGGGACTCTGACTCATCCGTCAAGACAAATAAACTCGGTCCACAGAGCCTGGAAGGGCAATTTACGAAGCAAACATAAGTTCGGTTTGGAAACGGGCTCTGGAGAAAACACAGATGCCATTCCAGGACTCTAACGCCATGAGGACCGAAAAGGGCTCCCTCTTAAAGCGTGAAGTAAGAAAATGCCAACGGGCAAACTCGTTCAAGGAGGCAGCCCTAAGGCAAGCAGGCCGAGATCCCAGCCTCCTTCCGGCAGAAATGCAGAGTTTGAGCTCCAGCCAGCTCCCCGATGGGCTAGTGGGCTTTGCAGGGCCCGATGGCTCTGTGTAGTCTCAGTAGCAGCAAGTGAAGCTCTGCCTGGTAGAAAGTACTTTCTCCAGGAGGGCTGGGCATCTGGGCTGGCCTGGACCACCTCTCCTTGTTCCCTGGCCAAAGCCACAGCCCTTGCCGGGATCACTTCCCTGGCTCCCTCCCTGCCTTCCGCAACAGCCACCACACCTACAGCTGTGAGGTGTGTTCACACTCCACCCTCTCTCTCTGTCCCCTAACATCACTAGGGGGTCTGGCCCAGGTTCTTCTCATCTCTCCTACTGCATGGTCTCCCATCCTCTCACTAAGTCCCTCCTTTTTAGGTAGAGCCTAATTCTTTTTTTTTTTGGAGAGGTTTTTGCTACAGGGCGCGTGTGCTCACCAGACAGACAGAGAGAGACAGAGAGACAGAAAGCAAGAAATCACCCCCCGGGGGGATGGCCACGCTGCAATCCCTACTCCTCCATTCTCCTCTTGGGATCTTGGCACGCACACACATGCTCCTGGTGTGAGTTTAAGCCACCGGGTCTGGAACCCGAATTGCGGTCAGCTACATGGGAGTTCAGCGACATAGCCATTATGCTAACTGCTGGTCCCGGTAGAGCCTAATTCTGTCCCCATTGAGCATGGGCTGGACTTAGGGACTTATTCTAGTGACGCACATGAATAGATGTGGTGGGAGTGACCGTGTGTGCTTCTGCGAGTAGGTCATAAAAGGCACTGCAAACTGCTTGCTTTTACTTGGATCAGCTGCTCCGGGAGAAGCCAGCTGCCATGTTGCTAGGAGCTCAAGCAGCGCAGTGGAGAGGTCCACGTCATGTGGAGTGAAGTCCTCATGATGACGGCCGTGAGAGCGGGCCAATCTGGAAGCCCACGCAGTCCCTGCTGACATCCTTACTGCAGCCTCATGGGACACCCCAGGCCAGGACTATGGAGACGAGCTCCTCCCGAATTTCTTTCCTTCTTTTTTTTTTGGAGAGGTTTTTGCTACAGGGTGCGAGAGCTCACCAGAGAGACAAAGACAGACCAACAGAAAGCGAGAAATCACCCCTCCTGGGATCTTGGGCACACACGCCCAGCGTGAGTTTAAGCCACCGGGTCTGGGACTTGAACCGCAGTTGACTACATGGGAGTCCAGCGACAGCTCCTTCTGAATTTCTGACCTGCAGAAACTGCGCAGGACAATACATAGTTGTTGTTATTTCAGGCTGCTGTGTTTTAATTTACTGTGTACCAATAACTGGTACAAAATCTTGAAACCTGTTATCAGCTAGAGTTCTCCCTTACTAGTCATAATCTCTTTTTAGAGAATGAGGGTTGTGTTCTGATTGCTTCTTTTTGGCCTTAAAGTCCTATCCTCAAGGGTTAAGGTAAAAGAGGAAAATGAAACATCAACAAAACACGTTTATACAGGGTCTTCGTGTACATTTATGGATTTAGGGCCATTATGACTCGACCACAAGGAAATGTCTACAATGATGATAACATATTTTCAAGGACTGTTCTTAACATGTTCTTTGTCCCTGCCACCTAGAATTTTTTATGTTACCTTCATTGTTAAATATAGAAAAAAGGAATTGGAATTTATATATCTCCAGTCCCCCAAACACAAGCCTTAATCTAAGCATCTGTAATCTTAAAGAACCCACAGAGAGGACAGCAGAGGGTGTAGTGATTACATCACTGGACTCCCACATAGCTGACCGTGGTTCAAATCCCGGACCCAGTATCTTTTTTTTTTTTTTTTTGGAGAGGTTTTCGCTATAGGGCGTGTGCGCTTGCCAGACAGACAGAGAGAGACATAGAGACAGAAAGTGAGAAATCACCCCCCAGGGGGATGGTCACGCCGAAATCCCTTCTTCATTCTCTTCTCGGGATCTTGGGCACACACCTGGCGTGAGTTTTAAGCCACTGGATCCGGGACGCGAACTGCGGTCGACTACCTGGGAGTCCAGCGACATAGACATTACACTAACTGCTGGTTCCCAGGACCCAGTATCTTGAAACTCATAATGGGTGTGTGTGTGTGCTCAGGATCCAGGGAGGGAAATGGGAGAAGGGACTGAGTTGTGGCCAATTCCCTTGGGGAGTGATTTCTCACTTTCTCTCTCACCATCTCTGTCTCTCTCTCTCTGGTGAGCACATGCACAACCTCTACCAAAAAAACAAAAAATAGCCCATAGAAGGGGGAGAGCAGGTGGCATGGTGGCTAAGGTGATGGATTCCCACGTGGCTGACAACAGTTCGAGTCCTGGACCTGGTGGCTTGAGAATCACGCCAAGCGCAGGTGCGCGTGTGCCCAAAATCCCTGGAGGAGAATGGAGAAGGGATTCCAGTGTGGTCATACCCCTGGGGGGTGATTTCTCACTATCCTTCTGTCTCTCTGTTTTTCTCTGGTGGGCACACGTGCCCTATGACAAAGACCTGGGAGGGCAGTTGGGGGGACATGCCATAGAGAACACGAGGGACTTTTTTTTTCTTGTGAGTCTTACATTTACTCTTTAAGAAATAGTGAATGAGGGGCCAGCAGTTAGCGTAATGGCTATGTCGCTGGACTCCCACGTAGTCGACCGCGGTTCGAGTCCCGGACCTGGTGGCTTAAACTCACGCCGGGCGCGTGTGCGTGCGTGCCCAAGATCCCGAGAGGAGAATGGAGGAGAAGGGATTGAGGCGTGGCCATCCCCCCTGGGGGGTGATTTCCTGCTTTCTATCTCTCTGTCTCTCTCTGTCTGTCTGGCGAGCGCACGTGCCCTATAGCAAAAACCTCTCCAAAAAAAGAAAAAAAAAAAAAAAAAAGAAATAGTGAATGAGATGAACCTGTGAGTTGCTATAACATAGATGAACTGGGAGAACATTATGCTAAAGGAAATAAGCATGTCACAGAAGGCCCAATACTGCATGATTCCACTCACGGAGATCTCTGAAGCTGTCAAACTCATAGAAACAGGAAAACAGAACGGTGGTTTGCAGGGCCCAGGTCAAAGGGAAATGGGGGATTGCTGTTCAAAGGGTACTAAGCTCCAGTTTTGCAAGATGAAAAAAAGTCTACAGATATGCTGTATGACAGTGCATTCAGCTAACAATTCTGTACACTGAAGACATCATTAAAAGGTGAGGCCAGTAGGTGGCATGGTGGTTGAGGTGCTGGACTCCTCAGCTGACTATGGTTCGAGTCCCAGACCTAGCAGCTTACTTTTTCACTTTCCCTCTCTGTCTCTCTCTGGTTAAATTAAAATAAATAAATAAATAAATAATAATAAAAAAGCTCTTAAAAATTGTCAAGAGGGTGTATTTCATGTTATGTGCATTTTTAAAAACCAGAATAAAGTATTACAATGGCAAGAGAGATTAATATTCTTTTTTTTCTTTTTTTTTTTTTTTTTTTTTTTTTTTTTGGAGAGGTTTGCTATAGGGCGCGTGCACTTGCCAGACAGACAGAGAGATAGAAAGCGAGAAATCACCCCCCAGGGGGGATGGCCATGCTGCAATCCCTTCTCCTCCATTCTCCTCTCGGGATCTTGGGCACGCATGCACACGCGCCCGGCGTGAGTTTAAGCCACCAGGTCCGGGACTCGAACCGCGGTCGACTACGTGGGAGTCCAGCGACATAGCCATTATGCTAACTGCTGGTCCCAAGATTAATATTCTCTTACCCCAAGATTCAAAATAGTGATTGCTTTTTTTGCAGCCCTCTAGCCCTTCTTCAATAGATCCCTGAGTGTCCTACTGTCCCAAAACCCTTTAAAAGTAAAAAAGATTTCATTGGTTTTCTATAAGAAAAGAGTTGTCTTCCTTCCTTCTGGGAGTTGACAGGGTGGTGATGGGACTCTGAGCTCTCACCACAGAGGAGAGAATGCTGCAATTCCGAGAAGTCTGGGAACCACGGAGCTGGGATATGTTGAAGTTTCAAAAGGAGTGTGATTGAAGAAAATCCCCAAGCATTTGAAAAGCTATCCCCTGATCTAAGGACTGACGCGAGCAGTTCACTATCGAAGTCTGCCTTCAGCAAGGAAGTGTAGACACCCCTCCCTCACCAGGGAACGGGCAGAAGCAAGCCAGCAAGACTCAGATAAGCAGTGAGCTGATGTGCAGATGAGAAGGGCCTACACTGCATGTGCAAGGGCAGCCGAGAATAAAGACGGGGTACTTTCTACTCAGTAGTGCACGATTGGGGTAAAAAGTGAAGAACACGTGACAAGATTCTGCTATATCACTTTTCACGGAAAGAAATAAAACAGGCTCAACAGGGCAATGGCACACGAAAGGCTGAATTTTCACAGTGCATGTACGGAATTATCACTGCCACACGGCACACCAAGAATGGAATTAATTGAAGGCACCGAGGGAGGTGAAAGGAAAATTCGGATAGTCTCGGGACAAGGGAAAGAGACTAATTATGTTTAAATTTAGAACACGCACTACCATCTTTGAAGCTGACTGGCAGCTGGAGCACGCTTTCTCTTCAGTCATCCCCTGACACGCTAGTCTTTCACATGAAAAGTGAATTCTGGGGGCCGGCAGGTTACGCAGTGGTTAAGGTGCTGGACTCCCACATGGCCGACCATGGTTTGAGTCCTGGACCTGGCAGCTTGCTTTCTCACTCTTCCTTTCTTCCTCCCTCTGGTCAAATTAATAAAAATAAAAAAAATAAAATTCTTTTTAAAAAAGTGAATTCTGGGCCTGGCCTAGGTGGCAGAATCCACAGAGTAGTGAACTGAAGTGCGGGAAGGTGCATGGCCGATTGTGGGTACTGAACTCTGAGTTGGCCTGAAAACATGCCAAGCATGTGCACCTGAGGCCACCAAGATTATTCTGAGGAGGGGACCATGGCGTGACAGCCCCGTCAAGGTGCTCCTCTCTCTCTTGCATGTGTGCGCATGTACTCCCTATCATAGATAAAATAAAAAGCTTTTTTTTTTAACCTGAATTTTGTGATGCTTTCAATGACCACTTTTGGGTGCAGGCCCCATGGTAAAGACATGAGAGAAATGCTAAAGCTACAAGGAAGTCTTTGGGGCCACATCTACAGAAATGCTCCGAGCCGCTTCCGCAGACGTCAGGCAGGGTCCAAGCTGGGTGCCTAGCCTCCGGGTCGGCTTTGCCAGGCCTCCTGCCAGGCGTGTCCCTAGGAGTCAGGGTGAAAGTGACCTGAGTCTTCCCTTGACAGTATCTCAAGACAGACTCTCACCAAGAGACCCTGATTTGCCCAGTAAAGGAATTCAGATCTGCAGGGATTCTTGATGCCCCATCAGGGTCTTGGGTCATTTGTGGGCTGGAGGGACCAGAGAGAATGAAGACAGCAAACCGGCAGAGAGAAGCTGGGCAGGAGCCATGTAGCGGACTTTCAACCACTGAGATTTCCATCTTTCTTTTTTTAAAAAATGTATTTAATTTTATTTATTATTATTATTTATTATTTTAATTTGACCAGAAAGACAGAGGGAGAGAGAAAGAGAAAGGGAGAAAGCAAGCCACCTGGTCCAGGACTAGAACCGTAGTCGGCCATGTGGGAGTGCAACACCTTAACCACCACGCCACCTGCTGGCCCCGAGATTTCCATCTTTCTAAACTGCTTCTCACAACTGAACAGAAATGGAAGGTCTTGTCCTAGGCCGGAGCCCTTCAGCACCAGTTGTCTTTAGGTTTCCGACAGAAATCAAGGGTGAGTCTTTCCCTCTTTCAGAAGTCACCCCAGAGTATGACATTCTCCCCTTAAAATGTTGTCTGGACTCACTGTATAATGTGGCTCTTTTATTTCCCTCCTTTTTTTTGCTAGATGATGTGACCACGCTCTAGAGAGAGACAGAGACAGAGAGAGAGAGAGAGAGAAAGGGAGAGGGAAAATGAGAAAGCACCCCTCCCCTCCAGAGGCATGGTCATACTGCAATCCCTTCTCCATCTCTCCCTCCTCTTGGGATTTTGGGCATGCACACACGTACTGGCATGTTTTTTCAAGCTGCAGAGTCCCAGACTTGAACCGTAGGGTCAGCCATAATTTTGGCTGCCTCAACGACCAGGCCAGAGCTGGCCCTATAATGTTATCTTATTAAGGAAGTAATTTTATAAAGAGAAGCCTGGTTTAAATTTTTAAAGAATTACTCATTTCATGTTTAATGAAGCTTTTTTCTGCTTCTCTCCTGCTATTCCTCACCCTCTAACTAAAGAAAGTTTGTCCTATTATATTAACACAGATTCTGTGTATCTATGCATTTCCATTATGGCTAACAAATCAAAAAAAGTACATTTCTTGCAGAAAATCACATTTAACAAATCCCTTTGGGGACAGAAAAAAGTGCAAAGCATTTACAAAGATTAGTTTGTAGGAGGAAGAAGTCAGTCCCAAATCCCTCCTCGCAACATCCTCTAGTTCAGCGAGGTAGGTGCCCCAGGCCACATTTATAATGATGGAATGTCTTCAATCTCTTACTGTAGGCTTGAGCCATAATCACTCTCAAATCAAATATGTAAACATCAAAATGTAAGCCCAAAAGCTTAAATAAGAAAACTTCGTTTTCACTTCTGAATATCTAAGACAACTCAAGCCAGCTCACATTTTAGTAGGAGGGGTGAGCACTGGACCTAAGGCATCCCCAGTGTATTTTTCTATTTGAGAAGGATTGTTTAATCCTGGAAAACAAATGTGATCAATCTTGTGAGTCAGCATCGACTGTCAAAACACACACTTTCCAATGTATTAAATGATTGATAGAAATAAAATCTCTATATTAAAAAGGCTAGTTCGTTTGAAGATGGTTATTATAAACTACTTCCTCCTTCTCCGAACACACCTGGCCCTGACGTTAATGAAGCCTGAGGGTCTATGTGCATATGGTGGTGACAAAGCCTGACTGCAGAGGTGCATCATGGGTATATGCTGGCCCAAAGTGATGGTCACCGGTACATTATTCTAGGTCCTACTGAATGTATGACCATCTTTCATACATTTGGGGTGTAAAAGTCTATTGACAAAGAATGCTCTCATAGCCTTTGAAAAACCTATTCTAGTCAAACACTATCTTAATCTGCTATTGCATTGATAACAGAGATACCTGAGACGGAGTGGGCGATTCATAAAGAAGTAGAGGTTTATTTGACTCATGATTCTGGTTGCTGGCAAGTCCAAAGACATAAGGCTAGCATCAGGTCAGCCTATGTTGCAACATGGCTGCCAGAAGCAGAGGAATGTGAGGACATGCAGTGAGGGAAACCTGGGGCCAGCCATCTTGCTTTTTTATTTTTTGGCTATAAGGTGTGTTTGCTTTCTGGAAGAGACACAGAGAGAGAAAATAATAAGTTCCCCCACCCCTGTAGGGCGAAACCATGTTGTAATCCCTTCTCTTTCACTATCCTCTTGGGATTTGAGCACATACTCACATGCACCAGTGTGTTTTTCAAGTAACTGGTTTCGAGTGGGTCTGGAACTTGAACTGCATGGTGGGCCATATGAAATCCAGCTCTTTAACCACCATGCTACTGGCTGGTCAAATCCTCTTTTAAAAAACTTTTTTTTTTTTTCCTACAGTGTACATGTGCTCACCAGAGAGAAAGAGAAAGAGAAAGTGAGATTGTGACCCCAAGTGGGAATGGCTATGCAGAAACCTCTTCTCCATTCTCCTCTCAGGATTTTGCGCACACATGCACATTTGCCCAGTGTATTTTTCAACATGTTGGGTCCAGGATTCGAACTGTGCAGCCAGTCATACGGGATCCACCCACCTTAACCACCATGCTACCAGCTGGCCCTCCATCTTCCTTGATAACAACCTACTTTTGTGAAGACTTACCCTTTCTCATGAGAACTAGAACTCACTAAGTCTCACAGACATCATTAATCAGTTCATGAAAGTTGAGTCTCTGTGATCCAATTACCTTCCACTACGCCTCGATTCTTAAGGGTCTTTTTTTTTTTTTTGAGAGTTTTTTGCTACAGGGCGCGTGTGCTCGCAATCCCTTCTCCTCCATTCTCCTCTCAGGATCTTGGGCATGCACGCACATGCGTCCAGCGTGAGTTTAAGCCACCAGGTCCGGGACTTGAACCGCGATCGTCTACGTGGGAGTTCAGTGACATAGCCATTACGCTAACTGCTGGTCCTAATTCTTAAAGGTCTTATCACCTCCCAACACTATTACACTGGGGACCAAATTCCAAAACATAAACCTCTGCTGAACAAACTGATACTCAACCCATAACACACTCCATTCTTTCAAGCGCTACCACTGAGTGCACACACACCTCAACAAGTCAGCACAATTCTGCAGGTGTGAGGAGGGAAGGCTCGGTGAGTAGGAGGTCTATTTGGGGCTTTCATATCTAGCACCTTGATTTCCTTTCTTCATCTCTCCTGACAAGTGAAAGTCCACTTTCAGTCTGGCATTGTAGCTAGGCCTTGGTCATTAAAGCTTAAACTGAGCAACCCTGTGTCCTCCACACAGGCCTTCCTGCAATACCCACCAGGAGAGATGGCCTCTCTTTCCCTGGGTGGTCACTGTGTGGTGGGGGCCTTCTAACAGTACACTGGGTCCCCGGTCCCAGTGCTTAGCCCAACAGAAGGGGCTGGCCTTGGTCAGTGTCACAGCAGGTCTAAGGGAGCCAGAATGTACTACTGTGGTATATGTGACTGTGGGGGACATCAGGGTACTCAGGAAGGTAGGTCCACACTAGCTTTCAGAACTCAGGTCTGTTTGGGAGGGCTTGTCTTGAACAGGTTTTTCCCCAAGGATTAGGGATCCTGGCTGTGAGAAGGGAGGCGGTTGTAAAGATTGCCCCAGAATTGCTCACAATTACTATGGTCTCTGGCTCAGGAGGTCAGATGAGGACGTGCCTTTTCAGGTAATCCCCTAAAGTTCCACGACTACACAGCAACGGGGCAGTACAAGAGCCAGCCAGGTACCACTGTCACCACCGCCACCTCCACTGTCACTGCCCTCTGGCATAGAGCTTCCGGAAGTGTGTTCTCTTGCTTGACTTCAGCACAGTCCCATGCAGCTGGCTGGGAGCTGCCCTGTGTCTTACTGCACAAGGTGGGGGGGGGGGGGGGAGGGCAGCACAGGAGGGTCAGTAACTCATCCCAGAGCAGCAGCTTACACGGCCGCCATCCTGGCGTGAGCAAGCGAGTCTCCACGCTGCCCGCCGTGCTTGCCTCTTTAGAAAATGCACCTCGCATCCAGAGCAGAACCATTTTGTTGCTCCTGCCCTCCCCTTTCTTCTCCTTCCTGGCTCTGACGGTATTAAACAGTACAAACAAGCCATGACCGGCATCTGGGTTCTACTTCTTGCTCAGGCACATCTGGAAGCACTGCAGACCTCACTCGTTTCTCTCCTCACAACACGAGACACATGTTTATTCTCTAGCATGACTTCAGGGCTTAAAGTCACTCATTCCTTTTCTCTAACTTTTCAAGTTGAAGGAAGACCTTTCCCTTGTAGTAACCATTACCTTCTGCCTATTTATACCATCATCATAACCAAACTCTGCTTCTTTTTCTAATGTTAGGCAGTGCACGCATGGACAAGCAAGAAAAAGAGACAGAGACAGCGCTCTCAGCACCTCCATCCCCTCCCTGCAGCTCTTTGAGGTTCTGGCTGCCCATGTGTGTCTGGCATGGTTTCAGACCAACCCGGAGATCTGAACCTGCGACCAGCTATGTGGTTTCTGGCACTGTAGTCTAGTACGCTGTGGGTTACACCATCTGACTGGGCCCCAAGTGCTTTTGTTCAATATCTTTTCAGACAATTTGCTTCTTCCTCTTTTTTTTTTTTTTTTTTTTTTTTTTTTTTTTTTTTTTTTGCTAGAGGGCATATGTGCTTTCCAGGGAGAAACAGAGAGAGAGAGGGAGAGGAGAAAGCAGCTTCCATGGGAATTGCCACCTTTGGGATTTGGGGATTTCAGGCATGCATCGCTGTGCCCTGCATGTTTCACAAGTCACCAAGTCCAGGACTTGAACCATGGGGTTAGCTTTCTGAGACCCAGCTGCCTTAACCACCAGGCCATGGAGCTGGCCTGTTAGTTTGCTTCTTTTAAGTATTTTAATTAAAAGGAAAAAAAAAAAAAAGATACAGCTCTCAAATGGAGGAAAAAAAAAGTCACCAGTAAGGTCCAGGTGGTGACACAGGAGAAATGCAACTGAACCCACATCGCAAAGGTCCTCGGTTCGTGTCCTGGGTCCCCTGAGCATGCTAGGCACGTAAGCATGTGTGCCTCTGATCAGGGCTGGCTGAGACTGGGGGGTGGACTGTGGTGTGAAGACCCTCTAGGGGGTGCCTATCTCTCTGTCTCTCTTAAATAAATAAACAAAAAAGTCACCAGCACCCAAGTACTGCCATGCCTCAGCAATTTAAACGGTACTTCATTTGGCATAGTCGGTGTTAAAACAATACAGCATTATCTGCTTTGAATGCAGTAGGTGCCCTCGGGGTAGAAGGACTTCCTTCTGAGAAATATTAAATCTGATTGAAACTCAAGAAACAGTGTCATGTGGGGAAAGCCATGCCTAGCGGACCCTTGACTGATCACATTTCAAAGCCCGGTGCTTTGCTATAGGGCATCTTCCTTTAAAAAGAAGCAATCCTATTACTCAGAGCCTTCTCTGCACACCGTGGCTTTGAAGGAATTTGATAGTTTGCAAATTCAAAGTCGAAAATTAAAAACCCACGAATAAGACCTGAATCCATTTATTCATGGTCAAATGAATACAGCTTTGAAAAGTCTATCCTCATTAGGATCACCGCGACGTAATCTGTGATCTGTGGGAGGCTCTAACTGACCTTCTGCCCACTGGAGGAGACCCATTTTCTAACACAAGCTCTGTCTTCAAAGGACTCAGGAGATAGCATGGACTCATATGAACTGAAGTGCATGTCTTTTTCAAGAATGTGTCATTGTTTTCTTAATCAGTGTTATTTTGATTTTGCCAGGTTTAGGATACCTCATCTCTCTCCCTCAAATGCATGAAAATAAATCCAGGCTCCTACAGGAGTGATCAAAGCTTCCCGTTCACAGAGGAATGTCCATTCCTCCAAGCACGGGGAGGTTTCCTACCTAATGAACTAGAACATTGTCAGATGTCTGGTTGCCAAGTAATATATTAAAGTGCTTTTCTAATGAGATTTCTGCAAGGTAACCATAAAGCCATAAAAAAAGCACGCTAAGCTTCAGTGAAGCAAACACAGTTTAAAAAATAACCAAATGCCTCTAAGGGAGAGAAGAGGTCAATAGGAGAGCTAAAAGAGCAAAAAAAGAATTTGACAGGTATAAAAAATAAAGTCCAAATAATTTTCACGTCTGAAAAAAGGGGTATGCAAGGCAGAACAATGGAGTGGGGCCAGAAAAGGGCCACCTGAATAGCTTCTTTTTTTTTTTTTTTTAAATGGAATTTTGGTTTTTAAAATTTGCTATAGAGTGTGTGCACTTGCTGGAAAGAGAGAGAGAGAGAAAGAGTGAGAGAGAGAGAGAGAGAGAAAAAGTGAGAAGTCGTCCCCCAGGGGGAATGATCATGCCGCAATCCTTTCTCTTCCATTCTCCTCTCGAGATTTTGGGCAAGCACACACACGTGCCTGGTGTGTTTTTTTATTTTTTAGAGAGGTTTTCGCTATAGGGTGCGTGCGCTCGCCAGACAGACAGAGAGAGACATAGAGACAGAAAGCGAGAAATCACCCCCCAGGGGGGATGGTCACGCAGCAATCCCTACTCCTCCATTCTCCTCTTGGGATCTTGGGCACGCACGCACACGCGCCCGGCATGAGTTTTAAGCCCCCAGGTCTGGGACGCGAACCGCGGTCGACTACGTGGGAGTCCAGCGACATAGCCATTACGCTAACTGCTGGTTCCCAAAGTCCATTTATTATTTTTTCAACGAGAGAGAGAAAGGGCACCTCTAACAGGGTGTTCACGCCATAATCCATCCCCCTGCCTCAGACTGCTGGGGTCACGGGCACGAGTCTGTGCATCTGCTGTCCCTGGGATGGGAACCCGAGACCCTCCCATGTGGCTGCAGCACTGTCGAGCCTTGCATTTCCACTGTCACCACGGCTCACCTTCTTTCCTTTTAATGGTTTCTTTTTCCCTCTCACAAGACCCCCTTACCCTTGACAGGCCAGATACAAATACTTCCCACTCACTTGAGGCTTTAGAGTTAAAAAATATATATATAAATATATCTACCGTTCTCCTTTGATCTTTGCTTTTAATGATTCATGGAGGGCTGGCTAGCAGAGCCATCAGAGCCCTGCACACAGCCAGGAATTTCAGAACTGCATCTGGGTGCTAACTAGGAGACTGTCTAAGCACGGGACATTCCCCACAAAGCATCAGGGCGGGGAAGGACCAGCTCCACTCCCATGCCGACCTGGAGCGGGCTCTGGCCAGGGCGGGCTCCTCCCACAGGGTCGTTCCTCTGCTCAACACTTGAGCAGTGGCTGGTTTCTTCCCTCCCGACCGTTGTGCTCCAGCGCTCATGACTGGGGCCTTCCGTTTAGCCTGAGGAGAGCAATCCTTTTCACTTTTTTTGGAGAGGTTTTCGCTATAGAGCGTGTGCGCTTGCCAGAAAGAGGGAGACAGAAAGCGAGAAATCACCCCCCCCCCCCCCAGAGGGGATGGCCATGCTGCAATCCCTTCTCCTCCATTCTCCTCTTGGGATCTTGGGGACACCCGCACACGCGCCCAGCGTGAACTTAAGCCACCGGGTCCGGGACTCGAACTGCAGTCGACTACACGGGAGTCCAGCGATGTAGTCCCAGAGGAAAGGAATCTTTCTAATCGTGTAAGGAGGGGTCTTTCATCCCACCTACATAAGCAGCACGCATGTACCAGGGTCAACCCAGAGTATTCCTCTCTGCCATCTCCTGTAAAAAATTTCTCTAAGCGAGATTTACATTATCTCGCGATTTCCTTTTTCCTTTTTTTTTTTTAAATTGCAGGTGGTTCATTTTGTGTTGCCAAAATTCTCATCCCACTACACTTCATTAGTAAAAGCCCTTTCTTCCCCACCTTTCAGCACTGCTCAATGAGATGCAAATAGGACCATTTCAGCTTTCCCTGGGGAAGAAAAGAGCAGTGCTTTGCTTATCTCGAAGTTACACATGAATTCCGTCCTCCTTTGCGGAGGTTCTTGAACCTAGGTGCACTTTAAAAAGTCAAATAATTGACAGAATAATTATCCTGGCACTCCAAAGCCAAAGCAAACACCAGGATGCATCTTCCAGTTAAATTCTGTTCCGAAGCCTCAGCCTTCAGGAATGTAATAGAACATGAAATGCAAAGGAAGGGAATTTCCCTATTTCTCTAAGATGCAATTCTTTTAAAAAATCAGAGCTTAAAGGAAAGAAAGCTAGCACGTCAGTTTTTTTTTTTTTAATTAAATTTAATTATTATTTTAATTTGCTCTAGGGCGTGTTCACTCACCAGAGAGAGACAGAGAGAGAGAAAGAGAGAGAGAGAGGGAAAGTGAGAAAGCAAGCTGCCTGGCCCAGAACTTGAACTGTGGTCAACCAGGTGGGAGTCCAGTGCCCTAACCACCTTGCCACCTGCTGATCCCACAAGTCAAATATTACATGAAATCTTCTCGGGTATCTTCTGTCCAGCAATCTCCCTTCTGCTGCCATCTAGCAGTGCTTTTCCTCTCATTCTCATGGTACGTGTCTCATGAATAGTAACTGTTAGGAATACTCCACTGTTCTTATCACCACCACTAACACTGCCTCTGCTATCATGCCCTGAGTTTACTATGTGGAAAATTCTCTAGGTATTATTTCAGGGAACCCTCACAACCCATGAGGTGGCTACGCTGCTAGCCCGTCTTACAGAGGAGGATTTGGAGATGTGAAAGGGCCAGTGCTCATCAGCAACAAGGCCGGGGTTCCAGCATAGATTTGACTCAAGAACTTTCATCTTGAACAGTCTCCACAGCTGTCTGAGTAATGGTCTCTTTGTGCTCACAGAGAGAGACAGAGGGAGAGGAGGGAGGAAAGTGAGAGATCACCCCCCCTGAGGGGGCTGGCCGTGCCACAATACCTTCCCCTCCCCTCTCCTCTTGGGAGCTTGGGCATGCACACATGTGCGCAGCCTGATTTTCAAGCCATCAGGTCCAGGTCTTGAATCAGGTAGCTGGCCACGTGGGATCTAACGCCTTAACCCCTACGCCACCTGCTGACCCGATACGGCCCCTTTCTGTCTCTACAGGATCTACCAGAAGGCTTGGTGGGCGCCTAAATGGATGAACGAACCAACGTACAAATGAATACGTTTCCTGAAGGCTTGTTTTTCTAAATGAAGTACTTTACCTTAGAAAAGCAAAAAGTGTCTAAAACTGAGTATGAGAATACTTGTGTAATATCAAGAGGAGATCATTTCTCCTACTCTGTAAGATTTAAAGAAGGAGAACTAACACTACTGCTCCCAGCCACACGGGTCCTGCACGCTCCAGGCTACACGGGCCATTAACTGTTGAAACAAATGCAGCTCGCATATTCATGAGAAGCTTGATTTTAAATAAATACAGGGCTTTACCAAAATTGGTATCAAATTCTTTTCTTCAACCCTTTTCTCCTTCTGCCTCCATTCAGAGGGACCTTCCTAAGTAACGCACATTTTTCTTACTTTTTTTTTTTTGAGAGGTTTTGCTATAGGACACATGCGCTCGCCAGAAAAACAGACAGAGACAGAGAGACAGAAAGCGAGAAATCACCCCCCAGGGGGGATGGCCATGCCACAATCCCTTCTCCTCCATTCTCCTCTCGGGATCTTGGGTACGCACTCACACGCGCCTGGCGTGAGTTTAAGACGCGTCTGGGACTCGAACCACGGTTGACTACATGGGAGTCCAGTGACATAGCCATTATGCCATCTGCTGGTCTCTCATTTTTCTTACTTTTAATTTAGAATGGATCGGAAGGAATGCCAGTCTTACCACACCCCCTTCACCCCAACACACACCCATGCCAAGAAATGTAAAGACACGAATCCACGGCCACCGGGAAGGAAATGCAGAAGGGCGTTGGTGGGATCAGTACTACCAGCCAAAGTGCCTGGGTCACACACACTCCTCTCCTGCCAAGGCGATGTCTACATCGGCGCTCCCCTCAGACATGAACGTGTATTATAAAGTTTATGTCTTCTGAGAGTAGGCCACACCGTGATCCACCTCATCTCAGGGGACCAAGGTCAAGGGCATGTGCACACGCCCAGTGTGCTCAGGGAGACCTGGGGCGTGAACCCAGGTCCTTTCCCATGTGGGTCCAATCACATTGCCATTGTGCCACCACCAGGCCCGGTTCTCCATTCGTCTCTGCCCTCGTCGACGTTCCCAGCAACCTTGGGTGGGCTGGATGCTGAAAGATGTCGTCTGGTCCAGCTCACCTTTCCTCTCCTGGAAGTCGACACCGGCTTCCTCTTACAGAGCTTCCCCCCTTTGTCAGCACAGGAAGGGAGGAGCCTAACCTGCGTACTGAGAGTGGGCTTCGAGAGGGATACCTTCTGGCACATTCCTGGCCTCAGGGTGGGGTCTAGAGAAACTGCACCCGTGTCTGGCTTAGTTGTCAACCTGCCTGGAGGTGATTTTGGAACTGCCCGCTTTTCGCAGTCCTATCCCTGCTCTGTTCTGGCCCATACCCGGCTCTGGGTTCTACATATAAAAGAGCCTGCGAGGACGTTAAAAAGAATTGTTAAAATGCGTAAGAATTATGAGGGGAGGAAGCCGATGTTTAGATTTACTTCCCTCTCCCGCCTCCCACTCACACCACAGACTGCATATTTTCCCCTCGGAAAGGAACACACTCCTGACCCCTCTGAAGTGTTTATCAGAGCTGTCTGGACTCGCAGCGTCTCTGAAGTCACATTCTTCATTAGTCACATCCTTCTCGGTGTGTGGGACTCTCCTATCAGGCCGGAGGAATGCCTGGACCTTGCGCAGAAGCCTCGGGCTGCTGACAGCATCGGCTCCCCCCGGGGGTTTTCACTTGGCTCCAACACGAGCAGAAGCCAAGCAAAGAACGAGTTTTCTGACGGGAGGGCCTCGGTGTTGAAGATGTATGAGAAAAAATGCTTAATTCTAAATCCTGTGGGGCTTTATTAAAATGGAGTCCTGGGACCAGCAGGCGGCACGGTGGCTAAGGTGCTGGACTTCCATGTGCTCAACCATGGTTCGAGTCCCAGACCTGGTGCCTTGAAAATCACCCTGGGCACGAGGGTGTGTGTGCGCCCGGAATCCTGAGAGAATAGAGGAGAAGGGATTGTGTGTGTGTGTGGGGGTGATTTCTCACTTTCTCTGTCTCTCTGTTTCTTGTGAGCACATGTGCCCGACAGCAAATACCTAAAAGAGAAAAACACTGAAGCCCCAGACTGGATTCTGGATCCAGAGAGGGCTCTAGCTCCTTCGTACAAGCATGGGGACTCTTCAGGGTTTTATCCTGGCTCTGAAATGCTTCTGCTGTGGGGCTGTAAGTCAGTCCCTCTGCCCTGCTGGTCCTTGGACACTGATAAATTAGTCTGCACTTCGGCCTGTATGTAAGTAGTTTGCAGCCAACAGATTTCAGACGAATGGGGGAAAGGCGTGCTGTGAAGAACCAACCAGTGCATGTCTGAGAAGGGAAGGTACCGCTGAGCACCAGGAAAGCCGCGCTGGCGGACGGGCTGCCCGGGACGGGGTGCCAGTCCTCACCACACGAGCCTTGGTCCTCAGTGGCCTTTTATTTATTTTAAGTGTTTGCCCTTGGGTGTGTGTGCTCACTAGAGAGAGACAGAGATAGAGAGAGGGTAAGTGAGAAATCACCACTCCAAGGGGATGGCCATGCTGCAATCCCTTCTTCTCCATTCTCCTCCTGGGATTCCGGGCACACACACAACTGGTGTGATTCGGAAGCCACCAGGTCTGGGACTCGAACCGCGGTTGGCCATGTGGAAGTGCAGTGCCTTAGCCACTGTGCCACCGGCTGGCTCTGGTCCTCAGTTTTTTTCGTCTCTAAAATGGGAGGTTGAAGCAGTGATCTAGGAGGCTCCTGTTTTTCTTTTTGTAGAGGTTTTTGCTATAGGGCGCGTGTACTCGCCAGAAAGACAGAGACAGACAGAGAGACAGAAAGAGAGAAATCACCTCCCAGGGGTGGCCACGCCACAGTCCCTTCTCCTCCATTCTCCTCTCGGGATCTTGGGCATGCACGCACACATGCCCGGCGTGAGTTTAAGGCACTGGGTCTGGGACTCAAATTGTGGTTGACTACATGGGAGTCCAGCAACATAGCCATTACGCCAACTGCAGGTTCCTAGGAGGCCCTTTTTGAATCAAGAATCCTTCCTTTGAAATGGAGGGAATAGGCATAAACGTTAGCCCAAGGGGTGTCAGTGACAGTGAGAAAGACTCGAGAGCAAGCCCGAGTTTGCGAGTTTGCGAAGGACGCGCCGGCATTTCCTCTCCAGACCAACGTGAGTCCACGCTGCGGTCTGAGGGCTCTCCAGGGCTGCGTCTTTGAAGCAGTCCCTTGTGAAACCGCTTGGATTAGGGTAAGGCAGGCAAGGGCAGGGGAGGTTAACGGTGAATGAAACACCACTCCAGAACCATTCCAGGTCTACAAGTCCACAGTCTGAATGATATTGCACTTTTGGTAATTAATAAAAGAAAATGAAAATACCTTCACATTTTTATCAACTTTTTTTCTTTTTCTTTTTGGAGAAATTTTTGCTATAGGGCACGTGCACTCACCAGAGAGACACAGAGAGAGACAGAGAGACAGAAAGCAAGAAATCATCCCCCAAGGGGGAATGGTTACTCTGCAATCCCTTCTCCATTCTTCTCGGGATTTTGGACACGCACAAACACATGCGTGGTGTGAGTTTCAAGCCGCTGGATCTGGGACTCGAACAGCGGTCAGCCATGTGAGAGTCCAGCACCTTAAACTACATGACCTTTGGCCCCACATTTTTAATAGCTTTTATCAAGCTCCAGGGGGAATACACATAAGGTAATAGTACAGTATTATTTTAAACTATTCTATTGGTATTTTTTTAAAAAAAGTAAATGCTCATTATTGCAATTCAAATAATATATAAAGAAGCTTAATTCCACAGTAATCCTAACCCTCCAATAACTTATATTAACTGTTTATGTAGTTTTTATTTTCTTTCTTTCTTAATAATTTACAAACAATAGAAATTTATTGTTCATAGTTGGGGAGGCTGGAAGTCCAGGATCGAGAGCCACAGACGTGTCTGGCAAAGGTTGCTCTGTAAACCACAAATGGCACCTTCTTTCTGAGTTTTCTCGTGACAGAGGTTGAACAGTTCCCTTGGGACTTTTTTAGAAGGGCTACTACTGCATCGGGGATTAGGTTTGAGCCTGTGAATTTGGGGGAAACAGTCAGGCCATGGCAGCTCTTTTCTTCAAAACCGTTAGAGTCGGATGATCTTGGTCTGCTGATCCAGGAACCCAAGGAGATGTTTGGCACCAAATTCCCTAAAACTTTTTTTTTTGGAGAATTTTTTTGCTATAGGATGCGTGCACTCGCCAGTCAGACAGAGAGAGAGAGAGAGAGAGAGAGAGAGAGAGAGAGAGAGACAGAAAGCGAGAAATCACCCCCCCCGGGGCGATGGCCACACTGCTATCCCTTCTCCTCTGTTCTCCTCTCGGGATCTTGGGCAGGCATGCACATGCGCCCGGTGTGAGTTTCAAGCCACCAGGTTTGGGATGCGAACCGCGGTCGACTACGTGGGAGTCCAGCGACATAGCCATTACGCCAACTGCTGGTCCCCTCCCTAAAACTCTTCATGATCGTCTCCTATCATTCCACACTTCTATTGGCTCGGTTTAAATTTTATTTTCAAGAATTATTTTATTTAACTTCATTTATTTATTTTAATTTGACCAGAGATGGATAGAGTAAGAGAGAAAGAGATAGAGATAGAGAGAGAGAGAGAGAGAGGAAGTATACTGCCAGGTTTGGGACTCGAACAGTGGTCGGCCCTGTGGGAGTCCAACGCCCTTAACTATTGCCAGCCCCCGTGTTGACTCTTTAATATGACTTCTTTCAACTCTAGAAATTGTGAATGCTGAGCCCGTGGGGCTGGAGGCCGACACAGGTAAGTTGCAGGCCTCCCAGGTGGTCTTGGGGTGCTTTTGTGGATAGAAGGTGGGCCTTATTCGGGGCTTCATCCCTTGACCATGAAAGCCCCTTTTTCTATGCACTTTGCAGAGCCCCTGGCTGCTCAGCTGTGTGGGACGTGGGGCCTACACAGCAAGAGGCAGCTGGGCTAGACCTGAAGCCAGTTAGCGCACAGGCGGGTCAGAACACTGTCAGCAGCAGAGGAGTGAAGAGGCAGGCCAGGCCAGAGGCGGCTGAGCCTGCCACAGCTGCCTGAGGATCCTTCTAGTAATGACAGCTCAGTCACCCAGTCAACCATGTGTTTAGAGAACCTCATACAAGGGGACTTCAAAAAGGTTGTGGGAAAGTGGAATTAAAATACGAGTTTATTTTGGTGTCAAAAAATGTTTGAAATCCACCCACATTTCCAGGAACACACTTTCCACAAAAGTTTTGAAGACCTGGCGGTGTATGTTCTGGGCACCGCGTGTGGCCTGGGGAAACTGCAGTGACTGATGCGCTGCACAGAAGGGACCTGTTTCCTTTGTAGTTTTTCATTTTCTTTCTCTTTTTAAGTATTGATTTCTCCCATGAGAGGCAGAGAGAGAGGCACCCCAGCTGGGCCATCACACCACGATCCACCGTCCCTGCTGGCCGGGATCCTAGGCACACACGTGTGTCTGGTATACTCAGGGAGGTCCTGGGACATGAACCCATGACCTTCCCCATGCGGGCCCAGCTGCATTACCACTGACCCACCACCTGCCTCCTCCCAGTTTCTTTTTTAATGAAAAATTTCATACCTGTTACCTCACAAATTAATTTTTTCTGCAAACTATCAATATGTCCCACATTGACCTTATTAGTCAATCCACATAGATTAAATACACTTTTTTCAGTGGCTGTGAAATGTTCCATAACATGGGTGTCCTTTAAGAACATGCAGGTTGTGAGGTCAGCAGGTGGTGTAGTGGTTAAGGTGCTGGACTCCCACATGGCCGATCACGGTTTGAGTCCCAGATTTGAAGACTTGAAACTCACGATGGGTGTGTGTGCGTGTGTGCCCAAAATCCTGAGAGGAGAATGGAGGGGAAGAGATTGCGGCGTGGGCATTCCCCTGGAGGTGATTTCTTGCTTACTCTCTCTGGCAAGCGCAAATATAGCACAAATCTCTCTTAAAAAAAGAAAAAAAAAGAACATGCTGGATGTTTCTGACTTTGCTCTATACACAAACTATGATGCCACGATTATTCTTACACATACGCACTTACCTATCAGTGCTTTTGTTTCTCTAGGGTGGTCTCCCAGAACTGAGGCTGCTGACTCACAGGGCATGAGAACGTTTCATTTCAATACTCTTAGATTACTTTTGAAAAGCTCACTGGGAACTCTTGGTCTTGGCAACAGTGCCTGAGAGTACTCAATTCTTACACGTTTCCCAGAAGTGGGGGTTAGAAACGTCCAAAAATTAGGCCAAGCGGAAGGAGGGAACACCGTAGGTTACTGCTGTTCCAGTTCCTCTTTTGGGACTCTCTGTGAAGTTGAGCAACACTTCATGTGTTCACTGGCCATTTGCAGTTGCAAAATTTCTTCATTCGTTATTCACAATCTTGCTTATTTTCCTAATGTGTTACTTACCACTTTATATGATAAGTTTATTAGAGATATTTACTCTTTTTTTGGAGAGGTTTTTGCTATAGGGCACGTGCGCTTGCCAGACAGACAGAGGGAGACAGAGAGACAGAAAGCGAGAAATCACCCCCCAGGGGGGATGGCCACGCCACAATCCATTCTCCTCCATTCTTCTCTCAGGATCTTGGGCACACACGCACACGTGCCCGGCGTGAGTTTTAAGCCACCGGGTCCGGGATGCGAACCGCGGTCGGCTACATGGTACTCCAGCGACATAGCCATTACGCTAACTGCTGGTCCCCAGATATTTACTCTTTATCACATATTTTGCGGTCATTTCCCCAGACTACCATTGTCTCTCCACTTTATTTACAGTATAGGTTGCCATACCGCCGGTAAGCTGTGTGAGGGCAGTGTCGCCAGCTGTTTTACACTGCTGTATGCTCAGCACTGAGAATAGTTCCTGGCACACAGTATATTCTCAATTAAAAAAATATTTAATGGGGACAGCAGGTGGTATGGTGGTTAAGGTGCTGGACTTCCACATGGCTGACTATGGTTCGAGTCCCAGATCTGGTGACTTGAAAATCACATTGGGGGGACCAGCAGTTAGCGTAATGGCTATGTCGCTGGACTCCCATGTAGTCGACTGAGGTTCGTGTCCTGGACCCGGTGGCTTAAAACTCACGCCAGGCGCGTGTGCGTGCGTGCCCCAGATCCCGAGAGGAGAATGGAGGAGAAGGGATTGCGGCGTGGCCATCCCTCCTGGGGGGTGATTTCTCGCTTTTTGTCTCTCTGTCTCTCTCTGTCTATCTGGCGAGTGCACGCGCCCTATAGCGAAAACCTCTCAAAAAAAAAGAAAAAAGAAAATCACATTGGGCACATGTGTGTGCATGCCCAAAATCCCAAGAGGAGAAGGGATTACAACATGGCTGTCCTCCTTGGGGGGTAATTTCTCACTTTCCCTCTCAATGTCTCTCTCTCTCCTGCAAGCACATGCATGTTATAGCAAAACCAAAATTATTTAATGAATGGATGGATAAATGAATGTATATATAAACTTAAGATTTTAACATAGCTGGGACCAGCAGACGGCATAATGGTTACATTGCTGGGCTCCCATGTAGTTGACTTGGTTTGAGTCTCAGACCTGGTGGCTTAAAGCTTGTGCCAGGCATGTGTGCATGTGTGCCCAAAATCCTGAGAGGAGAACGGAGGAGAAGAGACTACGGTGTGGCCATACCCCCGGGGGGTGACTTCTCACTTTCTGTCTGTCTCTTTCTTTGTTTCTCTGGTGAACACCTGTGCCCTATAGCAAAAACCTCTCTAAAAAAATAAATAAATAAAAAGACTTGAATGTAGCTAGGTCTGTCAGTCTTTCTCCTTATGGTTTCTGGGTTATCAGAAGAGCCCTATTTAATTTGTTTCATTTCTTTTGCAATTAACCCTTTACTACATCTTGAATTATTGGGTTGTTGAAAAAGTCATGACACATTTTTCTGCATGGAAAAACAGAAAAATATGTCATGACCTTTCCAACAACCCAACAGGGATTATTTTTGTTTTGTTTTTATTGTATACAATTTTTCTTCCATTTCAAATATAATCCATCTTAAATTTGTTTTGCACACAGTATGAAGCAAGGTAAACTGCTCAATCCTAAACTTTGGCCACTACTTTGTGTAAAAAGCTTACATAGACTGCAAATTATTTTAAAAATAGTTTATTATTTCTTCCATGAAAGAGAGAGACAGGGACCAGCAGTTAGTGTAATGGCTATGTCGCTGAAATCCCACGTAGTCAACTGTGGTTCGAGTCTCAGACTCGGTGGCTTAAACTCAGGCCTGGCGTGTGTGCATGCATTCCCAAGATCCTGAGAGGAGAATGGAGGAGAAGGGATTGCGGCGTGGCCATCCCCCCTGGGGGGTGATTTCTTGCTTTCTGTCTCTCTGTCTCTGTCTCTCTGGCGAGTGCATGCGCCCTATAGTGAAAAAGCTCTCCCCCCAAAAAAAAAGAAAAAAAGAAAGAAAGAAAGAAAGAAAGAAAGAGAGAGACAGAGGCAGAGAGAGCAAGAGAGAGAAAATGAGAGACGGGCACCCCTAACAGTCTTCACTCCATGATGGCCTCAGCCAGCCCTGATCACAGGCGTGTGTTGTGTGAGTGTGTGTGTGTGTGTGTGTGTACCCAGAACATCAAGGGAGGCCCTGGGAGGTGAACTGGGGACTTTTCCATGAGGGTCCAGTTGTGTTACTGTTATACCATTACCTGATTCAAGATGCAAATTCTTTTTAGAATTATTTTAAGGTGTACTATATATAAAAAGTACAAATATACCCTCTACCTGTTGTGGATGTTGTTAAAGGATCTAAAGTTAATCAGTCAAAAAATAAAGCTGAAGAATGCTTTACTGACAGATAATTCTGCTCTGATTCTTGGTTGGATTGTACCTAATTAGTTTTGTCTCAATTGTCCACCATTCAGAGGCTGGATTATTAAGGTTTCTATGGACAGACAGACCATCTAACTCTGTCACCATCTCTGTTCTAATAAGACCATTGATTTGCATGCAATCTGTCTAATAGCAGTATATACTTCCTGCACAAAATAGTGCTTCAATTTCAGTATTTTTTTTTAAAGCACACTGTTTTTTTTCCTCCCTAAATAAAATGAAAAATAGGATCATAGAATGGCATGCAATTAATTCAATATTATACACAGTCGAACATTTTGAGGATGTCATATATTCATGCATTATAGTGTAATCTGAAATACGTTAGCAGTTCAAGGTGTAAACACTCCACCTCCTCCATGCAGTCCCCCGAGCTGGAAGTGACGGCTGCTCTTTTTGGACCACTCACAGGATACTGCTCACAAAGTGGCTTGCAAGTAAACCCAAATTGCTACTCCATCTTTTCTGATAAAAAGAGCTGCTGTCGAAGGGCTGAAAACAGGGCCCAGCTGTGGTGGGGTACACTAAGACACTGAGTTCTTCAGGCTGGGACCATGTAGGGATTCTGGGTTTGATTCCTGGCCCAAACCAAAAGCCATTTACAGCAGCATGTGCCTGTAACCCCAGCAACTCAGAAAGGCAGACATGGAGGTGTGCAAGCTAGAGTCTGGCCCAGACAGAGGGAAAGCCTGTCTGCAGGGCCAGGCGTGGTGGTGTGGGCCTGCAGGGGTGGAGCAGGGGGAGCTGAGACAGCAGGATCACAATATGGCAAAACCCTGTCTTAAAAAAAAATCAAACAAAAAACTACTAATAATTTATTTTTTCCCTTATAAGTCACTTGCTCTTTTTACCCTGACGTCTAAAAGGTCTTTTTTTTTTTCTTTAAAGTCCAGTAATTTTTTACTAAAACATGAGTTGATGTTTGTTATTCTAGGTATCTATTATTAGGTTTGCTGTCTCTTCTGATAAACTGTAGTTTTGTTTTTACTTTTTTTTTTTTTTAAGAGATGTTTTTGCTATAGGGTTTGTGCATTTGCAGAGACACACAGAAACAGAGACAGAAAGCGAGAAATCACCCAGCAGGGGAATGGCCACACCACAATCCCTTCTCCTCCATTCTCCTCTTGGGACTTTGGGCATGCACATTTTTTTTTTTTTTTTTTTTTTTTTTTTTTTTTTTTTTTTTGGAGAGGTTTTTGCTATAGGGCGCGTGCGCTCGCCAGACAGACTGAGAGAGACAGAGAGATAGAAAGCAGGAAATCACCCCCCGGGGGGATGGCCACGCCGCAATCCCTTCTCCTCCATTCTCCTCTTGGGATCTTGGGCACGCACGCACACGCGCCCGGCGTGAGTTTAAGCCACCGGGTCCGGGACTCGAACCGCGGTCGACTACGTGGGAGTCCAGCGACATAGCCATTACGCTAACTGCTGGTCCCGGGCATGCACATTTTAAGCCACTGGGTCCAAAACTCGAACCGCAGTGGATTACGTGGAAGTCCAACGGTGTAACCATTATGCCATCTGCTGACCCCCAAACTGTAGTTCTTAAGTTCCCTTGTACTTGAGGAATGTTTTCTGAATAGCGGATGTTAGCATTTGTTCTGTTCTCTTAGACACATTTCCTTTTCCCAGTGACTCCTACTCTCCATATGCTACATCTCCTTTGCATATGTTTAACACTTGCTTCTTTTGAGTTTCACTTGTTTTTAAAAATTATTTAATTTGGGGGTCAGCAGATGGTGTAGTGGTTACATTGCTGAACTCCCACATGGCCAACCACAGTGTGAACCCTGGACACAGTGGCTTGAAACTCACACTGGGCATATGTGCGTGTGTGCCCAAGATCCCGGGAGGATAATAAAGAAGGGACTGTGGCATGGCCATACTCCCTGCAGGGTGATTTCTCACTTTACCTCCCTCTCTCTCTCTCTCTCTCTGGCAAATGCACACGCCCTAAGGCAAAAACCTCTACCAAAAAAAAAACTATTCAATTTTATTTACTATTATTTTTTAATTTGCTATAGGGCACATGTGCTCACTGGAGAGACAGAGAGAGAGAGAGAGAGAGAGAGAGAGAGAGAGAGAGAAAGGAATCACCCCCCGAGGAGGATAGCCATGCTGCAATCCCTTCTCCTTCATTCTCCTCTTGGGACTTTGGGCACATATGCACATATGTCCGGTGGGAGTTTTAACCCACCACATCTGGAACTCGAACTACAGTTGACTACATGGAAGTCCAGCAACATAACCATTATGCCATCTGCTGGTCCTGGCCCCAAGGCTTTCTACTTCTTTTAAGAGATTATCCATTGTGCTCATTTGCTATTGTGTTTCTTTTGATTTAGTCTTCATTTATGAAATGATTATGTCTTTAATATCTAATTATCTTTTGAGCTCTTCACCTAATTTCTGATTCTTCTAGCTCTGGTTTATGCTGTCACGTCATATTGTGTATTGTTTTTACCTTTCATTGCTCTCCCTTTATTCAATAGTTGGTTAGTGGGACCAGCGGTTAGTGTGATGGCTATGTCGCTGGACTCCCACGTAGTTGACTGTGGCTTGAGTCCCAGACCCAGTGGCTTAAACTCACACCGGGCACGTGTGCGTGCGTGCCCAAGATCCTGAGAGGAGAATGGAGAAGGGATTGCGGCGTGGCCATCCCCCCTGGGGGGTGATTTCTCACTTTCTGTCTCTGTCTTTCTGGTGAGTGCAGAGTTTTCATGTTTGTGAGCATGTCCTTCATATATGGTTCACTGCAGAACTATTCTTCTTTTTTTTAATTATTCAATGAATTTTATTTATCATCATTATTTAAATTGCTACAGAGCTTGCACATTCACCAGAGAGAGATATAAAGAGTGAGAGAGAGAAAGGAGAAAGTAAGTCACCAGGTCTGGGACTTGAACCATGGTCGGCTATGTGGGAGTCCAGTGCCCTAACCACCATGCCATTCCTTGGCCCTCTAGGAGTGTTATTCTTTATTGCTCTCTCTTTTTCTGTATATGGAATCTCTTTCTAGTATGAGATTTGATCTTACTCCTCTTTTTGTGCTTATTCTTATGTAAAATTAGCTTTTCTGAACTTTTCAAAGAAGGTGTTGTCCAACATATCTTTTTTCTCAATTTTTAAAAATTATTTATTTTAACTTTATTTATTCCTTCAATTATTTTTCTTTGACCAGAGAGAGACACACACACACACACACACACACACACACACACACAGAGAGAGAGAGAGAGAGAGAGAGAGAGAGAGAGAGAGAGAATGAGAAAGGAAGCCACCAGGTCTGGGACTCAGACTGTGGTTGTCCATGTGGGAGTGTCCAGTGCCTTAACCACCACACCACCTGCTGGTCCCCCCACTTACCTTTTTGTAACTTCTCAGAGTTGTGTTTTTGCAATTTTCATTTAGTGTTAAAAAATATGATTTGCCTTTTGTGATTTTCTGATTTTCTTCCCCCTCCCAAACTTCTGACTTCTCTTTCTTTTTTTTTTTTTTTAAGAGAAATTTTTGTTATTGGGTGTGTGTGCTGGCCAGAGAGACAGAGAGGGACAGAGAGACAGAAGGTGAGAAATCACTCCCTAGGAAGGATAGCCACGCCACAATCCCTTCTCCTCCATTCTCCTCTCAGAATTTTGGGCATGCATGCACATGCACCCGGAATGAGTTTAAGCCGCCACACCTGGGACTTCAACTGTGGTCGACTACATAAAAGTCCAGTGACGAAACCATTACGGCATCTGCTGGATGCGGCTTTCTCTTTCTTTCATCTCTTTTGTCTCTACTGTCCTCATTTAAAAAAGGTTTTTCTTTTTCTTCCATGAGCAAGAGAAACAGAAAGCGAGAGAGCGAAAGAGAAAGACAACACCCCCAATAACCTTGATGTCATCATCCACCCCCAGCCTCAGTCAGCCCAAGGAGGGAGTAGGTGCCTGCCCAGCAGATTCAGGGAGGCCCCTAGATGAACCCGACACCCCCCAATGTGGGCCGGTCTCACAGAGCATTACATCTGCTGCCACCGCCCAGCCCCGCATCCTGCTCAATTTTAATTCTACTCCTAGAATTAAAAAAGAAATTTTTTTTTTTTTTTGTCAGGAACCTTGTCCTGGAAGGGAGCCCTGGCTGGTCAGCTCTGAGAGTTCATGGGGCCCAGATTGCTCGAGCCACTTCAGTCCCTTCCCTGGGTCCCTCACACTCACTCACTACCGGACTTTCCCGTGAGTGACTGCTGGCGACACTGGATCTTGCTCTTATCAGACCTGTCATCACCTCGTCCCTTCCCTCCACTTCCTGCCACATGCCTGCTGACAGCCTGCATCCTCGCGACATAGCGGCTTGTCCTAATCCACTCGTATTGTGGCATTAGCAGGGGTAGCCTGTCACCTTTTGTGTGGTAAATGTCATCCACAGAGTTACGGCCTTGGCATACAGTGACTTTATGGTTTTGTTTTTTAACTTTGAAAAGCCGTGCTAAAATGCACACGGTACAAAACTTACCATCCTAACTATGTTTAAGTGTACCGTGTAGTAGTGTTAAAGTACATTTACACAGGGGCCGGCAGGTGGTGAGGTGGTTAAGGGCTCTGGACTCCCACATGGCTGACCACGGTTTGAGTCCTGGACCTGGCAGCTTGCTTTCTCACTTTCTCTCCCTCTCTCTCTCTCTCTCTCTCTCTCTCTCACTCTATCCCTCTCTGGTCAAATTAAAATAAATAAAGTTAAATGAAATAATTCTTTAAAAAAAAAAAAGTACATTTACACTGTTGTGCAATCAAACTCCAGGACCCTTTTCATTTTGCAAAACGGAAGCTCCATGCCATTAGACAACAATTGCCTGTTTCCCTTTGTGCCAGCCGTGGCAGCCACGCTTTGCTTTCTAGTTTTGTTATAGCATGCATGTGGAACAGAGACAGAGAAAGAGAAACAGGGGAAGTGAGAAATCACCCCCCGGGGGCATGGCACACTGCAGTCCCTTCTCCCCCACTCTCTGGGATTTGGGGCACACACACCTGCTGTGTTTATCAAGCTGTGGGTCTGGGACTCAAACGCGCAGTCAGCCACGTGGGACCCGGCGGCCTCAACCATGTGCACTGACTAGCTCTGGCAGCCACACTTCAGTCGTCTAAGTTTTCTGCCTTTTTAAAATTTTCCTTTTTCTAGGCTTTTGCCATTGGGCACATGTTCTTGCCAGAGTGAGACAGTGAGAGAGAAAGTGAGAAATCTGCCCTGGGCGGGATGGCCATGCTGCAATCCCTTCTCCTCTATTCTCCTCCCCGGATCTTTGGGCACACACACACACGTGCCGGACATGATTTTCAAGCCACCAGGTCCGGGCTGCAAACTACAATTGGCCATGCGAGAGTCCATGCCTTAATCACCATGCCATCTGCTGGCTCCCCTCCCCCCCCTTTTTTTTTTTTAAGTTTAAATCATGAGCATGAGAGACAGAGGGAGAGAGAGACAGAGACAGCATTCTCAACAGGCTCCGGACACCAAGACCCCCGGCAGCCTTTGCCAGCCCCGGGTCATGGGCAAGCACATGCCCAGTGGACGTGGGAAGTCTGCGAACTTGAACCAGAAACGTCTCCAGTAAGGCTGCTTTGCGGAGCGCAGCGTCTTCCCTCTGCACCACTACCTGGCCCCTCTGTTTTTCTGGGAGAGACCGAATTTAGAGAGAGCTCTGCGAAGTTGGCCAGTACCACACTCCCATTAAACTATGACCCCAGAAAACGGGAGTCTGTGTCCGATGCCTCATGGCCGCAGTGCGGACCCTGACACAGGAAACACTCGCATCCTCTTCCCCTACCTTTTGGCAGGGTGATAGGCAGCTTTCCGTGCTCATTGAAGTGATTGATGGGTAACATCAACGTTGCCCTCGTTACCTGGACTGATCCCTTTCCAGGTCGATATGCAGCAGGAGTTTCTAGACTGGAGAACATGCCAACTCTCGATTACCCCACTAACGAAGGGCAGGAGAGGGACAGACCAGCTTGGACGGCCGATTTTCAAGTATTTCATATTTCACCGCATGTGAATCTGCTGTATCGGGATTTCCTGGCTCATTGTTTGGGTCTGGCAAAGGTTACAGCATAGCAGTCCCCGAGCGTGACCTGCTGGCCCTGATTTGAAGGGAAGGGTGGCCCAGATGTGCACTGGGTGGCCTATTTAAATGCAAACATCGGTCACAGATGTACACGAGCTCGCTAGCTAGCTGGGCGTATTTGAGAGCTGTTGCTGGAATAGTTGGGAGAGTCAAAGGGAATGAAATCTGGCATTCCTACAGGGCTTTACAGTTACAAAGGCTTTCAAATCCAGGACTTATTTCCACAGCCCTCTTCCTAACCCCCTGACACAAGCCCTGCTGGCTCCACCGTATCAGGGAGCACACAGAGGGGCCGAGGGATGAAGCTGTGTGCTCATAATCACGTTTGGCCATCACTCAAACGCAGGCTTTTCGAAGTTTAGTGTTTATAACACGATCGCTCCCTCTGAAGAGCGTGGTGCTAAATACTGCCTCAAATGCCATGTTGGAAGAGGGCAGGGTATAAATGATAAATACATAAAAACAAAGAGGTTAGAGACCAGTTTGGGCAAGAACGGCTCTCTATCTCTATGTTCTATGCATTTTCTCTCTAACTGCCAACCACTCCTACTACTCAGTTTCTGCCTCTACCCTGCCCTTCATCAGCAAGTTTCTAGGTATCCAGCAGAAAAAGGCAGAAAACCTGGGAAGAAAAAGTGTAAAAGTGCCATGGAATGACGTCTGACGGTTGTTTCAGAGGCTGAACTACTGCTTCTGGTGATGACAGGATTGGCCAGATCGTGAGGCCCTATTGTACGCTGGGCCTCATGCTTGAAGCCTCATAGAAAGTTAATATCATCACCCACATGTGGGTAAGCAATATTACCCCCACTTCACGGGTGACAAAACTGAGGTTCAGAGAAGTAACATCCCTAATATCATGCATTTAGGAAGTGGGAGAGTAGGGATTTGAGTTTCACACTCGTTTTTTATTGGAGAGGTTTTTTTGCTATAGGGCGCGTGCGCTTACTAGAAAGACAGAGACAGACTGAGAGACATAAAGTGAGAAATCACCCCCTGGGGGGATGACCACGCCGCAATCCCTTCTCCTCCATTCTCCTCTCGGGATCTTGGGCATGCACGTACATGTGTCCGGCGTGAGTTTAAGCCACAGGGTCTGGGACTCGAACCATGGTCGACTACATTGGAGCCCAGCGACATAGCCATTACGCCAACTACTGGTCCCATTTCACGCCTTTTTTTTTTTTTAAATTATTATTATTTTTAATTTCTACCTGATCTGAGCTAGAAACTGCCCATGCCTGGTGAGCTTGGAAGTAAAGTGGAGAGCTCTCAGGGCCCTGGGATTTCTGGGGAGTAACTGCAAATCGTTCAGGTAGGAATTGGGGTGCAGGTACAGCTCCTGGTTGATGCTATACCACTGAAGATGGACAGTCACATACGACTCTGAAGAGAGTTCAAAAGCAACTTTATTATGCATTGAGATGTTTCACTTTGGCCTTTTGTCTTAATTTTAGGGCAAAATGCTGAACTTGTTTAGAAGAGGTTATTATTTTTTTCCATTGCTAGAGGGCATGCACACTCTGCTGAGAGAAAGAGAAAGAGAGAGAGAGAGAGAGAGAGAGAGAGAGAGAGAGGAGGGAGAGAAAAACACCCTCATGGGGTGTGGTCACATTGAGTTTTCTCTTCCTCCATTTCTCCGTCCTATCAGGATCTGGGGCATACGTGAACACGTGTTCAGCCATATATTTACGCCACTGGGCCCAAGACTCAAACAATACAGTTCACCAGGTGGCATTTGGCTCCCTTAAACTACTAGGCTACATGAATGGCCCCCCGACAATATGTAGTTGAAGACTAAATGCTCAACAGCATCCTGCAGTATCTTCCCATCTATCGAGGACACTGTACCTATTTATAAATTTACTTTTACACATCTATCAGTGAACTAAGTACGTGAAGCAAATTTACTGCGTTTTTTTCTTATTTACCTTTTTTTTTCTTATTTAAACACAATCTTCAAGATTCTTTTAGATCAATAGTCTCTTCTTGGTTCAAATTCTGAGCAAACAAAAATAAGATTCATTTGTCTCTACTTCAGAATGTCACTTCGTACAAATAGTTATCACTTTGCTTATATACGACATATCTAGCCATATGTTACACTATGTATAAGCTGATAGAGTCTGTAATGAAATTATAATATATCCACAGGCCACAAATGTGAATGTACCTTTGCTCATTCTTTTCCCTTCTAACAGAAACCGTACAAAAAAAAATCCTCCCAAGGATTAAAAATAAAAGGTTGAGGTGTGCACATTTGCATTCTTTGCTCATAAGCATTTTCACTGACTTGACTTATACATGGGTTCTGTGTTTTCTGTCTTCTCACACTTCTTCACAAACCAGCAAGATGCACTGCAGGTTTGTGGGTGCCTCAGAGAGAGGTCAGTGTTTTTCTTACAGGGGAAATTTCCTGTGGCACTCAGCACCACACTTATGAAGCGAAGGCACTTCACATGAGTGAGGGGGAATGACAACTTTCCACTTCTAATGATAGCGAGCATCAGGTAGACTTGTTTTCTGCACTCAGTGATGGGCACACTTGGCAGGTGGAGAGGGAGCTCATTTCCAAACATTAAATAGGAGATGAGAGGCTCAGATGTGGGGAAGGTAAGGAAGACAAGCATGGAGTCTCTGAGGCTGGATCCACATGGGGGAAGGGCCACTCAGGATGCTCTGTAACTGGTGGGAAGGCAGATAAAGAGCTGAGAGGGGCCATTTCTCTCAGAAAACTTTCCTGGAGCCCCTATGTAAATTTAGTGAAATCCACATTTCTCACTTCTTGGGAGTAGGATAGGATCCTACTTGCAGGCAGGTGCAAGGCAAAATCAGGCTCATCCATCCAGGTTGATTCCAGCATTATTCACAACTGCTAAGATGGAATTAACTTAATTGCCCCAAGGACTGATGACTGGATTGAAAAAATGTGGCACATATACACTATAGAACACTATTCAGCCATAAGGAACAATGAGACCCTGTCATTTGATTCCAAGTGGATGAATATAGATTTAATGTTAAGCAAAGTAAGCCAGACTATGAAAGACAAACACTGTATATCCCTGCTCAATATATACTGAACATCTGCACTCTGACAGAAATAGAAAGATCCAAAAATGTAATAGTAGGGAGGACGAGTATAGCTAATAGATACTGTATGGAAGGGGAGTGGCTATATAGAAGGTGGCTGGGACAGGTTCTGGGAAGAAATACTTAACAGACATGAGAATGTGAAGTTCTGCATTGAAAATGCTCTATATGGTAATATTGATTTGATTTTCACATATTTCCTGCCTACTTTGAAAAGCCATACTGTGTGCTATAGAGATGAACAATGATTAAATGTAACTAAGAGAAAATGAAAAAAAAAAAAAAACAAACCAAAACACAGGCTTATCATAATTGAAACAGGGTTAGATCAAGAGTCAGTCCAAAAATTATTATTATTTTTTCCAAAAATGCTGAACATCCCTTTTTTTTTTTCCATCCAGAATACACTGTATATTGGCTCAGTCAAGCACATCAACACATATTATTATTTTTTTTGGTTAAAGATTTTTTGTCAAAGGGTGCATGCACTCACTGGAGAGAGAGACAAGGAAAGAGGGAAAGTGAGAAACTACTCCCGGGAAGACAGCCACCTCACAATCCCTTCTCCTCCATTCTCCTCTCAGGATTTTGGGCATGCATGCACATGCACCCAGCATGATTTTCAAGCTTTTGGGTCCAGGACTCAAACTGTGGTTAGCCACATAGGACTCAGAGCCTTAACCACCACGCCACCTGATAGCCTTGCCAAATGATTTCTTACACATCAGCTCTATACACAGATCTATGTCATATGCTTTGGGGCATATGAAAGAAGCATAACCCACGTGTGGATTCTTCTGGCCATTTTCACACACAGTGCAGTCACTCTGCATTATTCACAGATTCCATATATATATATATATATATTTTTTTTTTTTTGGAGAGGTTTTTGCTATAGGGCGCGTGCGCTCGCCAGACAGAGAGACATAGAGACAGAAAGTGAGAAATCACCTCCCAGGGGGGATGGTCACGCCGCAATCCCTTCTCCTCCATTCTCCTCTCGGGATCTTGGGCACGCATGCACACGCACCCGGCGTGAGTTTTAAGCCACCGGGTCCGGGATGCGAACTGCGGTCGACAACGTGGGAGTCCAGCGACATAGCCATTACGCTAACTGCTTGTTCCCTTCACAGATTCCATATTTGCCAACTCACCTACTTGCTCAAATTTATTTGTAACTCTCAAATCAAATCATTTGTGGACATGCACAGAGGAGCAAAACATCTGAGTTGCTTGTTGTGCAGGTTTCCAGCTGAGGTCGAGTAAGGCGCTACTCCGCCCTCGTTTCAATTCTCACACTATGAACACATCCCTTCTGAAATCAATTTAATGCTGTGTTGTTTCTTATTTTTGTGCTTTGTGTTGGTGATTTAGCTCTTTAAAGGGCTCCCAAGCATAGCACTGAAGTGCTGTCTTCTGCTCCTCAGAGCAAGAGGGCTAGGATGTGTCTTAGGAAAGCATGTTCTCTGATAAGCTTCATTTGGGCATGTGCCACGGTGTTGTTGGCTGTAAGTTCAACATTAATGAATCATAATATGAATCAAATACGATGTCTTTACAAAAAATGCACATGCAGCATGGTTATGTATTGATCGCTTGACAAAAATGTGATTAGAGGCTTGCAGGAAATCTACTGTATTGCTGTCAGGCATGCTGGTTCTGTATCTGCCATCCAGTGCTTGCAGCAACTTAATAGAACATAACTACTATGAAGAACAAGGTTGTGCTCTACCAGTGCCCTTCTCTGCTGCTATTTAATATAAAAGGTGGATTAGGAATTCCTTTATTGAAGGCCAATTGGGGCCAGCAGGTAGCATGGTGGTTAAGGCACTGGACTTCCACACAGCCAACTGCAGTTCAAGACCTGGACCTGGCAGCTTTCTTTCTCACTTTCCCTCCCTCTGTCTCTCTGTCTTTCTCTGGTGAGCACACGTGTCCTATAGCAAATCAAAAAAATAAATAACTAAAATAAAATTTTTTTAAAGGCCAATTGTGGGTTAAACTCTGTGCTAAGTATTTAAAAGACATTGAAGTTGGGGTGAGTGGTGATGCAGTGGTAACACAACTGCACCCACGGAGAAAAGGTGCTGGGTTTGAGTCCCAGGACCTCCCTGAGCACACCAGCTGTGAGCACACGCTTCACCCCTGCTGACTGAGACTGGGTGTGGAGAAGCACACGCTTCACCCCTGCTGACTGAGACTGGGTGTGGAGACTCTGCCGAGGAAGAAATAAACAAACTCTAAAAATACATTAACTCATGGAATTCTCACAGCTACCTGATAAGGCAGGTAGTGTCTTCATGTTATAGATGAGAAAATGGACGTTTAGAGAAGTTAAGGAAATTCTTAAGGCCACGGAACCAGTGTCTATGGTATAATACCATACCCACAGTGCGGGACATGATGGGGGGGGGGGTGATAAAATCGAATGGAACACTGTTCTCAGTCTCAGAGTTTTTGTGATGGTAGAAAGTAAGGATAACAATCTGAGAAGATGCCAACTAGGAAGGTCTCAACGGCCAGAGAGTTTTCTCTAGGCTGGGGCCCTGTTAGAGATCCAGAGAGGTGACGGAGAAAGGTGGGCTTCCATCTGTGTGTGGGCCCCTCTTTCCCACAGGGCACATAATACACCCACTTTATTATTTTTTTTAAGAATTATTTATTTAATTTTATTCATCATTATTATTCTTTAATTTGCCACAGGGCACATGGGCTCACGAGAGAGAGAGAGAGAGAGAGAGAGAGAGAGAGAGAGAAAGTGAGAAAACAAGAAGTAAGTTGCCAAATCCGGTACTTGAACCGCAGTTGACCATGTGGGAGTCTAGCACCTTTACCACCATGCCACCTGCTGTCCCCTACACCCACTTTTAATTATGCATTAATGTGGGGAACAGCCACATCCCCAGGGCTGTTCAGACACTGGGAGTCAACAGTGAACAAAACAAGATGAAACACACTGGGTTCGTGGAACCTACGTTCTAGTGAAATAAGTAACACATTGGATGATGTGGCTTTTGGTGAGCACTTTTCTTATAGTATTATGATACTCAAATTTAAAAAAATACCAACAATACTGACAGATGTACACATATTCCTGTGTCATGCGATTTGGGTCAGGACACTAAAACAGGAAGGGAGTAAGAGTAGACCAACCAGTCATGCTGCCTGCACTGTACCGAGCCTGTGTTCTAGGGCTTCAACGTCCTACTGTGAATGAGGGAACTTCAAAAAGTCATGGAAAAATGGAATTAAATACAAGTTTAGTCTGGTGCAAAAAAAAAAAAAAAAAAAAAAAAAGAAAAATTGAAATCCATGCAAAGCTTTTTCATAATAAGCATTCTCTATTGCGTTAGATATTATGAGAAGTCTTCCTGTTGCAAAACACTAAATGTTGGATAAACAGAACAAAAATTGGCCCAACTTTTAAATAATTAATTTAATTTGTTATCATTACTTATTATTATTTTTTATTTGACCAAAGAGAGAGAGAGAAAGAGAAGGGGAAAGTGAGAAAGTAAGCCACCAGGTCCAGGACTTGAACCACGGTCGGCCATGTGGGAGTCCAGCACTCCAACCACCTTGCCACTTGCCGGCCCCCAAATTGGCCCATCTTTACATAATTATTTGTAGGTAATGAGGTACCCCAATGGCACTTGCAGTCTTTTCAGAATAATGGTTCTTGGGCTAGACATCAATCATCTGGAAAGTTCTTAAAAGTCCTGTTGCCCAGATCACATCCAAACTAATTAAATCAGTGTCCTGAAGAAGCCAGGATTCGTAAAGTCCTGGAGGTGATTCTGAGGAACAGGGACGTGGAGAGATATGGCCTTAGGAGGTGATAGGGTGTGGAACAGGGACCGTTGGTAGTCCCGGCGTTGTGGCAGTTTCCCTCCAAACTGCTGATGCTGGTGGCGTCTGCACAGTTTTCCAGTGTCGTGGACTCCCTCTGCGTTCCTGCATTCCTCCCGCCCTCCAGCCATGCTGGCAGGTGGACATCATCACCCACCGCGCCTACACACGCAAAGAGCCAGCGTAAGTGAGCACCTTCCCGAGTCCAAATCCGTGAGGGCTTCAACAGTTCATGGCAACACGGAATTGAAGTGCAAGTTTATTTGGTGCCAAAAAGCAAAACAAAGCGAGGGCTGCCCTCACAGCCTAGAGGTTAAAGGAGCTGGATCTCACAGTACTGCAGTTCGCATTTCGATCCCAGCAGCTTGAAAAGCAAGCTGTGTGCCTGTGCAAATGTGCCCCAAATCCCAACAGGATGGGGAATGGAAAAGGGATGATGGTGTGACCATGCCCCCTTGGGAAGTGCCTTCTCCCCGCCTTCTGTCTCTCTCTGGTGAGTGTAAGTACTCTCTGGCAATTAAAAAGATCAGAAATCCATGCACAGGTTTTTCATAACAGACATTCTCTATGAAGTTTTTGTCCATTTATATGAAATGTTTTGATTTTTCGGGACCAGCAGTTGGCATAAAGGCTATGTCGCTGGACTCCCACGTAGTCGACTGTGGTTTGAGTCCCAGACCCGGTGGCTTAAACTGATGCCGGGCGCGTGTGCGAGCGTGCCCAAGATCCCGAGAGGAGAATGGAGGAGAAGGGATTGCGGTGTGGCCATCCCCCCTGGGGGGTGATTTCTCGCTTTCTGTCTCTCTGTCTCTCTCTGTCTGTCTGGCGAGCGCACGCGCCCTATAGTAAAAACCTCTAAAAAAAAAAAAAAAAAGAAAATGAAATGTTTTGGTTTTTCAAACAAGTTCCTGCTAAGTTGGGGCTACATGTATAAGCCAAATAGACACATGACTGCACTAACAGACTTTATTATTTTCACCAAGAAAACTTGAAAAGCCAAAGATAACAGCCAGTGTGTACCTAATGGCCACTAATTATACCTCTTTTCTGCCAAACTCTGTGATTTTAGTTCACATTCCTCTATGGAGCCAATATTTCCAGCTTTTTTTCTTTAAGTGAGCCAGCCAACTAAAATCATTGAGCATTTTCCACATGCAAAATACTGGCTGGACATTCCAGGAAGCATAGGCTGATAACTACTGAATGTGAGTGACCAGTGAATCCAAAATGACTCTGCACCTAAGAGGTGGTTTTGAAAGTGACGTGTGAGACATTGGGCTTGAAGACAGAAACAGTCCACGCCACAGAATAAGCTACCCTCTGGCCGGCATCCCGCGGCATCCCAGCTGGTTCCCATCAGACTGGCTGCATTTGGACTCTGTGATCTCTCAAGAGAGAGGTAGGACTTTCTGTTCTAGAATCCTTACAGAGTCAGAACAGGAGCAAGATGGAAGTTTCCAAGGATTGATTTCTAAGAACATTATCCTGCCACGCTGTTTGCACAGGATCTAAATGCATGTCAGGTCTAACCTGGGGATCCATGAAGCAGTTTTATGTTTGCACAGGTCAAAGTAGGACATCACCATTTCACAATCGAGGCACTTACAGACTAACATATGCTAGGCTTTCTAATGCTAAAAACAACAAAAACGGAAATGAAACATCATTTATTGAGACCTCATCGGGTACCAAGGACCAAAGTTCTCCATGTATTATTTCACTTAACTCCCCCTAAACACTAAGTGGAAGACATGATTATTCCACCTGTTTTGTAGGTAAGAAAACTACAGATGAAGGGAGTTAGGGTCGGACAAGGAGTTAAGAGGCAGAGGGGGACTTGACCCAGGCAGTCTGAGTTCAAAGTTTGCCTCCTTAGCCACTCTGCTATATTTCTTTTTTATTTTTTAAGAATTATTTTATTTAATTTTATTCATCATCATCATTATTATTTATTTGAATTTGACCAGAGAGAAACAGAGGCAGAGAGAAGGAAAGTGAGAAAGCAAGCCTTCCGGGTCTGGAGCTTGAACCATGGTCGGCTCTGTGGGAGTCCAGTGCACTTAACCACCATGCCACCTGCTGGTCCCTCACTCTGCTATATTTCTTTCCACATACCTGTTAAGTCTTGGCTGTTGGGTGACGAGTGCAAAGGGCTGAAGGAACTGGTCAGGACAGGCATGGGGTCAGCCTCAAAGGCTGGCCAAGCCCATGGTCACCACGGGGCTACAACTGTCTCTACTACCCCTTGGGTTGATGCTGAGAGGGGTGATAGGTTTGGGACTGACGTACAAAGTGGATTAGGGTCCTAAGGATTCTGCAAAAACTTATCCCAAGGGAGCGTGAAGGGAAGAAGGAATGACTGTCCTTCTGAATGATAAGGACTAAGGTGGCTGCTTTTCAGAGGTGACATGCCAAGTCTCCGTTGATGGCTTTGATGGAGGGTGTCAGGTGCAGCTCATGAGTCTGGGGATGGAGTTAGGGGGAGTGGATGAGCAAAGCTCACCACTTTTTAAAAAGTTTGCCATAGGGAATGGGCACTCATCAGACACACACACACACACACACACACACACACACACATACACACACAGAGAGAAAGAGAGAGAGAGAGAGAGAGAGAGAGAGAGAGAGAGAATGCACCACTTGAGGCATGACTATGGTGCAATCTGTTCTCCTCCATTCTCCTCCCGGGATTTTGGATCTGCAAACACACACCCAATGCGTTTCTTAAGCTGCTGGGTCCGGGACATGAACAGCACAATCGGCCATGTAGGATCCAGCTGCCTTAACTACCAAACCACCAGCTAACCCAAGCTCACCATTTCTTTTTTTTTTTTTTTTGGAGAGGTTTTTGGTATAGGGTGCATGCGCTCGCCAGAAAGACAGAGACTGAGACAGAGAGACAGAAAGCAAGAAATCACCCCCAGAGGGGTTGGCCACACCACAATCCCTTCTCCTCATTCTCCTCCAAGGTCTTGGGAACGCACACACACACACACACCCGGCATGAGTTTAAGCCACCGGGTCCGGGTCTCGAACCACAGTCAACTACATGGGAGGCCAGCAACACAGCCATTACACCAACTGCTGGTCTTACCCAAGCTCACTATTTCTAAGTTGTTGGCCATGCTCTGTACCTACGGGAAGGGCTGGGATTGGAGACAGAAAGCCACATTTCTGTGAGCTCAGTAGAAAAAAGGGGCGACATGCAATGATCGGCCAGGCAGGACGGATGAAGAGAGGACTTGGATGACGGTACAGGAGGAGGTGGGAATGAGGGAGGGGGCCGCTAAGCTGCCACTGCACAGCTGGGTCTGGAACAGACCTGCCCTGCCGGTTATCTTCTAGTGAAGCAAAGGCCTGGCGGTGCAGAAAGCAGAGTCTGCTCAACTTGTAACTTGTCCTCCTGTTCCAAGGCTCTGATCTGACACACACCTGAGCAGAGAGGGGCCCCTGGCTCCAAAGCCCTGGCCTGTCAAATCGCTGGCAGCGTCTTGATCTCTGTCCCATTCTGCCCTCTCCAGCTGGGCCAGCATCTCTAATAAGCGGACACTCGGCATGGAACCTCACTGCCTCTAACTCAGAGCAGCACTGCTGGGTAAGCATTTAATTCGCCATCCAAGGCACGATGGCTTCCTGAGGGTGTCCTTTGGAAGCCAGGACTGCAGCGTAATTGCTGCAGCTGCTGTTGAAATTCACTTTGTGATTTCTGTTCCGTGAGCGCAAAGTTCCGAAAGCTCCCACGGAGTAAGAGAGCAGCCTCTGCATTCTGTGGGCTGGGGCTCTCCTGACAAATTCCACAAGCCTCGTTTCTGTGTGGTCTCTTTCAAAACCTTCTGAATGCTTCAGGAGATCTCTTTCTTGATACATTTTTTCTCCCTTGCTTGGGGTTAGGCCAGAAGACAGCAGAACAGATGTCAGATCTAAAGCTTTTCCAATCAACCACTTGACCGCTGGCCTGGCCCGTTAATCTGTGCTGATGTAAATGAAATGCCTTTGAGCCTTCTCACTCAGGGAAAAAGACAAGGCTCTAAAACACTGGAGACATCCCTGCTTCAAGGAAAACAACATGAAAGAACAGGGTGATTGGAGTCAGCTGTATGTCTCCCTGCAGGAATAGTAAAGCGCTCTATATTCCCGTCTCAGAAAGTCAAAATGGATTATGCTTAATTGAGTTTTCCAACTCCTACAAGATTTTTGTCTTCTGCAAGTTGTCATCTGGCAGATAAAAAATATGCTTCGATTCCTAAAATGCAAATTACTTAACGAGAGTAAATCCTATAATGGACCAGAGATTAGATGTAGAGTAAATATTATTATTTAAGCTGGGAGAACTGGGAGTAGAACAGTGCTAGGGTCAAGGTCACCACTCTAAGTTAAAACCTCAGGTGACAGTGAACACTCCAGCCTGCTAACAGTTGTATCTGATTTCTCCTCTACCCTCCTGGGTCACCAGAAAGGCCTGGAAAATGACCAAGCAGCAAACCTTATGCTCCTGGAGATCTAGCTTGGGCAGAGTCATGCCAGCGACCCTGTGGGAGCCTCCCCACTGCACCTGAGCAGATGGGCCCCGAGATTCTAATCTGGCCCTGGAAGGACCGATGTTACACGGTCCCAGGGAGCCGTATGAAGAAAAGTATGCCAACTTGAGCTCCCTCAGAGATAGCCATTCACTTAAGAAATACTGTCTCTCACTGAAGATGACTTTTTAATTTATTTTATTTTGGCCATAAGGCACGTATACTTGCTGGAGAGAGGCAGAAAGAAACAGAGAAAGGAAATAAAAAATAACCTCCCAGGGAGATGGCCATGCAGCAATCCCTTCTCCTCCATTCTCCTGGGATTTGGGGCATGCACACACATACACCTGGTGTGAGTTTCCAGATGCCAGATCTGGGACTCATCCTACGGTCAGCCGTGTGGGATTCGAGTGCCTTAATCACTATGCCACTTGCTGGCTCCCTGAATATGACTATTAAAAAAAAAAAAAAGATTTATTTATTATTATTATTATTATTTTTTCAATTTGCTATAGGGCACATGCATGAGAGAGTGAGCGAGAAAGCAAGAAAGCAAGACGCCAGGTCCAGGACTCAAACTGTGATAGGCCATGTGGGAGTCCAGCACCTTAACCACCATGCCACCTGCTGGCCCAACATTTAATGTAAGGTTTTTTTTTTTTTTTTTTTTTTTTTTTTTTTTTAATGTTTATTTATTTTATCCATATGAGGGGGAGAGAGAGATTCCCCCAAGAGGATCCTCGTGCCACGATCCAGCATCAGCCAGCCCTGACCACAGGCACATGTGTACACGTGGCATGTTCAAGACGACCCTGAGATGTGAACCCAAGACCTTTCCATATGGGTCCAGCATCACAGAGCATTGTGTCACTGCTGTCCCTCTGGCCCCTAATATGACATTTCTTATAAGACAAAGCACGTATATGACAAAAAGCCAATTAAACTCTGACATAAACTTAGTTGCCACACAGAATTTTAATTTTATGCATATTAAGCTCTTGTAGACCTACTTAGACACGCAGGTACCATTTATCTCCCTTAATACATTTAAAAAACAAGCAAAATAAATTCACTAAGGTATCTCAAACATTTTCTCACACTCAAGGGGTTGACTCTTCTGAATCACTTCTGTTTTAAACTTTTTCATTTTGAAATAATTCCGGGTTTGCAGAAGGAAAAGACAGCCCAGAACGCTGACGCTGCTGGTTTAAGGGACAGACTTTGAACAGAAAGGCGGTAGCAAAGCACCTGGATTTAAATTCCAGAGCTGCTGTTTATCGGCTGCGTGATGTCTGACGGCAGAGCCTTTGTTTGGAATCTGGCATAATGATTTCCCTTACTCCAGAGTTGTCCTGAGTTGCCAACGAGAGGGCAGGGACAGAGGCCCTTGGTAAACTGTGGAGTTCTGTAAAGCAGCGGTCCCCAACCTTTTTGTCAGCAGGGACTGGTTTCAAGGAAGACAGTTTTCCCACGGACCATGGTGCCAGGGTATGGTGTATGACGATTTATGCTTATTACATTTATTGTGCATTTTATTCCCAGGATTCTTACACTGAATACACAATGAACTAGCTAGACGACTCACTGTAACGCAGAATCAGGGGGGCCCTCAGCTCGTCTTCCTGCAACCAGAATGCAACTGCATTCGAAGTCAGACTGGATTTATTGTCGAAGTGCATACTGGGATTTTCCACAGGTTTCAGTGTGAGAGCCTGATGATCTGACAGGGGGCGGGGCTTGGGTGGTAACTGAGGCTGGGGAGTGGCTGTAAATGTGGATGAAGCTTTACCTGCTTGCTTACTGCTCACCTGCTGTGTGGCTATCCTGGGGACTGGAGACCCCTGCTGTAAAGTCCTAGACAAATATCAGTTATCTTGATCACTCAGTGCAAGGCAAGACACCACTATGTCCTCGCCCCCAAGGGGTTGACAGCCCAGTTAATAATTCTTTACAGTTATCTGGTGCTGTGCATGACATGGTACTTTCATATTTGCTACGTACTTGACCATTCTCCATAACCCTGGGATGCAGGTAGCTAATGTACCTTCGTTGACTGTATACACTACCCTGAAGCTTAGAGGGTGCTGCCTCGCCACAGTGGTTGACTTTGATCAGGTTGGCCTGTCCTTGGCCTCGTCAGTACCCACTCTAAACACTCTCACTCACAACACTGTCTACGATGAATGGGGCTTTGTTGACACTGGGTTACTCGGTTTGTTTTACCTGGTCTGAACCGCTCTTATTTTCCAGACAACTCTGGCCTGCTTTGGGAGCCTGTGGCCCCTCCCTGGATTTCCTACTGTCCTTCTCCCTGATGTTGCTCTGCTTGGCAGAGACACTAAGGGAGGTGTGTGTGGAGGTAGGGGGTGGTTACTGTTAGCTCTGGCTCTTTCTAATTAACCTCACCCTGCTTTCCTTTGTATAATGGCAAAGGCAATTCAACAAAGTAGATTTCTCAAAGGTCGTGTCATTTTCCCATTAACTTAACATGGGATAAAACAGAGTTCGACTATTAAACACATGCATTTTAAGTAAAAAATAAACAGTATTGGGTTAGCCAGGTGGTGTGGTAGTTGAGGCAGATGGATTCAATATAGCCGAGTCCACAGTTCAAGTCCTGGACCTGGCAACTTGAGGAGAACATGGAACATATATGCATGTGTGCCCCAAATCTCAAAAGGATAATAGAGGAGAAGGAATTTCAGCATGGCTATCTCCCTTGGGGGGTGATTTCTCATTTTCTCTCTCTATTTTTCTCCAGTAGGCACACACACACACACACACCCTAAAGCAAAGCAAAAAAAGACAAAAACCCCAAAACCAAAACCAGTATTTTTCTCACATTATCAACCTGGCTTTCTTTCAAACTCCTCACGTTCTCTCTGAGGCCTAGTGGTGGGAAGGGGGTAGTCTTGATTGACCTAGGAAATGCACCTAGAACACTCTGGGGGAAGCTTTCCTGGGACATTTGAGCTCCCCATTATACCCCTGTAAAGGAAATGTCTAAAATTGCCTAAAATAAGCAAGCCCATTAACATAGACACCTAAGTCTCCTCCAATTTCAATGCTTTCTAACCATGCCACTTCGAAATTTAAAAACAAGTTACGCTTTCTAATTCCCTAGCCTAAAATTTCTTCTGACAGTAACTCAGGATTTCCTTTCTGGCAGCTCCTAATAAGATGCTATTTGTTTTATAACCGAGAACACAGATGAGGTCAGATTATTTGTGGGGTGGCTTGAGGTAAAGGAAGTACCATACTCTGATCCACTTGGGATGAAGTTAGAATAAGCGAAGGCTGGCTGGCCTTGGACACTCTCCAAGGGTGTTTGGTCATTAAACTATCTCACAGGGAACCTTATAAGGCAGTTTCTTCTAGAAGGCAAGACGACAGTGGACCTTGAGGCCGGGCTCCAGGGACAGGATGGAAATCCTATGAAAGGATGTCAGTACATGTGTCTGCTCAGCTTAATCAAGTCCATTTCAGAGCTGCAGAGTGGAAAAGAATTAAAAGTAAAAAATAACCCCCAGTGTGGCTCCTACGCATTTAGGTTCTTTCTCAGCTCTGCTGAAGAGATTCTCCTGTTCCCTCATGAACACGTGAGAGTATCCGACTGCTTTAATGGAAAGTTCTCCCTGGTGCATCATCTCAATGTGCCTGTGGCTGTTTAATGCCAGGCCTTTTCATTCTGTCTGCTGAAGAACTGCAGAACAGCCAGTCAGGCACCTCCCATTTAATAACTAATTCCTGGCTGTGAAGAAACATTAACCTGTTCTTTGGATTCCTCCAAAAGAATTTTAAGTCCTTTAAGACCCTTCTTAAGGCTGCCCATTTTCTTTCCTAAAGCTTCTTTGGTTTTCCAAATCTTTCCTCAAATGCAGTGATTAAAACTGGACAAAGTGATAATAAAGAACCAAGGAGTCATTCAGCATTCTAGAAGATTCTAGAATGCTCAAGATAGGCAACTGAAGCCAGAAAAAATGTAAAGCATTTCTACTGGGCTGGGGCAGACTCTTGGGGATGTGACTTTTTGACCCGAGAGTGAAGAGAAGAATAAGGGGGACTTCAGAAGGAAGGGTCTCCTAAAATGAGCAGGTAATCTGGAGGCAGGACTGGCCAAAGGGCAAGTGATAGAAGGGTGCTTTGTGAAGGTTCATCTCATAGAAAATGCTTGGGAAGGGCTTTTCACTTTCCTTCTCTCTCTCTCTCTCTCTCTCTCTCTCTCTCTTTGAGAGGTTTTTGCTATAGGGCGATGCGGTCTCCAGAAGGATAGAGACAGAAAACTAGAAATCACCCCCCAGGGAGAATGGTCACGCTGCAACCCCTTCTTCTCCATTCTCCTCTCAGGGTTTTGGGCACGCACATACACACACCCAATATGAGTTTAAGCCACCAGGTCCGGGGCTCAAACTGCGGTTGACTACATGGGAGTCCAGCGACGAAGGCATTACGGTATCTGTTGGTTCTGGCTTTTCACTCTCAAGCAACAGCTTTCCATGGAGGAATCCAGACTTGACAATGCTTCTAAGATCTGAGAAAGAAACTTTATGAAGAAAGAGTATCTCTTGGTGTTATTATGTAGTTTTCTTTTTTTCAGTTTCTTTCTTTCTTCCATGAGTAAGAAAGAGAGAGAAAGATGGTACCCCCAACAGGGTCTTCACGCCACACTCTATTGCCACTCTCATCCTATCCCAGATCATGGGCACATGTGTTTGTGATATGTTCAGGGAGGTCTCTAGACTTGAACCGGGAACCTTCCCATGTAGATCAGTCACACAGAGTGCTGTGTTTTTCTGCTGCGCCTCATCAGAGCCCTATTGTAATAGCTTTCTTTCTTTCTTTCTTTTTTTTTTTTTTTTTTTTTTTTTTTGAGAGGTTTTCGCTACAGGGCACGTGCGCTTGCCAGAAAGACAGAGAGAGACAGAGAGACAGAAAGCGAGAAATCACCCCCCAGGGGGGATGGCCACGCTGCAATCTCCTCCTTTCTCCTCTCGGGATCTTGGGCACGCACGCACACGTGCCCAGCGTGAGTTTTAAGCCACCGGGTCCGGGACGCGAACCGTGGTCGACTACGTGGGAATCCAGCGACATAGCCATTACGCTAACTGCTGGTCCCTGTAATAGCTTTCTTATGGGAGTCTCTGATTGCTTTGCCCTGTTCCAACCATTCATCCAAGGGAAACCAACAAAAACTTTCTACTGGGTCCTCGGAAAAGTCATGATACATTTTTGCATACAAAGACATAGAAAAACATGTCATGACTTTTCTGACAACAGAATAAAAGTCCAGGCTCACTGCTATCACTCAATGTCTCCCACTGCTCTTGCACTAATGTCTCAACTCCTTCCTGGGCCACTAAGCGCTCCACATTGGGCTCTGTTACGTGACCAACTGCCACCTGTCTTCCACTCTGAAAGCTATTCCATCAGAACACATGTACTTGCGAGAGAGAGAGAGAGAGAGGAGATGAATCCTGCAGTAAGGCATGGTTGCACCCAAACCCCTTTCCCCCCACTTCGCTAACCTGTCAGAGTATCAGACACGCACGCGCACACACACACACACACACACACACACACACAGTCCTGGTGTGTTTTCTTTCTTTTAGGTTTTTGCCATAGGGTACATGCACTCAGAGGAGAGAAGGGGGGAGAGAGAGAGAGAGAGAGAGAGAGAGAGAGAGAGAGAGAGAGAGAGAGGGAGAGATTGAGAGGAAAGTGAGAAATCACCCCCCTGGGGGGGTGGTCACACTATAGTTCTGTCTCTATTCTCCTCCTGGGATTTTGGGCATGCGTGCACAGGTACCCAGTGTGATTTTCAAGCTGCCAGGTCTAGGACTCAAACTGTGGTCACCCGTGTGGGAGTCCAGCACCTTAACCACTACACCACCTGACAGAATTTTCTTCTTTTTAAAATTTATTATTTAAAAAAATTTCTTCGATGAGAGAGGGAGACAGAGACAGAGAGACAAGCACCTCGGACAGCATCTCCTCACTGTGATGCTGCCCCCAGCCCCAGCCAGCCTGGATCACAGAACTGGAAATATACCCGCTGTGCATACGAACAGGGCTTCCCATGAGGCTCAGCATCACAGACTCATAGAAAATGAGCCTAAACATGAACCTCTTAAAGAGTGAATGTTTAAAATCTATCAAACAAAAGGAATTTCTGAAAATTGAAATTCTTACCGAAGCTCTCTTCATTGACCAGGCACTTTCTTTTGCTCCTGGACCTAATTCCCACCAGCAGGGGGATATAGAAATGTTGGAACTGGCAGGGAAGGACCATCTAATGTTGGTGCTCAGGAGAGCTGAGGCCACAAAGGCGATTCAGGGTCACAAGTCTAGGTCCCTGGCCTTGACTTCCCGAAGGGAGAAGATGCAATGAGGAAACAGCGAGACAGGCAGGTCCTCACCTGTCTTCCAGGGGAGTGTGCTCGCCCCTCAGGCACACACCTCAGGGCTGGAGGAGACCCTGGTGCTCCGTCCTTCCAACGCTCAGTCACAGTATTTGTTTGTCCCTGGTTCTTTCCATCTGAGCTCCTGGGCAATTCCATTTCAGCTACTTTGGCCCCTTGGTGTATCCATCTCCTCTCCCTCAGAATTATTATTATTATTATTTTAGAGGTGTTTGTTTTAGGGCAAGTGTGCTCTCCACACAGAGAGAGACAGAGACAGTGAAAAGGAAAGTGAGAAAATCACCTCCCAGGGGGGAGGGCCGTGCCACAATCCTGTCTCCTCCATTCTCCTCCTGGAGTATTGGGCACGCATGTGCATGGGCCAGGCACGAGTTTCAAATCACCAGGTCTGGGCTCCAACTGCCCTCTGCCTTGTGGGAACCCAGCGATGTACCACTACGCCATCTGCTGGCCCCTTAAATTATTTTTTTACTGGTGAAATCTGGGTCTCCTTTCTCAGCCCTTTTAGGGCCAAGTTCTGATTAACCCACGGGGCATACAAGCCTCTTCTCATTTTAACATCTCGGCCTCTTCTCTCCAACCTCCTTTAGCCCGGCCACATTCACTTACCAACATGCCACATTCCCACACGTGCTGTGCTTTCTACCTGGGATGACGCCTCTCCTCCACACACACACCGGATCACACCCTCCCTCACTTATCTTTCCCCCCTTTGGGCTCTTCTCTGGCTTTCAGGGATTAGCTGTGTCACTTTCTCTGTGGAAGCTCCCTGACTCTCCCCTGCCCCAGATTGGTGGCTTTGTTCTTCCAGGGCTCGGTGTTCACCCAGCCATTGTTTCAAAAGGTATCTATTGCACATGTGCTGTGTACACATACACAAAAAGCATTCCAGCACAGCAGTGGCCACAGTGAGCCCAAGAACCAGACTCCCTGTGTGCGAGCCCGAACTCTGCCACTTACTAAGCTTTACTCCACCCTCTGCCCAGGGGTCTTGTCCGTTGTCAAACAGGAACTATAACCGAACTATCTCACGGGGTTCTGGGGGGTGACCTGTCATGAGGGTTACCCATGGTATCAGCGCCTGAGGAATATCAGGAGTTGTGGAAAAAGACTCTGGCCCTCACATTCTTTCCTAATGTCTCTGGCGTCCTCTGTTATCTCTCAACGCAGATTGGGAAGAGAAAGCTAATTTATGTCAGTCAAGCTTTCAGTGTCAGGTGCTATTTCTCCTAACACTTTTCCAGATATGAAGACTAGCCTTGAGGCATTGTTTCTGCAGAAACAACTCGGTGTCCATGCAGGGAGTGGACTGGTTTGCCTCGCGGGCTTATCTCAATACATATAACACGATCCTACTGTTTGTGTGTGTAGAGCTGTACTTGGAGACAGAAAACAGGGTAAGCCAGTCTTTGGCTACAAGGGACAGCCACACTTGACACTCAGCAAGCTATTCTAATACTCTGCTCCAATCAGGTAAGTAGCAGTGATTTTGAAAGACGGTGGGGAAAATTGCCCATCAGACTGCTTATAAGAAAATCTCACTATTCGGAATGAATTCTCAAGCAATGCATTTCATGATGTGACTGTGCAGGGAGATTCAAAGAAACGAATGCGTGTTCCTGCTGGAAAAGTACATGGATGATTTGGGGCGAGAATGTTCTAAGTTGAAGGTGGCGATGCTATAAATAGCTTATAGTGAGTTACATGATTTAAGTCTTTCAATACTGAGCTTTGAAATGGTAACGTACGACCCATGAGTATAAGAACTTCTGAGAAAAGTTCTAAAGATAGAATTAGTATTTGGAAATGTTGGAGACGTCTGAAAAGTGTTAAAACAGCACAGCTTCACTCTTCTCAGAAAATCCGCCTCCTCTCCCTTTCCCTACCCTGGCTGGGACCAGGAGAGCAGCTGCCAACGCTGGAGTTCTAACTTTCCCTTGAAACTACTGCTGATGGAAAATGTTACTGCAAGCATTAGAGTCCTTTTTTTTTTTTTTTTTTTTTTTTTTGCAAGTCGGGACTCGATTTATTTTTCCATTTCGTTTGTGGCAAGCTTGGACTTGAGAATACACAAACAAACACAATCGCAAAGGCATTCCCACCGACTATGGCATCCTGGGGACAAATTACACACACAAAAAGGACAAGAAACAAAACCAAAATGGTCATAGGTGCACACATAAACGACGTCAGTAAAACAGTCTTCAAAGAAGTTGTATTTTATTTTTCCCCACAAGTGATTAGCTAGCTAGATTCACCTTTTGAGAATCTGTCATTTCCAGGGAAGTGAACTGTTTTCCTTACTGTCAAAGAATAGGAAATCCCTATGAAATTGGATTTTTGGAAATTTTGACAATCTAGCCAATCAATTGACCGTGGGACCAACAACTTTTCCACGGAAAGTGGTTACTCTGTATTTCACTGTCAAACTCCTTTCCTCATCTCTTGGCTTCGTCCTCTCTCCCCACACTCAAGCCAAACTCTCTGGGTTCCCAAAAGAATGTGGGTGTGTGTGTGGGGGGGGCAGCTCTCGCAAATCGACTTGCCAGCTGTCAGCACGAGTTGGGTAAGCTTTGGGGACGGCCGAGTCCGCGTTCTGGGAAAATCTTTCCTATCATATACACCCGGGCCTGCGACTTCTCACTTTCTTGGCGCACTCACAGAACTCGCAAAAATAAAACCATCAGAAAAAGAGAGGGGCGGCGTCGCCCTTTCGCCCCAGCACCCCGCGGCCGCCAGCTCCTCCCCTCCCGTCCGTCCCCGAGATGCCCTCCAGAGGGGTCGCGCAGGGGTGGCGGGGACCGCGCTCGTGCCCACCTTGCTCGCAGGTGCCCTTGCTGACCTGGGTGATGGCCTTCTCGCCGCGGCTCTCGGCCGTCAGGCTGGCGGCGCGCAGCTGGCACCCGCTGGCGTAGGTGGTGCCGTCGCTGCCGCACACCGGGTAGCGGCTCTTGCACACGCACACGCCGCTCACCCCCGGGCCGCCGGCTGCTGCCCCGGCTTTACCCTTCCGCCTCTTGCGGCTCTTCACGCACTCCATGCCCGGCGCGCAGTGCCCCCTGCCGGCGCCGCTGCCCCCGCACGGCTCGCCCTCGCCGCGGGCGCACACCGGGCAGCAGCCGCACGCGTCGCGGGTCTCGCCCAGCTGGCAGCCCCGCGGGGGCAGGGGCGGGCAGGCGGCCGGCTCGCAGGGGCCGCAGGCGTCCGAAGAGGAGGAAGAGGAGAGGGGCAGAAGCAGGAGCAGCAGCCCGGCGGCGCCGACGAGCAGGGCGCGCAGCGGAGGCCGATCCATGGCGGGGCGCGGCGGCGGCGGGAGCGCGAGTGAGCCGGGGCCGGCCGGCTGGCGCCTTAAACCCGCGCCCCGCCCGCCCGGGCCGCGGGAACCACACCCCGGGGCGGCGAGTGTGCGGCCGCCCCGCCCGCGCCGCCCTCGGGGGCCGGGGCCGAGGGCCCGCGCGCTCCTGCTGGCCGGCCGGGGTGGGGAGCGAGCGGGCGCCGGCCCGGGGGCTCTGGTCTCGTGCTCGGCCCTGTCCCCGGCCCTCCCGGGCGCCACCCGGCCTCCTCGCCGTGAGAGCGGCCCTGCGGCCTGCAGCCCTCGCCTTTCCCGCCCACATGCGTACACCGACGCCTTGGAGAGGCCCCTGTGTGTGATCCAGTAACCTCTCCGACGGCCGAGGTCCCAGAGCACCGCGATTACTTTGTGGTTTGTGAAACTTCTTTTTTAAAAAATTTATTTAAAAAAATATTTTATTTAACTTTCTTCCTTCATTCATTTTTAATTTGACCGGCGGGAAAGTGAGAAAGCAAGCCTCCAGGCCCGGGACTCAAACCACACTTGGCCAAGTGGGAGGCCAGTGCCTTTAACCACCACACCACCTGCTGGTCCCTGGGAAGTTCCTTTTAAGAATAAGTTGTTTTAAAACTCCGCATGTGGATTTTGTGTCCCTGCTGGCCACAGGCCCGGTGTGGGCCCAAGTGCCCAGCTAGAAGGACAAGTTGTTGCCACGCACTTCTCTGGCACCTCGTAACTGCCTCCTCCCCTCCGGCATTAAACAAAACCTTGGTCTTGGCCAAGTCAAGTTTTAAGTGTCCGTATGAGAGTTGCGTCGTTATACTAAATTCGTACTGTATGGTATTGGGTTGCCATCAAACCTATCCAGAGGACAGAGCTAGTTAGGTGGTGGCATGGAGCCCAGTTTCTCAGTGGAGGTGTCATTGAAGCCCCCAAAACCTCTCATTGTCACCAGCGTTCTCCTGAAGTTTTTTTTGATGTTCTTTGGTTTTCCCGTAAAGTGATCTATAAACTTTAGAGCCTGTTTCCCCAAGTATGTTGGCCCTTCCAGCCCCTCCTCTTCAGATACTGAAGTAGTTTCCAGAGTTGAAACTGAACGTTCAACAACGCGGTGTGTATCACTGCAGGTCCTGTGTGTTTTCTTAGCATGAGTCCTAGGGTTTGCAGGATTGTTTCCTGAAAGTGAGCTCAGGCTCCCACAGTCTGCCTGCGGTGATTATTGGGAACTTTTTTTTTTTTTTTTTGGAGAGGTTTTTTGCTATAGGGCGCGTGCGCTCGCCAGACAGACAGAGAGAGACAGAGAGACAGAAAGCGAGAAATCACCCCCCAGGGGGGATGGTCACGCCGCAATCCCTTCTCCTCCATTCTCCTCTCGGGATCTTGGGCACGCACGCACACGCGGCCGGCGTGAGTTGTAAGCCACCGGGTCCGAGACGCGAACCGCGGTCGACTACGTGGGAGTCCAGCGACATAGCCATTACGCTAACTGTTGGTTCCCTTATTGGGAACTTTTTGGAGACTTGAAAAATCACAAAATTGGAGGGTCAGGGGACAGATGCCACTGTATCCCAAAAACATGGCACTGCTTTTTGACTTCTCTCTAGCATATTTAGAAATGTGACACCTTTTAAAATTTTTAGTTCTGTTTTTAGTTACCAGAGAGCACATACATTCATCCAAAAGAAAGAGAGAAGGCGAGGGGAATAGTACCTCCCCCTCGGTGGGGTGTGGTCCTGCATGCTGCAGTTTCTTCCCCACTTCTCCAACCTGTTGGGATTTGGGGCATACTTGCACATGGGAACCATAAAGGAAAGATGTATTCCAGGTTCTTTCCTTGGCTTGCAGGTGGCCAACCCTCCTGCTGCCTGTGCGTGTGGTCATCTTGCTTGCACTGTTAACTACTGAACTGACTTATGAAGAAATGAAAGACCTGAATAGTCCTTGCTGTGAGCTGAATGGCATCTTCTGTATCCTACCTGTCCAATTCTCCTTTTTAAAAAAGAATTATTTATGTAATTTTATTTGTTATTTTAAAATTTTGTATAGGACATGTGTGTGCTCACCAGAGAGAGAGAGAGAGAGAGAGAGGAAGTAAGCAACTTGAACCAGGACTTGAATCACAGTCGGCCATATGGAAGTCCAATGACTTAACCACCACACCATCTGCTGACCTGCAATTCTTATATTGAAGCCCTAACCCCCAGTACTTCCAAAAGTAATAGTTTGGAGTTAGATTCTTCTTCTTCTTCTTTTTTTTTTTTTTTTTTTTTTTTACTTTTTTTTGGAGAGGTTTTGGCTATAGGGCACGTGCGTTTGCCAGAGAGACAGAGAGAGACAGAGAGACAGAAAGTGAGAAATCACCCTCCAGGGGGGATAGCCACACCACAATCCCTTCTCCTCCATTCTCATCTCGGGATCTTGGGCACGCACGCACACGCGCCCGGCCGAGTTTAAGCTGCCGGGTCCAGAACTCGAACCGTGGTCGACTACATGGGAGTCCAGCATCATAGCCATTACACTAACTGCTGGTCCCTGGAGTTAGATTCCTTAAAAAGGTAATTAAGTTAAAATGAAATGATTGGAATGGGAAATTAATTCAGTATGACTGTCGTGCTGTTGAAGACAATGGAGGAAGAGGGAGGCATTGCCAGAGATGCATATGCAGAGAAAAGGCCACGGGAAGACAGCATGAGAAGGCAGCTCTCTGCAAGCCTAGGAGCGCGGCCTCAGGAGAAATCACACCTGCCAATGCTTTGATCTTGGACGTCCAGCCTCCAGAACTGCAAGAAAATAAACTTCCATTGTTCAAGCCTCTCAGTCTGTAGTTACTGGTTATGGCAGCCCTACTCAACTGGTACACCCTCCCCATAACCTACCAGTGTAGTGACTTCAGGGAGCTAAAAATGGAGTGTGTTCCCTCTCCTTCCCCCCTTCTTCTCCCCATTCTGCATCCTTTGCCTACTCTCAAAGTTCGAGGAGGACTGGGGGAGGAGAGGGAGGGCTGTGCATCTTCATGAATTTGGCTTCTTCCGGTCTTCTCACTGCTGGTTGTTGCTGCTGTTCTGACCACTCACTGATAATGGTGTGGACAGGTCTCCGAAGACTGACTGTTTTGTAGATTCTATGTATTGATTCCTTGAAGGACCTTCTGGTGCCTTATTATTGTGTAGTTCACTGCACACTAAGAAAGGAAAAAAGTAGCCCTTGATATCCAAGAACCGACCAGGCCTCACAGGTAGACCCTGATGTTATTGCCAGTTGATCTGACGTGAACAGCTAGGTCTCGGTGTCACTACAAACCCTTCTGATAGTTATAGCTAAGTGATGCTGTTCTGTTGGACATGAACTCACAGAATGTCCTTTTTTGATGTGGGCGCTGTGGCACTCACAAAATACCAGGCACTTGCCTTTTTCACTAAACAAGACTGCTCCTTCACCTGTCACAGTGGATCTTGCTCAGAAGGTAGAGCATTGAGATACTCAGCGTGGAGTATTTTTTTTTTTTTTTTTTTGAGAGGTTTTCGCTATAGGGCACGTGTGCTCGCCAGACAGACAGAGAGAGAGACAGAGAGACAGAAAGCGAGAAATCACCCCCCGGGGGGGATGGTCACGCAGCAATCCCTTCTCCTCCATTCTCCTCTCGGGATCTTGGGCACGCATGCACACGCGCCCGACGTGAGTTTTAAGCCACTGGGTCCGGGACGCGAACCGCGGTCAACTACGTGGGAGTCCAGTGACATAGCCATTACACTAATTGCTGGTCCCCCTCAGCGTGGAGTATTACGCAGCCTTGAAACAAAGGGAATCCTGTTATTTGTGACAAATGGATAGAACTGGAGGACATTATGCTAAGTGATACAAGCCAGGTACAGAAAGACAGGAATGATCTCACTCGTGTGTGAAATCTGAAAATGCCTAACTCATTGAAGCAGAGAGTAGATTGGTTGTTAGAGGGGCTGGGTGTTGGTGAGAGAGATGGGAGTGTTGGCCAATTACACAAAATTCAGTTAGAAGAAGGAATTTGTTCAGAAGATCTGCGGTACAATGTAGAGATCAGAGTTAACAATGCATCATCTACTAGAAGGCTGCTTAGTGAGCAGATTTTATTTTTTATTTATTTTTTAGAGAGAGATTTTTTGCTATACGGTGTGTGCACTCGCTGGAGACACAGAGAAAGAGAGAGAGAGAGCGCGCGCGCGAGAAATCACACCCTAGGGGGGATGGCCAAGCTGCAATCCCTTCTCCATTCTCCTCTTGGGATTTTGGGCACACACGCACACATGCCGGCATGAGTTTCAAGCCACCAGGTCCCAGACTTGAACCACGGTTGGACTGAGTCTTATAGATGACAATGAGCTGTTGAAGAAGGCGAGGGAAGAGCGAGATCAGGTTTGTGGTGTGGGAATGTCAGTACGGGAGTAAGAGGGGGACTGAATCACAAAAGGGACAGGCTTGTGGAAGCAATGTAACTTCCACAGTGCAGGCCGCCGTCAGACTAGGCAGCGCCTTCACGGGAATTACTGCGAGAACAAAGCACCCTTCTGGGCAGACGCAGCAGAAGGTTCAAGACTGAGCAAGCGACTCATGCCATGATGGGAAGGAAAAGATGCTTCTTCTTCCTGGGAGGTGGACTCTGCCTGTACAAAGATGCACGGCCTCACAGGTGAAGGGGGGTTGAATTACAGTCTCACTAGCTCCTAGGGCTACTCGGTGTCCTTGTGCAGAGAGGCACGGCCTCGTGCTGACACTATGTCCTGCACAGACCTGGCCCTCAATTAAAATGTTTACAAAGTAAACGGACAAAAGGGAAGATCGGATGGACAGCTCCCAAGGCCAGCTACTGCTACCATCCAGGCAGGAATCCGTGAGGGCTCGAGGCACTTCTGACTAGGAGAATGGAGACAGAGATCGTTTCATCCGTTGTCCACTCTTGGACGCTTCGGTGAGAGAGAGGCCACTGTTCCTAATTGTATGGGGACAATGGTTGCAAGTCCAGATTGTCAAGGGCCACAGGGCCCGATGGCCACCCTAAATGAGGGGGGGGGATGGATAGGGATTTTTTTTTGGGAGAGGTTTTTGGTATGGGGCATGTGCACTCACCAGAAAGACAGAGACAGAGAGACAGAAAGCAAGAAATCACCCCCCAGGGAGGATGGCCATGCTGCAATCCCTTCTCCTCCATTCTCCTCTCAGGATCTTAGGCACGCACACACACGTGCCCAGCGTGAGTTTAAGCCACCGGGTCTGGGACTCAAGTCACGGTTGACTATATGGGAGTCCAGCGTCATAGCCATTACGTCAACTGCTGGTCCTTGGATAAGGGATTTTAAAGGAGAAAATGCAGGCCTTGTACGGTAAGGGATTGAAAGAGGAAGCCCAGAGAAAACCCTGAATTTCTCCCATAGGCGGGTGGATGAACGCTACTGCTGGAACCCCTGTTGCGTGGAGGGAAGATGCGGGGCCTGATTTTTAACTTGTTCTTTACAAATCCGGCCTGTCCTTTCTGCACAGTTCTAAGGAGGGAAGGGGGCGGACTCCCTAGAGATTGTATCACATTGTTTTAGAGACACTGCAGGGCATTTGACTCAGAGTAAACCCTGCTGTCTGTTCTCTTCCTACGCTGAATGTCCTTCAATGATAACATCACATTGTTTAATAAAGGACAGAAACTGATTTCTTATCAGTATTCTGTATCTGATCTCTTAAAAGAGCTACTGTCATGCAGAGAAATAGCTAATGATATAATTGAAAAGGCATTAGTAGCCTGTAAAACTCAGTAGTAGAGACACAGAACTTGAAGGACTGTCTGGAGGTCAGGTGACACTAAAGCGTGCCCTGATCCTGTCATTGGAACCACAGAAATATCTGAAGAACTCTCAGCGCTCACGTAGGAAGACAGATTTTTTGTGGTCTACCTCATTTCCTGCCCTGTTACTTGACAGCCTTTGGAGGATTTCAGAAGGTCATGAATCATCGCCAACTTCCAAATACACATCGTTGCAACGAAAATTTACATTTTAAGTTCTAATCCTCACTATACTGCATATATCATGTGAGACGGTTAAACCCCTAGAGTTTCATTTTCTGGCTTAAAATTCATTATTTTACACTTTACACTTTGAATGAACGCAGACTTTTACATTTACATCCCCCTATAAAAGGAAGTAGAGAGCATTTCTTTTTGTGACAACAAGTAGAAAATAATGTCTTTGGGTTATTCCATAATTAGGTTTCATCCTTCTTTTGTTATGGGGGAAATGATACGATCATTTGGTAGTAAATGATGCAGTATCCCCTATTAATCTCCCAGCTGCCCAATTCCATAATTCACCTTGGCAAAGTCGAAAAATAAAAAATAAAATAAAAAGTCTCCTCCTCGCAAGAAGCCTGGGAGAACAAGTCAAGATGAGTGAAATATCTTGAGTGGCTTAGTCACACACTGAGCTGTGAGTAGAACCTTGTGCTCTGTGTTTCTTGGGTGTCTTTGAAAGTTTGTAGGGATGTTTATTCTGAAAAACATTGATTCCTTTCCTTCTGAACAGATGGTCAGACCGGGTCGTTAACACTGAGTAAAAAACACGGATGCTAATTTTTTTTTTTTTTAAAGCTTGTTCAGATGTTAGAATAACAACTTTCCTTTCACTCATGGTAAAGATTCACTTCAAAAAATGATCGGAGTTGGCTGGTGGCATGACGGTTTAGGGGGCTGAATCCCATGGTTCGAGTCCCAGACCTGGTGGCTTGACCCTTGGGTGCGTGTGCATGCATGGCCAAAATCTCGGAGGTGAATGGAGGGGCAGGAATGGCAGCATGGCCGACCCCCTAGAGGGTGCTTTCTCACTTTCCTCTTCTCTCTTTCTCACTCTGTCTCTTTCAGGTGAGTTCAGGGCTATTTTAGCAAATTAAAAAAAAAAAAAAAGATTCACTGATACACAAAGAGCATGACTGTTGCTTCTCTATCGGCTCCTACAGTCTCAGGTAATAATAAGCTACTTGCAGTATTGTCCCAATCTACTGGGCTTCAGACCCACCTCCCTCACTGCCCAGCCTCTCTGTAGTGCTTTCTCATAGCATCGATGTTCACAAAAGTGCTTGCTTTCAAAGCAAAACCGTTGACGTGCCAGGAGAGAGGGAAGACTACAAGATTCCTCTTCGGTTTGGTGGTGGTTGAGAGAGAAAGTGGCATTTTCTCAGGTCGTTTGAGTATATTCCTGTGCCTTATTGAGAAGTAGCATTTTTAGGTTTGCCCCACAGTGAAGACGTGAAAGGTTTGTTTTCACGTTACTTAACATTGAATCCTGGCCGAGATGGCGATTGGCTTAAATGTCAAGGTTTTCAGCTTCCTGGCAGGTTCTCAGTGGTGTTCTCGCTGTCGGACAGGTAATGCGGGGGATGAGATATTTTAGAGTGGGGACCTACAACCTCAATAGAAAGGCCCTAGTATCCCCTTAGCTATCCGTGGACTCTCTGGTGGTCTCTGTATGCGGTTCCCAGTTTCGAGAATTCACAGGGAGGTGAGTGCAGAGTTGAGGCTAGGGGCTTGAACGGCTTCCACCTTCCAGGAGTAGAAAATGGACCCAACTGAGGTGCCTTGTTTTCCTGCAAGATCTTCAGCGGGAGTGCTGGGGGGCGGGAGGGGGGGCGGCTGTGGTGGCAATGGCGCTGCTTTGTAAAAAGCCTCACACCTCTTTAACCAGTGAGCTGTGGGGATGGACACCCACAAGCCCAGGAAATTGGCTTAATGGGAAGTCGACACTTTGCAGCTTCATATGCTTCTCAGAAACCATCTTGCTAATATTTTTTTTGTCACATTCTTTTTTTTAGAGAGTTTTTATTTTATTTATTTATTTAATTTTGCTGTAGGGTTTATGCACTCACTGGAGAGACAGAGACAGAAAGAATGGAAAAATCACCCCCTGGGGGGGATGACTATGCCTCAATTCCTTCACCTCCATTTTCCTCTAGGAGTTTGGGCATGCATGCACGTATGCCTGGTGTGAGTTTCAAGCCACCAGGTGCCAGACTGGAACCGGCCACAGTCAGCCATGTGGGAGTCCAGTGCCTTAACTACACTTGCTGGTCCCCCGTTGTCACATTCTTAATGTGATTTAATATCCATAGTGTTTGCAAGAAGAGGCTCTTGGGAGACTGAATGAAAGCTATTCCCAGGCTTAATTGTACCAAACAAATTAGAACATATAAAATTCTTAATCTAGGCCTTTTGAGTCAGTGATGGTCAATTAAGGGTTTATACCCTCATAAATATTGTTGATACACCACCTACAGTTTAATAAGAAAATGCCAATCTTTTTACAAATTTTTTTATTATAAAATCCTTAAAAATGGGACCAGCAGTTAGTGTAATGGCTATGTCACTGGACTCCCAATACTCGACAGCGGTTCGAGTCCTGGACCTGGAGGCTTAAACTCAGGCGCGTGTGAATGCGTGCCCAAGATTCCGAGAGGAGAATGGAGGAGAAGGGATTGCGGTGTGGCCATCCCCCCTTGGGGGCGATTTCTCGCTTTCTGTCTCTTTGTCTCTCTGGTGAGTGCACGCGCCCTGTAGCAAAAACCTCTCAAAAAAAAAAAAAAAAAAAAAAAAAAAAAGAAAAGAAAAAAAGAAAGAAAAGAAAAAAAAAATGATTATAAAGCCCTTAAAATCCTCTAGTTGCATTGCCTGACCCTTCTGTTTTGGCATCCCTCACCTCTATCTATCTATCTATCTATCTATTTATTTATTTGGAGAGGTTTTTGCTATAGGGCATGTGTGCTACCCAGAAAGACAGAGACAGAGAGGCAGAAAGTGAGAAATCATCCTCCAGGGTGGATGGCCACGCCGAAATCCCTTCTCCCCGATTCTCCTCTCGGGATCTTGGGCATGTACGCACACGCGCCTGGCCGTGAGTTTAAGCCACCGGGTCTGGGATTTGAACTCTGTTGGACTAGATGGGAGTCCAGCGACGTAGCCATTATGCCAACTGCTGGTCCCCCACCACCCTTTTTAAAAAGTCTACTTCTGGGCCAGCCCGTGCTGCAGCCAGAAGGTGAAGAGAGAGGGTGCCCCAAGGGGAAGGACTGTGGATTAAGAAAGGACAGACAGAGAAAAGTGGGGATTGGGCAGAACAGACATCTCTGATGGACATCCCCAAGACTGCAAGCCGGTCCGCGTTCAATCTTTGATAGGGGAGGCAAAGTCACATGCTTTCTCTAAAGACCGCAGCTGTGGAGCATCTGAACAGGTCTCCCCTGGCTTTCTGTGGCAAACATTCAGCTCGCCTCTATTTGGACCACCCAGCGGTAGATTGTGTCTTTGTTAGAGCTTTCGCTTGCCCTGCAGTGTCAGTGCAAAGACCATTTCTACTTTAAGGGGCTCCCTATAAGCCTGTGTGCAATGATTAAAGGAGCTGATTCCCATACAGCTAATCCCACTTCGAATTCTGATCCTGGAGTCTTGAAAAACATGCAGGGTTCATGTGTGTGCACAAAATCCTGATGAGGAGACATGGAGGAAAAAAGACTGAAGTGCCCCCATGTCCCATAGTTTTTTTTTTGGGGGGGGGGGCAGGTGTGCTTTCTTTCTTGCTGCCAAACCCAGGGACTCTCTGGAAATAAAATAAGAGTTTATTTTTTTATTTTTCCAGGAGTGAGGAAGACAGGAACAGGGAGACAGAAAGAGAGACACAGAGGGAGGTGGCAGAGAGAGAGACAGCAGAGAGAGAGAGAGACAGCAGAGAGAGAGAGACAGCAGTCCCCCAGGTTCTCACCGCTGAGATCTACCTCCTAGCCTTAGCCAGCCCCGGGTCATGAGCCACTGCCTGCCCAGCATGTTCAGGGAAATCTCTGGACTCTGGACTCGAACTGCAAACCTTCCCACGTGAGACTTCTCACAGAGCATTGTTCTTGTCTGCTGTCTGGCCCCAAATCTCCCTTGGACTTCTTCGACAAGCCTGACTGAACAACTTCCATTCTCCTGAAGAGTGATCCTCTTAAGACTCCTCCTGCATGATTTCTTCTCTCTGGAATTCCCTGGAGCCAAGACCTTGTTTTCTTTATATCAGAAACCCTGCCTCCCTCGCCAGATTCCCTCCTGGGAGTTGTCTGGCTTCTGAACCCCAGCCAAGTCTGGAATCCTGTCTGACGCCACGCCTACTCCTGCAGACGCCTGCATGTCGTCTGCTGAAGACCCGCAGCTCCCTCTTGCTGGGCTGCCCTGCGCTGGCCGCTCCCGCGTCTCCTCCACTCTGCACACGCGTGTCCGTGTACCAGGCTGTGCTCACCCACGTCTGTAACCGCGTCTGCCCACCAGAGCTGCCCTCCTCCCAGCCAGCCATGGCGTCTGTGCTCCCAGTCTTTCCCACCCATCCATCCGGCTGTGCTCTGCCTTTGCCAAACCCTTTCTCTTTCCCTGGGGACTTTATGGGTAAGAGGAAATATAAAACTCTATAACCGGGTTTATTTGCAATTTGGCTGCCCCAGCCTGTTCTCTTCTTGTTGGGTCAATTTAAAAAGAGTTCAGAAATCACAGGATATGAAAACTCTGCCCAAAGGACTAAGGCGACCTGCTCTGACCCCCTGCGCCTCTTTCCCGTCTCAGCTCAAACATCACTCATTGCAAGAAGTCTTCTCTAACGCTCGGGCGCATTCTCCACTTGGCTTCCCTGCACCGTATAGACCACCAGACTGCGATAGTAAGGATGATTACTGCTGTGTCTCTAGCAGCAGCTCAGGAGGTGCACGAACGAATGAACAATTTCTCTGTGCATGTCCCACTCGCTAGCTCTCTGTTGCCCAAGATGGCTCAGCTACTATACGTTCTTCAGACTTTTTATACCCCCCCCTTTTTTTGTTTATTTCTTTCCTCCATGAGAAAGGGAGACAGAGAGGGAGGAAGAGAAAGCCTCCCAACAGTGTCTCCAAGCTGCTCTCCTCCCTCCCCAGCCCGCCAGGGTCATGGGTGTGCCTGGCACGTATGAGGAGACCTCGAGATGTAAACCTGGGACCTTCCCATATGGCCTGGGCATCTCAGAGTGTTGCGTGACTGCTGTGCCACCAGGGCTGGTCCCTGACCTTCTCTGATTCTTGTTTCCAGCACTTACCAGCTATATAACCTTGAGTAAGTTAGTTAACCTCTCTGCGGCTCAGTTTCCTCAGCCGCACCTGGGGTGATGGCAATCCCTACCTCATGCAGGTGTCGGCGCGTTGAGTGAGCTGATACACAGGGCCAGGCCTTGGTGTATATAAAACCTCAGTACTTACTAGTATCGAATGGGTTCCTGTGCCTTCCTTAGGGTTTTCAGAGAATTACTCAGCCAGTGATTTCATCCAATTTGACTAGTAGAAGAAAACAATAAATCATTTGTTGGAATTTCTCTCCCCCTTCTTGCTAAGTTGAGGGGACTCATGAAAATGCAGCTTTATTTCCTGTCTTCTTTGCTCCGCCATTTGACTCCTTCCATGGTGTTTAGGCTATTGGGTGAGGAATGGATAGCGCTGTTCATAGCTCTCAGGGCTGACTGGCTTTTCAGGCCATACTTAGAATATTAGCAATAACGGGACCAGCAGATGGTGTAATGGTTACGTTGCTGAACTCCCACGTAGTCCACCGCAGTTTGAGTCGTGAACCTGGAGGCTTAAAACTCACACTGGGTACGTGTGCGTGGGTGTCCAAAATCCCAAGAAGAGAATGGAGGAGAAGGGATTGAAGTATGGCCATCCCCCTGGGGAGTGATTTCTCGTTTTCCGTCTCTCTGTCTTTGCTGTGAGGGCGTGCACCCTATAGCAAAAATCTCTCTTAAAAAAATATTAGAAATATCTAATGTTTGCCATAAGTTTGAATATCATTCAATAGTTTTACAAATTCACCACCCTCATATATATAATATATATATTTAAACAATGCTTTGGGAACATTGGTAAAGTTAAAGTGGTGATTGGGTAAAAATAATGCAAACTGTGTGTACTTCCAAAGACTTAGCAGGTGGATCTCTGTGCCATCTGCTGATGGGAAGTTCCTGGGAGGATAATGCTTCTTGAAAAGTGCAGCCTCCTGCGTGCCTGTGGAGTTCTTCCGTTTCACAGTGGCTGCTTTAGGACTTGTTGCGATTTAGAAATTCCGCTTTCCCATTCTTTTAAAATAAGCAATAAGGCAGAGGTTCCAAGGCATTGATGGGCTTTTGACTTGCTCTTTAATTCTCTGTCACAAAGATTAGTAAGCGACATGTGGCTATGACCCTCACTGATTTCAGCCTTGTGATTTCAACTTGATTGGACTAAGGGATGCCCAGATATCTGGTAAAAACATGCTTTCTGTGTGTGTCTGTGAGGGCTTCGCATTTGAGCTCGTAGACTGAGTAAAGAATATTGCCCTCACCAAGGTGAGTGGGCACCATCTGATTCACTGAGGAGAGAAATACAACAAAAAGGTAAAATTAAATGAATTAAATAAGTAAATGAATTTTTAAATGAAAAATAAAAAAGGTAAAGGAAGAGTGAATTTCTTCCTCTTTCCTTGAGCTGAGAGAGCCACCTTTTCTGCCTTTGGACATGAGAGCTGTTGGTTGTCTGGGCCTTGAACCCTTACCCTTCCCAGGTTCTCAGGCCTGTGGCCTCAGGTCCCCTTCGGCTTCCCTGGCCCTCTAGCTTTTGACCTCTGACTGAATTATGTGGACAGCTTTCCTGGATTCTGGTTGCAGGTGTCTGCTGTGGGACTCCTGGACTTCATAACCTTGTGAGCTAATTCTTATAGTAAGTCTCTTATATAGGTTTACACATATCCTGTTGGTTCTGTGTCTCTGGAGAACCCTGACTCATCCAAGCCCCCCGATATTGAGGTGTGTGTGTGTGTGTGTGTGTGTGTGTGTGTGTGAGCATGCGTATGTGTATTTTCAAAAGGTTAAGCAGAACTGGTCCGTCACTTTGAAGGGCCCAGTGGACACAGAAGGTTTTGCTCATAAACTGCTGATTCCAAGGGGTTGAGGTGGGGCCGTTTTATCTCCTTTTATTACCCTTTAGTAGCAGAAGTGGTGGACAGTGTTATTATCCAGTCTGAATGTAATCAGCTCATGTGAAGCAGGTTCACGGGTAGAACCTTTGCTCTGCAGCAGCGTAAAACAGGCTGGCACGGCGCTGGGGGAGGGAGAAGTCTCTCCTGGGACTCTTCACGAGCGTTACATGTTCTAGCTGTTGCAGCTTCAGTCCTTTTGGAAAAAGTGACTGCAGATCCCACTGTAACTCACTTACCCTTCATAAATCCTCAGCTCTAATTTTTCTTCCAGAGAAGAGAAATACTTTGAAATACTTTTTTTTTTTTTTTTTTTTTTTTTTTTTTTGTAGAGAGAGTTTTTGCTATAGGGTGTGTGCACTTGCCAGAGAGACAAAAAGCAAGAAATCATCCCCAGGCAGGATGGTCATGCCACAGTCCCTCCTTTTTCATTCTTCTCTTGGGATTTTGGGCATGCACACACATGCACCCAGCATGAGTTGTAGGCCACCGGGTCTAGGACTCAAACCATGTTCGACTAAGTAGGAATCCAGTGATGTAGCCATTATGTCATCCCTAAAAGAAATACTATTAATTTCATGATGAGTGTCAGGGCGATCTTAGGAATTTGGTCAAGCAGAACTATGATAAGAAAAGTCAACAGGAGGCCAGCAGGTGGCATAGTGAAACCACTGGACTCCCACATGGCAGACCGCAGTTTGAGTCCCAGACCTGGAGTCTTGCTTTCTCATTTTTTTCTCTGTCTCTCTCTCTATGTGTCTCTCTCTGGTGAGTGTAAATACCCTATAGCAAATTAAAAATTAATAATAGTAATAGGGACCAGAAGATGGCATAATGGCTATGTCACTGGACTCCCATGTAGTCGACTGCAGTTCGAGTCCCAGACCCGGTGGCTTAAACTCATGCTGGGCACTTGTGCATGCATGTCCCAAGATCCCGAGAGGAGAATGGAGGAGAAGGGATTGTGGCGTGGCCATCCCCCCTGGGGGGTGATTGCTCGCTTTCTCTCTCTCTGTCTTTCTGGCGAGTGCACGTGCCCTACAGCAAAAACCTCTCCAAGAAAAAAAAGTAATAGTAGTAATAAATAAAATTAAATAAATAATCCTTTAAAAATTGTTTTATTTAACTTTATTTATTTTAATTTGACTGGAGAGGGACAGAGTGAGAGAGAGAGAGAGGGAGAGTGAGAAGGTTAGCCACCAGGTCCAGGACTTGAACTGTGGTTGGCCATGTGGGAGTCTAGCATCCCTAACCACCACGCCACCTGCCAACGCCTAAATAAATCTTAAAAAAAAAAGTCAATATATGCTTTGGAAATATTGTCATTCTGGCCTTAATAGTAGAGGGAAGGTAGCTGTATTCATTTTTTTTTTGCTATAAGGTGCGTGTACTCGCCAGACAGACAGAGAGAGACAGAGAGACAGAAAGCGAGAAATCACCCCCCAGGGGGGATGGCCACACCGCAATCCCTTCTCCTCCATTCTCCTCTCGGGATCTTGGGCACGCACGCACATGCACCTGGCTTGAGTTCTAAGCCACCGAGTCCAGGATGCAAACCGCAGTCGACTACATGGGAGTCCAGCGTCATAGCCATTACGCTAACTGCTGGTCCCTGTATTCATTTCCTAATGTTGCTTAACAGATGACCACTGCTGTGGCAGCTTGCGGGCTTGGCTGTGTTCTCTGCTGAAGCTGGAATGAAAGCGTGGGCAGAGCTGAGTTCCTGTTTAGTGGCTCTGGGAAGACCAAGACCATTGAAGTCAATTCTAAGACCATTTAGGTTGTTGGCAGGATGCAGTTCCTTGTGGCTGTAGGACTGGGGTTTTCATTTGGTTGCTGGGTGTTGTCTGGAGAGCTCTGAGGTCCTTCACATAGCCCCAGCCATCTTTAAAACCAGCAGTGGCACATTAAGTCTTTCTAGAGCTTCAGATCTCAGTGTTTTCTTCCTCTGTTACTACCCAGTAAAAACTCCATGTTTTTTTTTTTTTTTTTTTTTTTTTGAAAGGTTTTTGCTATGGAGGGCATGTACGCTCGCCAGAAAGACGGAGAGAGACAGAGAGACAGAAAGCGAGAAATCACCCCAAGGTGGGATGGTCACGCCGCAATCCCATCTCCTCCATTCTTTCAGGATATTGGGCACGCATGCACACATACCCAGCATGAGTTTAAGTTACTGGGCCTGGGATTTTTATTTTATTTTTTATTTTTTTATTTTTGAGAGGTTTTTGCTATAGGGCACGTGTGCTCGCCTGACAGACAGAGACAGAGAGACAGAAAGCGAGAAATCACCCCCCAGGGGGATGGCCACGCCGCAATCCCTTCTCCTCCATTCTCCTCTCGGGATCTTGGGCACGCACGCACACGCGCCCGGCGTGAGTTTTAAGCCACTGGGTCTGGGACGCAAACCGCGGTCGACTACGTGGGAGTCCAGCGACATAGCCATTACGCCAACTGATGGTCCCCAAAACTCTATGCTTTTAAAGGGTTCTTGTGATAAGATTAGGCTCATCTGAATAATTTTCCCTTTGATTAACTCAAAGTCAATTGGTAAGTGGAATTTAATTGTATCTGTAAAATCCTTCTGACAGGTAATAGAATCAGAGACATAATATTACATCTGACCTACAGTCCTGGGAGATTATAGTGGGGAGTCTGGGATGGTCGGATTAGAATGGTCACAGTTGTCAAATACTGTTTTCTGAAATTAACTTCTCCCTGAAGCCCAGCTCTGGGATTTCTCTTTCCTGGTTTTGTTTACCTGTAAAACAGATAGTGTGTTGCCTATGCCCTCCATTTTCTCTCTCTCTCTCTTTTTTTTTTTAAAGAATTATTTTATTTAACTTTATTTTATTTAGATATTTTATTTTGGCCAGAGAGGGACAGAGTAAAAGAGAGAGAGGGAAAGTGAGAAAGCAAGCCGCCAGTTCAAGGACTCAAACCGCAGTTGGCCATATGAGAGTCCAGTGCCCTTAACCACCACGCCACCTGCCGGCCCTATGCCCTTCATCTTATCAATGAAGTTTTTCCTGTGGTTCAAAGAGAACACCAGTCTCCAGGGCTGTAATTCCTGGGCTCCTTTGTTGGGTTTGGACTTTGAGGTTCGGTGTTTGAAACACTCATCTTGCTTGGATCCCAGAAGGAGAGAGAGGAGAAGAGAGAGTCGTGGGAAGACCCCGGCCAACCAACTTCCAGACCCATGTGTTTTAGTGTTAGGAGTACATACGAAATCGTTGCCACACTCACCGACCAACAGTTACCTCACTAGCTAACTTCTCAGCACTTGATTTAGCCATTACGAAAGATGTTTTGATAAAGAACATCTGGTGGTGTTTTCAATGAAATATTGTACCACTAAACTTTGATTAAAAACTGATTTAAAATTTTAATAGCCCCTTCTTTAGAAGATGGCTAAATGCAAAAAAAGAAAAATGTCACTTATTTAAATGGTTTTTTTCCTCTCCTTTGTTGCTCTATTTTAACTGGATTCCCATTAATGATTGTTTAAAACCCACACAGTTTTGGGTGCAGTAAATCAAGATGCATAAATAAGATTACCATACCAATACTGCTGTTCTCACTCTTTTACTATTGATACCTCATTTTATTTTTATGCTTTAATTAAATCGAGTATATTTTATGTTTCGGTTTGCTTTAAAACAACTGCAGTGCATATAATTGACACTATTTCATCCCTGTTAGAAAGTGCTGAGTTGAATTAAACACACCAGTTTCATTTCCTTTTACATTTACTATGTGAAAAAATGAAGACAGAAATGATCTGAGCCGTATTTCTTTCCTAAGTTGTCTTGAAAGGTGAAAATAACTAACCACCTCATAGTTATTAATAAAAATGGAAGTGAAATATTTACTATTAGCATAACTCTTCCATATAAAAATTGAAATTTAATGATATAAACTAATTTTAGTTAGTAATTTTTCCCAAATAGTATATAACAAATAAACGCATTATTGCTATTCTATATATTCCACTATAAACCTTCAAACACATATCTTTAGTATATTTTTACTTAAACTATCAGATTTAGTCTAATGGGGAAATTATATTATGCCATGTTTCTTCTTTCTGCTTCTTTTTTATTTTAGAGGTTTTTGCCTTAGGGTGTGTACAGTCACCAGAGAAAGAGATAGAGACAGTGAGAGGGGAAGTGAGAAATCACCCTCCAGGGAGGATGACCACACAGTAATCCCTTCTCCTTCATTCTCCTTCCGGATCTTGGGCACACATACACATGCATCTGGAGTGACTTTCTTCTTCTTTTTTTTAAGAGAGATTTTTACTCTAGGGCATGTGCTCTTACTGAGAGACAGAAACAGAGAGACAGAAAGTGGAAATCACCCCTAAGGATGGGTTGGCCATGCTTCAATCCCTTCTCTTCCATTTTCCTCTTGGGATTTTGGGCACAGACACACATGCACCCAGTGTGTTTTAAGCCACTGGGTCCAGGACTCGAACCGTAGTCGACTACATGGGAGTCCAGCGATGTAACCATAAGAGAGAGAGAGTAAAAGACAGAAGCACCCCGACAGGGCCCGCAGGCTGTGATATGCTTCCAGCCCCCTCAGCCACGACCTTGGGCACGTGAGACTAGCGTGTATGGGGAGCCCTGGGTCGTGAGCCTGGGACCTTTCATTGGGGCCACTCCGCGGCCCCAACATCGCAGAGTGTTGTGTTACTGTTGAGTCACCGTGACTGACCAATATTATGCCGTATTTCTATACCGCAGGGCTTGGAAACTTTGTTCGTACAGGACCAGATAGTAACTATTTCCAGCTTTGCCAGCCGTAGTCTCTCATAACCCCACAACCCTGCTACTGCAGCGCGAAAGCAGACACAGATGATGTGTCAGCACGTAAGCGTGGGCTGTAGTTTGGTGACCCCTGTCCTCGAGGATAATGACTGAGTGCTAGCTAATGTTCACAGCTGAGAAAAAAATAACAGGTCAGCTCATGAATGAAGGTCCTGAACATACTTTTGTTATCATAGACATTTTTTGTTATTCTTGTAATTGTTTGTCTTAATTTCATCTGTCGATTCCCACATTGGAATGTCCACTGTGGGACTCGAACCGCGGTCGACTACATGGGAGTCCAGCGACATAGCCATTATGCCAACTGCTGGTCCCTAAAACCAGTTTTTATTAAAACCAGAAAAGATACTTATCTTTGTCTTTTGTATACAACACTGGTTTTTAATCTCACATATAGATGTGCTACGGGAGGGGGCGATGCCTGGCCCGCGCCCGTGGGGTGTCCCGTGGTGCGTCACCCTCCGTGGCTTTCTGTAGGCACAGCACTCTTATTCAGGGGCAGTGATTGTCTTGCATGTCAACTGCTCTGTGGCGGAATAGCTGTCTCCTGGTCTATAGTTGCTGACGCGAAGGTTATTTACTAAGGGGCTATTGCCTCGGGGGAAAGTCAGCTTGGAGATGGTCCTTTTCAGAGGCGCACACGCCTGGCCTGCCAGGAAGCTCTTCTGTCGAACGGGCTGAGGGGCCGCACAAATAAAGGCCCTCTTCCCGGTGCTGGTACTCCGCCGTGCAGGTAACTTTGCCTCCCGTGTTTAAAACGCTGCTAAGCGTCACTGCCCAGGTTGTGGGAGGAGTGAATCACAGTCGTGCACCATTTCACTGAGGGCCTCCCATGTCCTAGGGATTCTGCACACGTTGTATCTACTCCATAGAACAATCACACGGGTCAGAATGACGAGCACTTTCCGTGCATGGAAAAGGACGCAGAGATTTAAAGTGACTCTTTGCAAGTCACTTTAACGCCACAGACAGAGGGCTGGGAATTTGTGCTTGCATCGCTTTGGAACCAAAACCTTTGCCATTCTCTCTTTCTCTTTTTTTCCGTTTAGTTTCTTTTTCTTTTCTTTTCTTTTTTTTTTTTTTTTTTTTTTTTTTTTTTTTTTTTTTTTTTTTTTTTTTTTTTGCTATAGAGTACATGTGCTTACCAGAGACAGACAGAGTAGTCATCCCCCGGGGGGATGAGCATGCCACAGTCCCTTCTCCTTCATTCTCCTCGTGTGATTTTGGGCACACACGCACATGCGCCTGGGGTGATTTCCAAGCTTCTGGGTGCAGGACTCAAGCCACACAGTTGGCCATGTGGGATCCAGCACCTTAACCACCATGCCAACTGGCTGGCCCACTGTTCTCTTATGATATATGTTTTTTTTGTTTTTTTTTTTGAGAGGTTTTTTGCTATAGGGCGCGTGTGCTCACCAGACATACAGAGACAGAGAGACAGAAAGCAAGAAATCACCCCCCGGGGGGATGGCCACGCCGCAATCCCTTCTCCTTTATTCTCCTCTCGGGATCTTGGGCACGCACGCACACGCGCCCAGCGTGAGTTTAAGCCACCGGGTCCAGGACTCAAACCACGGTCAACTACGTGTGAGTCCAGCGACATAGCCATTATGCTAACTGCTGGTCCCTGATGTGTGTTTTGATGTAGCTCCCAGCCAGTGGTTCTCAGTGTGCAAGCCCCACTTCAGAGTGACTTAGGAGCGATCTGTATGATGGGTACTGGACATGGAGATATACGTGAAGACTGTTTTTAGAGCCATGTTAAGTTCACAGCAGGAGTGTGCAGGAAGTACAGAGTGTTCACTACCCACTGCTGCACACAGGCACAGCCTCCCCCGTGTCAGCATCCCCACTGGAGGGGTACATTTGCTGCAATGGATGAACCCACCGGGACACATGACCATCACCCGAAGTCCACGGAGGTCATGAGCGTCTGCGCGGGGCGTTGCACATCTTTGGGTTTAGACCAATGTTCGAGGACACGTGTCCACCATGGTGGTGTCACTGTCCTGGGAGCCCTCTGCACTGCGCCTACTGGCCCCTCTCTCCGCTGACCCTAGCAACGGCCGAGCCTTTTGCTGCCTCCGCAGCGCTGCCTTCTCTAGACCGTCGTGGAGTCAGTCGGGCCCTCTGTCGCTGTTTCGTACTGGCTTTTTTCACCTAGCAGCACTTGCTTATGTCTCCCCCAAGGACACGGATGTTTCTCAAAAGCACCCAGGGGGTGCGAACCTGCAGCCAACTGGAAACACCGGTCTCGGGGGTGAGGTCTAGAAACAGCTTCTGTTTAGGTAGAGGCTGGACTTCTAGTTGCCGTGTGGGCAGTGTTTACCCTCCCTGCTCTGGCTGCCTCTCCCGTGTCACCTTCTGCAGCCGTGTCACTTGGTAGAGCCTCTGTGAGCACATGTGTCATGGCCTCTTGCCGCTGTCGCAGATGTCATGCTGTAAGATGCATCTCCGTCTTACTGTGACTCGGCGAGCAGTCTTTGTGTGGGTTATGCCGTCTGAATCTTCCCTTTCTCTGGGAAAAAAGCCTGGAGTAAGTCCCTGGAAGAAGCCGAAGCAAGGTGATCCCTGAAGAGGGGTGACTGCCTCAGAGTGGTGACATCTGGGAAGATGAAATGTAAATTCTGAGGCTGGGATTCTGAAATAAGGCTAGGTACGTTCCGTGGGAGTTTGGCTACCCTTTCTGGAAGAGAGGGAACAGTTCAAAGTAAGCTCTGGAAGCGGGAATACAGGATGACCTAACAATTTTTTCCCCCTTTGCACTAGAAAGCATGAGCACTCACCAGAGAGAGAGGGAGGGAGAGGAGAAAGGACCCTTCTCCCACCCGGAACCATCACACCGTAATCCCTTCTCTTCCATTTCTCTATCCCCTGGGGACCCTGGGCAAGCATGCACACGAGCCCGACATGTTTCTCAAGTCACTGGGTCCAGGACTCACACTGCAAGGTCAGCCACGTGGGCCTGGCTGTCTAAACCACCGGCCACGGAGCCAGCTCGACCTAACAGAAAGCTGAGTGCTCGTCTGAGCTAGACGTCTCAGTGGTGAGTGACCCGTGTGGATGTGTACGTGGTAGTGGGGACACCTCTGCCAGGGCTGGTGAGGCCCCTCTGAGACATGTTTCAGTTCTTCTTACCCGTAGATCCTCTGGGGATCCAGTGCCTTCCATAACCCTTAGGAAGGCGGCCCATCACCCCGCCTTGGCCGGCTGACTGGACCCCCGACAATGCTGCACTGAAGGCGCCAGTCCACTTGCTGGCTAGAGAACCACTTTCTCATAGGACTTGGAACCGATAAGCAAAGACATTTCGTAGTAGAGGGCGCTGGGTGCTGATTTTCTTCCTCATGCTGTCCTAGGGCCCCGTGTCCACAGTGACATCCGGGACAAAGTCCTCCTTGATTTGACATTAGCTTATTTAAAGTGAGGAAACACTGGGCCAGCAGGTGACATAATGGTTACGTCACTAGACTACAACTACATGGGAATGTAGTCGAATGCAGTTTGAGCCCCGGACCCGGTGGCTTAAAATTCACAGAAGGGGGACCAACAGTCAGTGTAATGGCTATGTCGCTGGACTCCCATGTAGTCAACCGCGGTTCGAGTCCCGGATCTGGTGGCTTAAAACTCATGCCGGGCTCGTGTGTCCAAGATCCCGAGAGGAGAATGGAGGAGAAGGGATTACGGCGTGGCCATCCCCCCTGGGGGGTGATTTCTCACTTTTTATCTCTCTGTCTCTCTCTGTCTTTCTGGCGAGCACACACACCCTATAGCAAAACCTCTCAAAAAAAAAAAAAAATTCACAGAAGGTGCATGTGTGTGCGTGCCCAAAATCCTGAGAAGAGAGTGGAGGAGAAGAGATTGTAGCATGGCCATCTCCCTTGGCGGGGGGGGGAGGTGATTTCTCGCTTTCTATCTTTCTGGCAAGTGCACATGCCCTGTACTAAAAATCTCTCATAAGTAAATACATACATACATACATAACATGGGAAACAAGTGCATACATGAGAAAATTTTAGGTGGCAGTGACAGCAGTAAAGGAACAACGTCATTTGATAGCGTGTAGTTGGAAGAAACAGAGGATCATCTATAGAGGCTCAGGGAGGGGCTTTCCAAGGCGGTGACAGAGACTAGCGGGGCAGGGGGCCAAGGAAGTAAGTAGGAAAACATTGAGGAGGAAGAGGAAAGGGTGGAGATGCTCTCCGGGAACTAGAGATCGGAGGAATTTTGCAGCCCCTGAGAGATTTAGGAAGCCACAGGTGAGCCCTATGAATTCCTAGTTCCTTTAAGCCCCAGAGCTGTTTCCTCCCTTGCATTTTTTCAGTAACGTCTCCAGCCACACACACGCACATACACACACACACACATGCATGTGCACGCACACACACCCTCTCTTGAGCTAGCTTGGAGGGAGGTTCCTTGCGTTTTGCCTGCCACGGTGCTTCCACAGAGGGACACACTGAGGACGGTTCTGAATGGCGGTGTGCGGCGGACTTCACTCTGTCCCAGCCGGGCCTTTGAGCAGTGCAGAGCGGCTTGGCTTCCTGCTCTGGTGTTAATGAAAATGCATCCCCTTCCCGAGGACGGGGAGCTGCGGATGGTACTGCAGCGTGCATTCCTCTGCCAACTGCTGGAAGAAGAAAAACAACCACCGCCCAGAGTGCCGGCAATCTGGCCAGCCACCACCTGTTCCCAGCCCTGGGGGGTGCGTTTCGCTTAGCCAGGCCGCTCCCACAACACCTGGGATGCTAGAACATCCGGAATTCTTCCAAACGCCGCGCCAGGGCAGTTTAAACAGCACGCTGTCCAGGAGACAGGCATTATCTCCACACCTCCTGCATCCAGCGGGTGGGTTATTGGATGAGCTTCAGAGGATAGCTCCGGGGAGAGCCAGATTCCACTGGCCCAGGTCTCCCGGCCATGTGGACACGCTGTCAGAGGGCCAGGGGGCCAGGGAGCTGGGCTTCTCTGCAGATTCGAGAGGAATCTGGCCTTGATTCTCTGCCCCTGAACGGGGTCCTCTCTGCACTCCACAGGAACCGTCTGCATCAGCACACAAAGAAAGGGGTGCAGATTGGTGGGGGGCCCGAGTGCTGCTGGCATGTGAATTTTCTACAGGGAGCAAGTACTTGGGCCAAATGGGAGGGAAAGGGGAGAGGTGAGTGGATGGGTTTCCTGCCTCTTCCCTCGCCCTGGGGGGAGAGGATGTACCGTCAGCCCTACCTGGTGTCTTCCTTCCCTTCGATTATTCCCTTTCCGCCCCACATCTGGCAGCAATCCGAGCTGACCTTCACTAGAAAAGCAACTGCCATCATTCCGAGATGAATGATATTCTCATCAGGAAACAGGCTGGCGGCCCAAAACTATGTGAGACTTGAAAGATACTCTTCATTTTACAATTATGGATTGGAGCCCTCTGGTGTACTCTGATGTGCATACCCATTCTTTTTTTTTTTTTTTTTTTTTTGAGAGGTTTTTGCTATAGGGCACATGGGCTCACCAGAAAGACAGAGAGATACAGAGACAGAAGGTGAGAAATCACCCCCCAGGGGGGATGGCCACACCACAATCCCTTCTCCTCCATTTTCCTCTTGGATCTTGGGCACGCACGCACACACACCCGGCATGAGTTTAAGCCACTGGGTCTGGGGCTCGAACCGCAGTCACTACATGGGAGTCCAGCAACATAGCCATTACACTAACTGCTGGTCCCCCCATTCTTTCTTTTAAATGTCTGTTTAGTTCTTACATGAGTGAGAGACAAAGAGAGGGAGGGGGAGAGAGAGAGAGCCAGTAGCCCTGCTAGGGTCTTGACACAGCGACCCATCCCCAGTTTCAGGCAGCCCTGGATCCCGGCGTGCATGTTCCTGGTGCATTCAGGGAGGTCTCCGGACCTTCTCACTTGGACCAGCCTCACAGAGCATTGTGCTTCACTGCTGTGTCGCTGTCTGGTGCCCACATCTCCTCGTGTGTGTCTGTTTTTAGAGAGATTTTTGCTATAGGGCATGCGTACTCGCCAGAGAGACATAAAGTGAGAAATCACCCCCTGGGAGGATGGCCATGTGACAATCCCTCTTCTCCATTCTTCTCTTGAGATTTTGGGCACACACACACACACACATGAGTTTCAAGCTGCTGGGTCTTGGACTCAAACTGTGGTCGACACTGCAGTCCAGTGATGAAACCATTATGTCACCTGGTGGTCTGTGTGTGTGTGTGTGTGTGTGTGTGTGTGTGTTTAAAGATTATTTTTTTTATTTTATTCATCCTTATTTTTACTTTGACTGGAGAGAGAGGGAGAGAAAGGGAAAGTGATAAAAAAAAGTCTTCAGGTCTGGATTTGAACCATGGCCAGCCAGGGGAACCCAGTGTTCCAACCACCATGGCACCTGCTGGCCCCTTCTTTTGTTGTGTGTGTGTGTGTTTAAGAGAGATGTTTGTTATAAGATATGTGTGCTCCCCAGAGAGACAGAAAGTGCGAAATCACTCCCCAGTGGGGGTGACCACATTATAATCCCTTCTTCTCCATTCTCCTCGTGGGATTTTGGGCATGCATGCACATGCACTCGGCATGAATTTTAAGCCGCTGGGTCCAGCACTCGAACCACAGTCGACTATGTGGGAGTCCAGCGATGTACTCATTACACCATCTGCTGGTCCTTCTTTTGTGGTTTTAAAACTTAAGAGTCCAGCAGATGGCATAGCAGTTATGTTGCTGGACTCCCACGTGACAGACTGTGGTTTGAGTCCCGGACCTGGTGTTTTGAAACTCACACTGTGTGTGTGTGTGTGTACTCAAGGTCCCAAGAGAAGAATGGAAGAGAAGGGCTGGCAGCATGGCCATCCCCCCAGAGGGTGATTTCTTAATATCTCTCTCACTGTCTCTGTCTCTTTCTCTCTAGCAAGTGCATGTGCCCTGAGGCAAAAATCTCTTAAAAGACCAAAACCCCTTTATTTAAAAGCCAGACCATTTTTGTTTTTTTTTTTAGAGAGGTTTTCGCTACAGGGTGTGTGCGCTCGCCAGACAGACAGAGAGAGACATAGAGACAGAAAGCGAGAAATCACCCCCCAGGGGGGATGGCCACGCCGTAATCCCTTCTCCTCCATTCTCCTCTCGGGATCTTGGGTACACACACACACGTACCTGGCGTGAGTTTTAAGCCACTGGGTCTGGGGCGGCGAACTGCGGTCGACTACGTGGGAGTCCAGTGACATAGCCATTACGCTAACTGCTGGTCCCTAAAAGCCAGACCTTTTTTTCAAGTGAAATTTGTAGATATGGATGAAGAATCAGGTCCACCGAGAGAGATGACCATTAGGGACGCTGGTATATTGTAAATCAGAAATATGGTACTTGAAAACTCAAGTTTCCACCTGCGATGATTTTCTGAAGCACCAAAATGTGTATTGCCCTTACTTCTAATGAAGTAGAGGCCCTCATGTGGAAACAAAACCAAAAACACTTGTTGATCGTGGTGGGAGCTTGGTCTGAAGGTTTTGATGACACCGGCATGTGAGCGTTTATTCAGCCCCACCAGCCCCAGCGAGGTGGCAGACGGTGGCCTGCAGCCAGCAGTCACAGTGTGCCAACACTCTGAAAGCCAGCAATGACCACTCAGCCCTGCTCCCTGCGAGCAAATGACGCATTTGATCATATCGATTTTAAGGGCTGTAACCTCTCCTAAAATATATCTGGTTCGAAAAATCTCCCACATCCTAAATAAGAGCACATTGCATCAAAAGAGAAAATGTTTTGTTAACACGAAAGACAAAACAAAACCCAATGAAAGCTTACTGAAAAAGCCACACAAGATGCTCCCCTCCCCAGGGACTGGGCGAGTGACTAGGGCTTTGTAGTTAGGAATAATAGAAAACCAGTGAAATGAAAGACGATGGCAGATAAGTTAAATAGTACGTTAATGATACATGCAGGTAGTCTCTTGCTCTGAATGTAAAGAAAGAGATATTTTGAAAGGTATGGAAAAAATGTTCTTTTTTATGATTTTTTTACTTACATTTAATCATTGTACATCTTTAGAGTGCACAATGTTTTCAAAGCATGCATACAGTGACTAGATTTTGTTTATTTACATTTAATCGGCATACAACTATACAGCACGATATATGCTGAATGTCGGCACTCGGGGACAGAAATGGAGAGGCTGGGAAGTATAAAAGCAGAGAGGGGGACTGTAGGTGACAGAGACTTTAGAGAAGGGGGCGAGGATACAAGGTGAAGGGAGGGAATCAGTCACAAAAATGGAAAGTTATCTGGTCACGATAATGCACACGGTAAGATCCTTGACTAGACTGATAGACACTCTGCTCATGCTTGGAGCAGGCATGTACTTTCTTTTTGAGAGAGATTTTTGCGATAGGGCACATGCGATTGCCAGAGACACAGAGAGAGACAGAGAAAGAAAGTGAGAATTCATCCCCCCTGGGGGGGGGTAGCCACTCCACAGTCCCTCCTCCTGCATTCTCTCGGGATTTGGGGCACGCATGCACATGTGCCCGGCATGAGTTTTAAGTCATGAATTCCAGGATTTGAACCACAGTCGACCATGTGGGAGTCTAGTGCCTTAACCTCTATGCCATTTGCTGATCCTGGCGTGCAATTTTTTTGTTTGTTTGTTTGGAGAGGGTTTTTTTTTTTTTTTTTTTTTGCCATAGGGCGTGTGTACTCCCCAGAAAGAGAGACAGAAAGCGAGAAATCACCCCCCAGAGGGGATGGCCACACCGCAATCCCTTCTCCTCCATTCTCCTCTAGGGATCTTGGGCACACATGCACACGCGCCTGGTGTGAGTTTAAGCCACCGGGTCTGGGACTCGAACCATGGTCGGCTACATAGCCATTATGCTAACTGCTAAATTCATAAACAAGTTTGTTTCTTCCATGAGTGAGAGAGACAGTGAGAGAGAGAGCGAGCCAGCACCCCCAACACAGTCCTCATCACCCCCCCCCCCCCCCCCCCCCCCCCCCCCCCCCCCCCCCCCCGCAGCCTCAGCCAGCCCCGGACCCGGGGCAAGTCCCTGCTTTCACCGCCTCTAAGCTGGTCATTCCCAAAGCCAGGGCTGAGCCCACCGCTGGTCTGAAGTTCACACTAACGAGTGTGGAAGGAAACATGCACAGTTGAGTGAGGTTTTGCAAAGCCGACTTATTCTGTTTAAGACATCATTTTTTACGATGATGATGTCTAGCCTACCTTTTTGGTTGTTAAAATATTCTTTCTTTTATGAAATGGTAATAGCAGATTGAGAACAGTCTTTTTATGAGCCCTGTGATAGTCCTAAGGACTTTTATTAAAACTGTACTGTTTGTCAAATTCTAAAATCTCAGTAACTTTATTATTAAGGAATTATTTTTTTAATTTAACTTTGTTATTATTATTATTTTTTGTTTATTTAGTTTAATTTGACCAGAGAGAGACAAAGTGAGAAAGAGAGAGAAAGTGAGAAAGCAAGACGCCAGGTCCGGGATTCAAACCACGGTCTGCCATGTGGGATCCAGCACCCTCAACCACCACACCACCTGCATCCCAGTAATGTTGTTTTAGGGTACATTTCATTTTTATTTATTCATATATTTTTAATATTTGATTTAATTTATCATTATTGTGATTTTTAAAAAACGTTTGTTACGGGGCATGTGTACTCACCACAGAAAGGCAGACAGAGAGAGCAAGAGAGAGAGAGAGGGAAGGTGAGAAAGCAAGCCACCAGGTCTGGGACTCGAACCATGGTTGACCAGATGGGAGTCCAGTGCCTCAACCACCATGCCACCTTCTAGTCTCTTAAGGTATATTTTAAAGACACTCTATATTTTATTGAACAACAAAAAGAAGAAATGTGGCTTTTTGATTGTGAGGTTATAAGAGGAGTCTTCCAAAGTTCATAAAAATGTGTATTATGAAAAGACTGCATGGATTTTAAATTTTTTTGTACGCAAATAAACTTGTACTTAATTTCGTTTTTCCATAATTTTTTTTTCTTTTTGAGAGGTTTTTGCTATAGGGCACGTGCGCTTGCCAGACAGACAGACAGAGAGAGACAGAGAGACAGAGAGACAGAAAGTGAGAAATCACCCCCCGGGGGGATGGCCACGCCGCAATCCCTTCTCCTCCATTTTCCTCTCGGGATCCTGGGCATGCACGCACACGCACTCGGCGTGAATTTAAGCCACTGGGTCTGGGACTCAAATCGCGGTCGACTACGTGGGAGTCCAGCGACGTAGCCATTACGCTAACTGCTGGTCCCATCCATAAATTTTCTGAAATCCCCTCATACATGTCTACTAAAAGGTCTGGGGGAGGGGTCAGAGCGGCGTGGCAGTAAGTGCGACGCTCTGTGAGGCAATCCCACATGGCAGGTTCTTGGTCCAAGTCTGGAGACCTCCCTCAGGACCCTGGCATTGCTCACCTGGATCTGGGGCTGCTTGATAGCTGGGGATGGACTACGGCCAAGAGATCCTGTTGGGGTCCTGGCTCTCTTTCTTTCTGTCTCTGTTGCTCACGGAAGAGGTGAATGGGTAAATGTTAAAAAAAATTCGGAAGGACCAGCAGACGGTGTAACGACTACGTTGTTGGATTCCCATGTTGTCCACCGTGATTTGAGTCTCAGACCTGGCTGCCTAAAACACACTGGGGGTGTGTGTGCGTGTGTGCCCAAAATCCTAAGAGGAGGATGGAGGAGAAGGGATTGCAGCATGTCCATCCCCCCTGGGGGGGGGGGGTGATATCTCACTCTCTCTCTCTGTCTCTTTCTGTCTCTCCAGCTAGCGCATGTGCCCTATAGCAAATATCTCTCAAAAATATATTTTTTTGAAGCACAGATGTGTTAGAATTTGTGACATTAGAAAAGACTAATGTAGGGGCTAGTAGGTGGTATGGTGGTTAAGGTGCTGGATTCCCACATAACCGATCAGAGTTCGAGCCCCAGACCTGGTGGTTGAAAATTACGCCAGGTGTGTAGGCCCAAAACTTCAAGAGGAGAATGGTGGAGAAGGGATTGTGGTGTGGCCATCTCCCCTGGGAAGTGATTTCTCACTTTCCCTCTCACCGTCTCTCTCTATCTCTCTCCTGTGAGTGCACGTGCCCTATGGCAAAAACCTTAAAAAACAAAAAGCAGCCACGAATGTGTAAGCAATTATAACTTTCCCCACTCTCCTCTTTTTCTGCGAGGATAGAATCTAGTGTTCTGTGTTAGCTGAGAAAGTGTGAGGTTGTGGAATGGGAAAGAAGAGAAAAACTAGATTGATTTTTAATGGAAAGAGCCTGGAATATCAGGCCAGATGCCAGGGAGTGGGTGGGAGGGAGAGACAGGATGGAGTTTAGTATAGGGCCGCCCAGCTGTGTTCTGTGAGACCGAGGAGAAAGAGCAATAAAAGGATTTTAAAGAAGTTCTCCCCGGAGTCATACCATCCAATGCCCCTTACCACTCTCTTTAAAAGAATTCTATAAAGGCTTAAATTGCTTTTTGGTGTTTGCTTTTGAATATTGGATTTTTAAAAAATGCAAAGCCATGTCTTGACTGACTGTGAAATACTCAGTTTTATTTGGGTTACGAAGAAGGAAATACTAAAAATTTAAAATGCCACTTTCAGAATCCATTAGATTTTAAAAATGGTAAGAGCGTATTTAACGTGTATTGTCTCTTTTTCCTGTGAGGAGAGCAAGCCATTCAAGTAGTTAGAGACTTTATCTTTCTCTCTCTTTAATTACCAGAGTTCACTAGAGAGAGACAGAGACAGAGAGAGGGAGAGAAAACACCCCTGATGGGGCATGGTCACACCACAATCCCTTCTCCACCATTTCTCCATCCTGTCCTGGGATTTTGTGCACATGTAGGCTCAGAGAGTTTTTAAAGCTACTGGAAACGGGATTCGAACTATGGTTAGCCATGTGGGACCCTGGTCCTTTAACCACTGTGCTACAGGGCCGGCCTGGCTTCTTCTCTTGATAATGACTCTAATACCATCATTAGCTTGGCCTCTGCTATGACGCTTTTCTCTCAGAGAGGCTTTCTTGTTGTTAGAATGTGCGATGGAGGCTTTAGAAGCAATCTCAGAGGCTTCGAGACACTAGAACCTTCCTTCTCCCTTATGAGAGAGAATTCTCTTCCACATGGAAAACTGTTGGTTGACTGTCTTTAGTTTAAAGACAATGAAGAGCGTCTAGTTCCAAATAAGATTTGAATTCTTTTCTGTAATTCTCTATATAATTTTTCACAAAAATAAATACGTGGCAACAATTTGGGAGTATAAAATTCTACTCGATTTAAAAACGTAGAAGGCTGAAATAGGAGCAGAATCTCACTCAAGGCCTTTAGAAAGGGTCAGAAAGAACCTTCACTGTGGAATATACTCTTTCTTCCATTTGGGTTTACGTGAGATCCCTTTTAGCTTTAGAATTTCCATGCCTCAATGTTGTCTTGATGTTCTCTCAGATAATTAATCCTTCTCCCAATTTTTTCCTCTTTTTCACCTTATACCCAATAAGTTTAAAATTCTTGTTTCTTTTTGCTAAAAAAGGAAAATTGACTTAAAAATCATTTTACAACTAAAAATGCTCATGTACATGTTGTATTGGATCGTTTGGAAAATCATGATGCATTTTTGCATAGAAAAACATGTCATGATTTTCCTGATGACCTAATAGAATCATTCAAAAAACTTTTTAAATTTTCTAATAATCAGGAGGTAAGAGAGAGAGAGAGAGAGAGAGCGAGCGAGTGAGCAGCAGTTGGCGTAATGGCTATGTCACTGGGCTCCCATGTAGTCGACCGTGGTTTGAATCCCAGACCCGGTGGCTTAAACTCACACCGGGTGCATGTGCGTATGTGCCCAAGATCCCGAGAGGAGAATGGAGGAGAAAGAATTGTGGCATGGCCATCCCCCCTGGAGGGTAATTTCTTGTTTTCTGTCTCTCTGTCTTTCTGGCAAGTGCACATGCCCTATAGCAAAAATCTCTCCAAAAAGAAAACAAAAAACAAAGTAAAAAACCCCACAGCACTCATCTAGAGAGAGAGAGAGAGAGAGAGAGAGAGAGAGAGAGAGAGAGAGAAAGAAAGCACCTCTCACGGGAATGGTGATGTCACAATCCCTTCTCCTCCACCTCTCCCTCCTGTCTGGATTTTGGACACACACACAAAGATGCCTGCTATGTTTTTCATGCTATTGGGTCCGGGACTCTAACCACGTAGTTGGCCATGTGAGATTGAGCTACCTTTAGTGCCACACCATTGGCTGACCTTCAATTTTTTTTTTTTGGAGAGATTTTCGCTATAGGACGCGTGCGCTCGCCAGACAGACAGAGAGAGACAGAGAGATAGAAAGCGAGAAATCGCCCCCTGGGGGGATGGCCACGCCACAGTCCCTTCTCCTCCATACTCCTCTCGGGATCTTGGGCATGCACGCACACGCGCCCGGCGTGAGTTTTAAGCCACCGGGTCTGGGATGCGAACCGCGGTCGACTACGTGGGAGTCCAGCGACATAGCTATTATGCTAACTGCTGGTCCCGGCCTTCAATTTTTAAAAATAGAAGTATTGCTCTTTAAAAAGGACGGGAGGGCCACATATCCCGGTGTCTCGTCCTGGCAGTCCTTGGTTTGTCGGCTTCCTCTCTGCACCTACCACTATGCGTCCTTTCTTCTCCGTTTCCCTCTCATCTATTGCTGGACAGTTACCCTTGACTTGTAGGGATTTCTCGGCACTTCCGCAAACCCGTTTTACCCTCTTCTTTTATCTCTGTAGGGTCTGATACTACCTTTATATCATCTGCAGGGCAGTCCCATGGCCTAGTAGTTCAGGGAGACAGATCCCATATGGCTAACCACGGTTTGAATTCTGGCCCCCATACTTGGAAAACATGCTAGACATGTGGCATGAGGGTGAAAAAATGGAGAAGGGATTGCATGTGACCATGCCACAGTGGCAGAGGAGAACTTTCTCCCCGTCTCTCTGTCTCTTGTCTATCTGGTGAGTGCATGAACCCTCTAGCAGTTAAAAAATATATCATTTTTAGGTATCTCTTTTGCATGTTGGTTGGTTCCACAGACATGTACTGCTGGGCTCCTATTTGCAGGCATGTCCCTTGGGACTGGACGTTGACTCAAAGATGATTGGGATCACGGTTTCTGCCCTCGAAGGTGAGACAGAGAAAAACCACACTTTGATTCTCTATGTACAATCCCACTGGGCGGTCAGCGGCTGTCTTGTGTGTTTCCTGGGGCTGTAAGAGAGTATCACAGACTTCTGAAGAAAAGCGATCTGTTTGGTTCACGGTTCCGGAGGCTGAGAAGTCCAAGTTTGAAGGGCCACATCTGGTGAAGGCCTTCCTGCTGTGTCATAACCTGGTGGAGGCATCACATGCCAAAAAAAAAAAAAAAAAAAAAAAAAAAAAATGCAATCTTGAGACAGAGAGAAAGGGGACTGAAGTTCATCATAGCTCGGCTGCTGTCACGAGGATGGCGTTCATCCACTCATGAAGCCAGAGCCCTCGTGACCTACTCATCACTTAAATATCCCACCTCTTTTTTTTTTTTTTTTTTTTTAAAGATTTTTCCTATAGGAAGAGTGTACTCACTGGAGATACAGAGAGAGAGAGAGATAGAAGGCGAGAAATTATCTCCCAGGGAGATGGCCACACCACAGTCCCTTCTCTGCTCTTTCCTCAGGATCTTGGCCAGGCATGCACAGGCACCCAACTTGAAGTTTAAGCCACCAGATCCAAGACTCAAACCACAGTCGACTACGTGTGAGTCCAGCAGCGTAGCCATTACGTCATCTGCTGGTCCCAATATCCCACCCCTTAATACTATCACAATGACAATTAGATTTCAACATGAGTTTTGGAGGGGACAACAGGGAAGGAGAACGATGACCAAGCCCAGGGAAGAAAGGTGACTAAGTCATTAGTTAGACAAATCAGGAGCTGATGAAAATGGCCAAACATTGGTACATCCGAGGGGATTTTGTGTGTGTGTGCACGTTGCTCTATTGGCAATATTTCATATTTTTTAAAGAAGGTGAAGTCAACAGATCTGTCTTGCTGACTGTATGAAGCATCTTGTTGAATGGCATGTTTCTTCACATGGTCCTCTGTGCCTCGAATGCCGCCACCTGCTGACCGTTTCCCTGTGTGGGCAGCTGGTGGCAACTAATGATGTGGGAATAGGACCGCAAAGATGTGGAAAACACATTCTGGGACTTCCTGAGGCTCCAGGAATGTCATGTGGAAGTCTGTCACTTCTATTCTCAGGACATTCCCTGGCACTGATCTCTTTTATAAACTGGACTGGTGTTCTCCTGGAGCTGACCCTGGACGGAACTGGGACTAGGTCTCTGGGTTCCTTTCTGTGCTGTTTGTGAGTCTCTTCCTGCCCTCCTGTCTCTCCCCAGTTTGAATGCTTCATAATCTCGTAACGCCACGTACTCAGTGTCTGCCGATTTGGAAGACGTTTCTGCTGGGGTGGAGATAATAACTTTCTCTGTAGTTCTAAGATTTAAAAAAAAAAATATTGTTTATTGGTATGTAGTGGTCAAGGCACTGGCCTCCCACATGGCTGACCATGGTTCGAGTCCTGGACCCAGTGGCTTGAAACTCACTCCAGGCGTGTGTGTGTGTGTGTGTGTGCCCAAAATCCTGACAGGGGAGTGGAAGGGAAGGGATTGTGGTGAACATCACCTCAATCCTCCTTGCATCCCCCCTGGGGGGTAATTTCTCGCTGTCTCTTGGTCTCTTTGGCAAGTGTAGGCACCCTATAGAAAAAAAATCTCTAAAAAATAATAATAACATTAAAAATTTTTTGTATTACTTTCTGGAGAGACAGAGATAGACAAGGAAGTGGTAGCAGAGAGGGAGACAGAGAGATAAAAAGAACCAACCGGGCCTTCCTGCTGTCATGTACCTGCAGCCTCAGCTAGCCAGTATCGCAGGCATGCAAATGGCCAGCATGTAGAGGGAGGCCTTGGGACATGAACCCGGGACCTTCTCACGTGGCCTTCGCATCCTAGAGCATTGAGTTACCTTTGTGCCATCCTGGCTGACTGAAGAATTTTTATCTTAGACCCTAGACTACCAGGGAGAGTCTGGCTGTTGGATTTTTATAAGAGCCATTTAGATGCCCCAGTTTCATTGAATTCTTTTTTTTTTTGGGGGGGGGTTTCACTATAGCAATAAAATATAGGGCATGTGTGCTCGCCAGAAAGACAGAGAGAGACAGAGAGACAGAAAGCAAGAAATCACCCCCTGGGGGGGTGGCCACGCTGCAATCCCTTTTCTTCCATTCTCCTCTCGGGATCTTGGGCACAGATGCACATGCGCTCTGGCGTGAGTTTAAGCCACCGGGTCAGAGACTTGAACCGTGGTTAACTACATGGGAGTCCAGCGACGTAGCCTTTACACCAACTGCTGGTCCCTCATTGAATTCTAATGAAACAAAATCTTCCATGGTGAACTTTTAGGTGTTATCACAGGCTGCTAGAGAAGAGTTTTGGGTAGGGGAAACTTAGGAACCCTTTGAATTCTATTCCGTGAGAGCGTTGTGGTTAGAATTTCTGAGCTTCCTAGTTGCTGGGGATTTGGAGGAGTGCAAGGTGATGTTCAGACAGACTGCTCTCTTCCTCTGTTAAACAACTATGACTATGGGGCCAGCAGGGGGCATAGAGAGTAAGGTGCTGGACTCCCACAATAGTCAACTGAGGTTCGAGTCCTGGACCTGGTGGCTTGAAACTCATTCTGCATGCATATGTGTGCATGCCCAAAATCCGGAGAGGAGAATGAAGGAGAAGGGATTGTCACGTGGCCATCTCCCCTGGAGGATGATTTCTCACTTTCTGTCTCTCTGTCTCTGGTGAATGCACATGCCCTATAAAAAAAAAAACTCTCTAAAAAACAAAACAAAACAGCAATGACCAACCAACCACCTTCTGCAGGATTTTAAAGTATTTTGGCAGCCAATAGATGATAGCTGACAATGCTTAGTGCTTTTAAGCATCAGAAAGTGAAATAAAGAAACACCCATGGCTATATTCGAGGAGCTTCGCTAAAATGTGGTCTGGCTTGGGAAGAGATGGGACACCCGTGGGTGTTCAGGCTAGTCTCCAGTTAGCTCCGTTCATAGGCAAGTGGAAAGTGCACATAGCCGAGGGTAGGTCAGGTCATGGGATATTTAAGTTGTTAAATGGCGACTGGGCCTAGGAATATGGGAAGGCTTAAAGAATTTTGCTCTGCAAAAGATGAAAGAAGATGAAGTTGTCATCTTAGTCGATTGCAAGCAATCCGTCTGTCCCTTGTGTGCAATAATCTGGGACCTTAGAAGGAAAGATCAAATAATCCAAGATGGAGAACTGGCTGGAGAAAGTCCAGGCTGACCTGAGTGTAGACATTTCTCCTGCCTTGTCTTGTCTCTGGCTACAAATCAGCTTGCAAGGATTAGGCAACGGCAACTTCAACTCACGCATATGTGAAGGATGGCGACTTCTGCATTATCCATGGTGAAGTTCACAGCCAACAATCAATATGTATTTTCAGGCAAAGGACCATTATTCATTTCTGTTATCGGATGATCTCTGGCAGAAATCATATCATTTGTGTCTTGAATGAACAGCCATTGCAACGACTTTATTACCGTGGCTGAGAATACGGCTTCGCTCTGACTGACATTTAGCTGGGGAAGTTTTCTGAACTGCCAATGCCTTGGGGTGGCCCAGACACATGTGTATTTTGCACAGAAAGAAAGAGGAGAAGGAGAGGAATAGCTGTCTTCAGGGAAAGGCTGTTTCCATTAGCTCGAAGCAGCTTAATTTGTTATCATTGACACTGAGAGCAGTGTTGATTTAACTTTTGCATTGGGGGTATTGACTTTACAATGAAAAGCCAGACACCAGCCATTGTCTGACAGTGACCAGCACAATCAGAATTTCAGACCCAGCGTGATGTAGGGAGCAAAGTCTGCCAAGAAGACAAAGGGCCTTGTCCTGGCTCTTTGAAGAATTAGCTGCATTGCACTAGCCAAGCCACTTCAGCTCTTGGGGCTTCTGTGGTTGCATCTGTAAGTAGAAAGATGTAGAATACTTAACTTAAGTTCTCTTCTAGCGCTGAGTCTGACTTTGCAATAGGGCTGTGTTTGTGCTTCATTAATAGCCTAAATTCATAAAATGAGTCAGATTTCTAAAAAGCAAACACAAATGTTCTTGAATACTCTTAAGCAAGTGTTCGCTGTTGTCCAATTTTTTAAAATCAACATCTATTGGGATCAGCAGTTGGTGTATTGTCTATGTCGCTGGACTCCCATGTAGTCGACCGCGGTTCGAGTCCTGGACCCAGTGGCTTAAACTCACGCCGGGCGCGTGTACATGCGTGCCCAAGATCCCGAGAGGAGAATGGAGGAGAAGGGATTGCAGCATGGCCATCCCCCCTGGGGGTGATTTCTCGCTTTCTGTCTCTCTGTCTCTGTCTTTCTGGCGAGCACATGCGCTCTATAGCAAAACCTCTCAAAAAACAAAAAATCAACATCTGTTAGTTGTACATATTTGTGGGGGTACACTGATTTTTCAGTCCATGATACAACAGGATTAATTAATGTAATGATTAAGTCATGGTAACTGGTATACCCATTATCTCAGCCATTTGCCATTACTTGCTGTTGGGAATATTCAAAATCCTCTTTTTTAGGTGCTCTGATATATATAGTAAGTTGTTACTAAACCCATTCTCCTACCGTGTTTGTAACAGTCACAGTGTTCCTCTTAGCTACCTGTAAGTTCCTTTCCATGAATCAGTACCCCTCTTTTCCCTCGCCCACCCTCAGCTTTCCCAGTCTAGCTGTCATTCTTCAACTCTCTCCCTCTTTCGATTTCCACCTATGAGGGAGACCGCATTTCTCCTTCTCTATCTGGGTTATTTCACTTAACATAAAGTCCTGCTGGCTTGCCTATTTATGCTCGAGTGGATTTCATTCTTTTCAATGCTAAATAGCATAAATAACATTCCATTGTGTGACTATATCTATATTGTATGTGTATATACATACCTCATTCATGTCCCAGTGCCCCAGGGTACAGATCAACATGACTTATTAATCCATCCTTCTATCGAAAGGCAGTAGGCTGTTTTCAACCCTTTGCTGTGATAAACAAGGTGTTAATGAACTTCTTGATTGTACATGTATATTTCCATAATCGTGAGAACATTTCTAAAAAGCTATATTTTTAAAACATTTGTTGGTTTATTTATTTTATTAATAGGAGAAACAGAGTAATAGACAGAGATACAGCACCTCTGACAAGGTTTTGATGCCAAGACCCACCCCCAGCCTAAGCCAGCCTGGGTCATGTACCAGCCACCTCAGGGAGGTCTCTGGACACAAACCAGCACCCTCCCCACGTGGTCTGCCCTGCATAGCACCACATTTTACTGCTCTGCCACCATCTGGCCCCTGAAGGGTATATTTCTGGAAGTAGAATGCCAGGACAAGATATATTATATATATATATATATATACACACATATATATATATATATATATATGTGTGTATATATATATATATATATATATACACACACACACACACATACACACACACACACATATATACACACACACACACACACACACATACACACATACACACACACATATATAAAATATCTATCTATATGTGTATGTATATACACACACATATTTAAGAGCAATTTTTGCTATAGGGCATGTGCACTCACCAGAGATACAGAGACAGAAAGCAAGAAATCACCTCCCAGGGGAGATGGCCATGCTGCAGTCTCTCCTCTGTTCTCTTGTGATTTGGGGCACGCACTCACATGTGCCTGGCATGTTTTAAGCCACTGGGTCCGGGACTTGAACTGTGGTCGACTACGTGGGAGTCCAGTGACATACCCATTATGCCATCTGCTGGTCCTGACATACCAATATTTTTAATAGACACTGACAACCTGCCTACCAAAAGCTGTACTGATTTATACTCTGTATGCATTAAAATATTCTTGGTGTCAGTGAAAACAAAGTCAATCCAAAGTGAAGAAAGCAAGCTTAATGAACCTCGAAGTGGCCTGATGGTTAAGGCAGCAGGATCCCACATGGCCAACCAGGCAGTTCAAGTCCCAGACCCAGCAGCATGAGAAACAAGCTGGGAGTGTGTGTGCCCAACATCCCGAACGGAAGGAGAAATGGACAAGCGGGGTTGGGGCATGACCATCCCTGGGGTGGTGCTTTCTCCTTTCCTCCTCTTTTTCTTCATCTCTTTCTGGTGAGCATACATACCCTCTAGCCAAAAAGTAAAATAATAAAAGATAATAAAAAAACATCCAGAGGGTAGCTGATTTCAGTATTTTCTCTTTAGTGGCTCATGTCAGACAAGTTACCCTCATGGTATTAAAACAGCTGTGAAGGGGCCTGCTGGTGTTATGGTGGTTAAGGCGCTAGACTGCCACATGGCCAACCATGGTTCGAGTCCTGGACCTGGTGGCTTGAAAAATCACACCATGCCCAAAATCCCAGGAGGAAAATGGCAAAAGGATTGCAGCGTGGCCATCCCCCCTGGGGGTGCTTTCTCACTTCCCCTCTCACTGTCTCTCTCCAGCAAGTGCACGCATTGTATGGCAAAAAAATAAAAAAAAAAAAAAAAAACCCAAGAAACAGCTGTGGAACAGTAGGAGTCACCATTTCAGGTTCTAGACAGGACAATCACATGTTTGTATCCCAGAAGTTTCCATGTCTCCCAGGTTTTGAGGGGTCACGTGTCCATCTCTGAACCAGTTACTGTCCAAGACCAGGAAGCTTTTACTGGCCCAGCCTGCGTCTGGGCGTGGACTCAGAGCTACAGGGTGGCTCTCCCATTGCAGCTGACAGCTCTTCCTGGAAGTGGGGTCACCAGAGAGCGTGGAATCAGTACAGGGTGGACGGAATGCTGCGGGGACAGGCGCCTTCCCTTAGATTTAGCTTCATCTTCAGAGCTGGTGTCCAGGGGGGTGGGCATTAAGGATCCGTTAGGGGGCACTGTTTAAATGGCGGTCTCTGCACTCCGATGATCTACTACTGCCGTTGTTTTTAGGAGTGACCCTTAGATAAGATTGGATTTATGGCTAAAAAAGAACACAGTCCCTTTAAAAAGAACAGATGTCTTAAAGAACAAAAGCATCTTAGTGGTTTTGTTAAGGTTGCTATGGAAATGACTGGATGCAGATTTTTAAGTCTCTTAACTATCTGTAGAGAGGAGGGAAGTTTAGAGCAGGTTTTCGGTTTTATTTATTCATTTTTTAAAGAGAGAGAGGAAACTTAAGGTTGGGGTGAAAAGCCTTAAAATTGGGGCAAAAAGTTTGAAAATTTTAATCTAGAAGAGACCGGTGAGAGGTCATGTAGGCTACTGATTCTCAAATTTATTTAAAAGTTTAGTTATTTATTCTTTCACACACACACACACAAACACGCACATGCACACACACACGCACACGGAGAGAGCATGCCCCAGACAGGGTCTTCGTGTCGAGGGCCACGCCTGGCTTCCTCCAGTCCTGAATCATGAGCCTGCACGTACCTGGCATCCTCAGGGAGGACTCTGGATGCAAACTGGTGACCTTCCTACATGGGTCTACCTTGCGGAGCCCTGTATTTTACCACTGCACCACTGTCTGGCCCCCTAGTTCTCAAAGTTAAGTGAGACCTCCCAGAAAGTTTGTTAAAGCATAGACCGTCTGGGTTGCATGTCAGAAATCCTGGAGCAGTAGGCCTGAGCAAAGCCCATACTTCCACATTCCTAATGAAGCCCCCTGCGATCCTGAGGCCAGTGTTGCTGGGGCTGGTGCGACTGGTGGGTGGGCCGCACCTTGAGAAGCGCTGGTCTGAGCAACTTGTCTTCTGCTCGGTTTATAGATGGGGAAGATGGAACTTGGAGAGCTGAGGGACTGGCTCAAGCTGACTGACAGGAAGCAGTGGAGCCCTCCTGGCTCGTTCTCCTCCCCTCCCTTTTACTTTTCTTCAGATTAAGGAAACTGATTCAGAAAATAACCCAATCTCTTGATATCCTGACCGGCACATGCCTCCTGGGTTTTTCTCCTAGGGAAGCAATGCATCAGGGCATTATGGGAAACTTTAAGCAGCCAGATTACTGGAAAATGTTTTTATTTGAATGTGCATGCATGTGAGAGAGAGAGAGAGAGAGAGAGAGAGAGAGAGAGAGAGAGAGAGAGGGGAGGGAGAGAGAAACACCTCCTTCCAAGGGGCATGGTCATACTGTCATCCTTTTTCCTCTGTTTCTTCATCCTGTCAGGATTTGGGGCATGCACACGTGTTTCTCAAGTCTCCAGGGCTGAGACTTGAACTGCTGTCAGCCTTGTGAGTTCTGGACCCTGATGCACTGTTCTTAACCACTGCACCATCGGGCTGGTCCAAGACAGAGTTTTCCCTTGCAGCAGAGAACAAGGAAAGCCTGCATCCTTAGGTAGAATGAATCCTGGGGCCCGTGACAGAGGGAACTGTCAGTTGTCATGGAAAGGCATGGAATTCTTTTCCTCTCCCCTCTTATATTTAGTGTCTGGGGCCTGCAAATTAAACAAAAGACAGATTAACAGGAGTGAAAAAAACAAACCATTTTACTGATATTTATGTGCATGGGAGTTCACAGAAGAGTGAATCTCAAAGAAGGGGTTAGACTTCAGAGATTAGATAACATTTTCATAAAGGAAAGGCAGTTTTAGTTTAAAGGATGATGAACCATGGGGAAGTGACTAGGAAATGCACTGGGAAGCCAATGAAGACCAAGGTCATTGCGGTAGTCTGCTTATGCTAACGTGTCTCGGTGCCTGTCTCTGTGGTACCACTCCCTAATGCTGGTACCAGGAAGAAAGGGACACTCACACACTTTTGGACATGCACACACATGTAACTGGTGTGAGTTTCACTCGTGTCCACAGGGCACGTGTGCATGCGTGCCCAAAATTTTGAAAGGAGAATGGAGGAGAAGGGGTGGAGGCGTGGCCACCCCCCTTTGGGAGGGCGATTTCTCGCTTTCTGTCTCTCTAGTGAGTGTACGTGTCCTATAGCAAAAATCCCTTTAATTTACTTTTATTTTGAGAGAGGTTTTTGCTATAGGGTATGTGCGCTTACCAGAAAGACAGAGAGAAAGAGAGACAGAAAGCGAGAAGTCACCCGGGGGGATGGCCACACTGTCCTCCTCCATTTTCCTCTTGGGATCTTGGGCACGCACGCACACGTGCCTGGCGTGAGTTTAAGCCAACAGGTCTGGGACTTGAACCGTGGTCGACTACATGGGAGTCCAGCAATGTAACCATTACAACATCTGCTGGTCTCATAAAAATCTCTTTAACGCCCCCCACCCCCCAAAAAAAATCCAGAGGGAAAGAGAGAGAGAGAGACAGCCAGGCAGCCTCAATACAGTCCCAGGTCAGGGTCCCTCTCGGCCTCTCAGTCAGCGGAGGCCATGGGCACTCACACTGGCACACAGGTCAACCAGGGACCTGAAAGCATGACCTTCCACATCATTCCAGCTTCTCTTGAGCAACTCTTTACCACTGTGCCGCCACGCTGCCCTCACTGTTCTCTTCAAGGGGCTCTTTCCTTTTCTGATGCTGGAATCTTCTAGTCACCAGTAGTTTGTTTGGGGGGTCTTCTGGTCGACCAGCCCAGGGTGGCAGGACACAGCAGCAAGGACGCAGCACATGCTGAGCCTGCACTGGCTGAGGTCAGGTCAGACCCCGTTCTGCTACCATCGACCCACGGCAAGTTACTGACCCTCTGAGGGCCTCGGTTTCTCAGTTATGAAGGGAACGACTAATCTCTCTCTATATTATAGGATATCTGTATTCGTATCACACAGCACGGCAGATTAAAAGGCAGTAATATAGGGTCAGCAGATGGCACGGTGGTTAAGGCACTGGATCCCACATGGCCGACTCTGCAGTTTGAGTCCCGGACCTGGTAGCTTGAGAAATACGCCAGGCACGTGTGCACCCATGCCTAAAATCCGGAGAGGAGAATGGAGGGGAAGGGATCGCAGTGTGCCATCTCCTCTGGGGGATGATTTCTCACCCCCCCCCCCCCCCCCCCCGTCTCTCTTGGTCTCTCTCTCTGGTGGACGTACATGCCCTATGGCAAAAAATCTAAAAATATATATAAATTAAAAAGTGAAAAAGGCGGTAGTGTATGTCAGGCATGCCACGGAGTGAAATCCAGGCCACCACAGGCTGGGCTTTGGAGGCTGATGCTGAGGTGGGGCGCAGGGTGAGGGACATTTACTAGGGATCTGCTCCCGTGAACAGGAAGAGGAGGAAGCAGGAATGAGGGGAGTGGCAAGTGGGGCCGCCATGCAGGACCAGCAAAGTCTTGGCCATCCTGAGGAGTTCTGCAGGGAGTGTGGCCCATCCAAGTTGCCCCAAGAGGGGCTGAGGTGGCCTGTCCTGATGTCTCTGCCCTCAGTCACCAGATGTGGCTGCCTCGGGGGAGCAGGTTTCTGGGCGGGGCAGCTCCTGAGCAGAGGCAGACCCTGGGCTGACCCGGGTTCGGGGACGCTGTCTGCTAGCCGCTCTCCTGTGGCTGACCAGCAAGCCCCTGAAGGGCAGTGTGGCGGCTCGTTCTCCCGTGTGCCACGCAGGCTTGCCACGAACCTGTCCCCTGCCACCAGAACCACCCTCCTTTTCTGCACCTTCTGTCCTTCTCCACCTGCCTTCTCTTGCATCTGCTTCCTCGCGTCGGTCCTCCCAGCAGCCCGCGGCCCTAGTAATGCTCCCCTCCCCTCCGGTCCCATTTCGGCAGGGAGCATCGTACACACTTTTTGTCCCCTGCAGATAATTTACAAGTCACCCATGACTCCTCTTGTACTTTGGTAGAGCGAAGGGAACAGGCAGGCTTGATTCTGCAGAATGAAACAGCACAGATGCTGGCGACCGCGCCGTCAGCCCGTGCCTGCCAGCTGGTGCCCACGGCGGGAGAGACGGCGCTGGATGCATCGCTAACAGGCTTCCAGCCACGCCACGGGGAGCCAAAACGCCATGTGGGCTTGTTTCTTTTTCCTCTGTTACCTTCCTGAGAGGGAGAGAGGCTGACAGATCGTGGGCGGGGACATGGGTTTGGTAACATTTGGGAGGAGGTTAATGTCAGGGTGCTGGGAAGTCAATGTGCAAAGGATAGACGCGGCCACCATGGTAGGTTCCTAAATGCCGGTGACATGCAGAAGCTGATTTTTTTAAAAGAATTATTTATTATGATTATTATTTTTCACATGAGTTTTGCCAGAGAAAGACCGAGAGGGAGAGTGAGAAAGCAAGCCGCCAGGTCTGGGACTCGAACTATGGTCGGCCATGTGGGAATTCCAGTGCCTTAACCACCACACCACCTGCTGGACCTAGAACCTGCTCTTCAAGACATTTCGAAGGTGAGCGGGTGACAGGGAGGCAAACATGGGGAGAGGATCTGAGGCTGCCATCAGGGCCTCAAATGAGTTTGTGACTCATCTCGGCCTCGTGCCACGGGGATGTCGGAGTTTATAGGCGTCCCAGTCCGCGTCTCTGAGCTCCTGGGATAATTCCAAAGTGACAGAGAGATTGAGCGTGGGCTTCCCTTGGGCAGTGAGGGGAATGTCACTAGTTCTCCGGATTGGCAGTTGGTCCCTCACACGAAATCGCTTGTGCCTGGCCTGGAAGCCCACGTCAGGGTCTGGAAAACACCACCACCAGCTCCCTCCTCGGACAGCAGCCATGAAACCCACCCTACAGTGGCCTCTTGGGGACCAGTTTTCTCAGGGGGCCCAGAAGTCCTGGGGAAGTGGGAACTCCCTTTCATGGCATAGAAGCTGGTGGCAGGACGCCATTTTAGTTCCCCGCGTGTGGAGTTCAGCCTGAATCCTGAAGTGCCCTGTGCAAAAAATGAGTAGTGCCTATCTAAAATGCAAAACAAAAGGAAACAACACCAAGCACTCCAAACACTCGCCATGTTGCCGTCCTTCTGCCTCGGTCTCCCTGGAGGCTGGGACGACTCCGCAGTGCTGGGTGTGACTGTGCCTGCACTTGATCTCCCAACGACACTGGTTATTGGAGAGAAAACCAGTGCTCAGAGAGACGGAGTGACTTGTCCCTGGCCTTGCCAGCTGTGGACAGGAGGGCAGGCCCTGAGTTCTGCCTCATCTGGCTTCACAGACTTTAGTATGTGATGGCCTGGGCTCTCATTTTTCTCAAAAATCAGAGAGGATGTGGGGATAAAGATACTTAATTCCATGGAAACGCAAGTCAGTCTCATAAGGCGCCATGACTTCAGAGGATGCCTCTCAGCCCTGCAGGAGTCAGGCTTTGACTCTGGACTGTGCTGGCCGCGAGCCACCTGGGCCACTGAGCACTTGAAATGCAGTTCGTGTGGGACCAGCAGATGGTATAATGGTTATGTCAGTGGACTCCCACATGGTTGACTGTGGTTCAAGTCCCAGACCTGGTGGTTTGAAACTCATGCTGGGCACATATGCGTGCATGCCCAAGATCCCACAAAGAGAGTGGAGAAAGGATTGCGGTATGGCCATCCCCCCCAGGGGTGATTTCTCACTTTTTGTTTTTCTCTGTCTCTCTAGTGAGAGCACATGCCCTATTGCAAAAATCTCTCTCTTAAAAGAAAAAATTAAAATGTAGCTTGTACTAACTGGGGTACACTGTGTGAATTTTAAAGGCTTAGTACCAGGGACCAGCAGATGGCATAATGGCTATGTTGCTGGACTCCCATGTAGTTGATCGTGGTTCGAGTCCTGGACCGGGTGGCTTAAACTCATGCCGGGAGCATGTGCGTGCTTGCCCAAGATCCTTAGAGGAGAATGGAGGATAAAGGTTTGCGGCATGTTCATCCCCCCGGGGGGGGGGGGTGATTTCTCGCTTTCTGTCTCTCTGTCTCTCTCTGTCTTTCTGGCGAGTGCATGTGCCCTATAGCAAAAACCTCTCCAGAAAAAAAAAAAAGGCTTAGTACCAAAAAAGGTGAGTATCTCAATAATTTTATATTGATTATATGTTGAAATAATATTCTGAATATGTTGGGTGACATAGTTATATTTATAATAGTATAAGATATGGGATTAAATATCATCTTTTTAAAAAAATTGTGGCCACTAGAAACGATTTAAAATACCCATGTGGTTTGCATGACATTTCTATTGGTTTACTCTAGAGTCACGTGAGTCCTTAAATGCCTTTACTGTATTTTCAGCTTCTGGGTCTTCCTTCTGCATCACTGTTACTGGTGGGGGCCAAGGAGGTCATCTGCTTTGGACCTTGACATTAAGAGGTTGTTTCCAGCATTGGGATGGCTGATTTTACGTGTCAACTTAACTGGGCCTTGGGGTGCCCAGACATCTGGGCAGACATTCTTCTAGGTGGGTTGGTGAGGGTGTTCTGGATGAGATAAAATTTGAATGGATGGGTGGGCAAAGCAGATTGCAGTCCTGAATGTGTGTGGCCTCTGTCCGACTGGTCAAAGACATGACTAGAACCAAAAGGTGGAGCAGAAATCGGAGGCCTGACTGAACTGGAACGCAGATCCTCTCCTGCCCTCAGACTGGAGCTTACACCGTCAGCACTTGTGGTTCTCAGGCCAGCACTGGGAGTTCACTCCCAGCCTTCCTGAGTCTCTAGTTCACCGACTGCAAATCCTGGGATTTCTCAGTTTTCATGGTGGCGAGAGCCAATTCCTTATAGTAAGTATGTCTCTCTCTCCGTGTCTTCTATCATCTCTCTCCCTCTCCCTAGCTATCTCTATCTATCATCTCTATCTATCTATACACTTATCAATATCTATCTATCTATCTATCTATCTATCTATCTATCTATCTATATCAATATCTATCATCTATCTTTATCGGTCATCTATCTCTATGGATCATCTCTATCGATCATCTATCTATATCTATCATCTACCTCTATCTCTATTTCTATCATCTATCAGATTTATCTATCTCTGTCTATCTCTGTCTATATCTATGTATTATCTAATCTATCTTTCATCTATCTATCTATCATCTATATCTATGTATCATCTATCTCTATCTATCTATCTATCTATCTATCTATCTATCTATCTATCTATCTATCTATCATCTATCTCTATCTATCTATCTATCTATCTATCTATCTATCTATCTATCTATCTATCTATCTATCTATCATCTATATCTATCTATCTATCTATCTATCTATCTATCTATCTATCTATCTATCTATCTATCTATCATCTATATCTATCTATCTATCTATCTATCTATCTATCTATCATCATCATCTATATCTATCTATCTATCTATCTATCTATCATCATCATCATCATCTGTCTGTCTATCTAATCTCCTATCTGTTCTGTTTATCAGGGGAATCCTGACTACTGCAAACACTAAACCCACAATCTCCGTACTACCTAGTTATGTAACTGCTGCTTGGGGACGTGGTACGTGGTGAGGGAAAATGGAACCACCTACGGGCCCATCTAGTCTAACATCCTCAGAGTTATTCTGAGCTCTTGCCTTTCCCTAGAGCATCCTGGGCCACTGGAGCATCTTCCACAACTCGGCCACCCCTCGTGCCACTGGGCAAGAGCTGAGCCAGCCAGGGCTATGCTTACGTCTGATCCGTGGGGGAAGCCTCTCCCTACGCCTTTATCAGTCTCGACTTTGAATAGGGGAGGCCAGAAAAAAGCCAAACAAACTGGTTTATAAAGTTCTTATCATTTCCTTTTTATCATTTAAATTACCCTATGAGAAGAATTAATAAAAACAATGACCTTTAATACCTCTGCCCCTTGGTGTGCTACATGTTTCACGTAGTTTTGACAGTGAAACTAAAAATGTCAACAGTCTTTGCGTATCTTCAATACCACGCCTGCAGTTCAAAGAACACTCTTGCGGTGCTGGTCAGGAGTTGGGGGTCCGAGGCGGTGTTACACTGTGGGGAGGCAGGAGGGGATGAACATGGGTTTGCTTGTGGTATGGATACGGTGAGGTCTTCCTGGATGTCAGTCCTCGTTCATTGTCTATGTGACCACAGGTAAGCCATTCATGGGCTTCTCAAAAGGGAACAGTGTCCTATACAGACATCGCATCACTCATGTCACTGCAACTTCAGAGACAGGTTTAGCAACTTTATTGGGATTTGCCCAAGGTTACACTATAAGTCCACAATGAATTAGACCCTAAAACTTCAGGTATTGGTTATATTCAAGATTTTAGTGTCTGATTTTTTTTTTCTTTTTTTATAGTGACACCTTTATTGAGACATAATTCATATACCATGTAATTCACCTCTTTGAAGTCATAAAGTACACAATGACTTTAGTACATTCCAGAGCTGTGCAACCATCACCACAATCATTTTAGAACGTTCCATTACCCCAACATGACACCCAGACTTACCAGCAGTCACTTCCTATTTCCCCCCCAAATCTCCTGGATCCAGACAATAACTACTCGTCTGTATAGATTTGCCTGTTCTGGGCATTTCATACAGACGGGATCATAACGTAAGTGATTTATTGTACCTGGCTTCTTTCACTCAGCAGAACGTGTTCAAGGTCCGTCCATGTTGTAGCATGTATTCATGCTTCATTTTCTTTTTATTGTTGAATAATCCATCGTATGGAGAAAGCACTTGTGGTTCATTGGTTGATGGGCATTTGAGGTCTTCCCCCTTTTTGGCTATTAGGAATAATGCAGCCGTGGGTAGATCTGTCAGATGTGTCCATCTCTCCTGGGGATCCGCCCAGGGTTGGAATTCCTGGGTCACATGGTGACTCTGTTTATCCTTTTGAGCACCTGCCAAAGTGATTGCGCCACTATCATCTTCACCAGCCACATATGAGGGCTCTGACTGCTACACGGTTTTGCCTAGTGGATGTGAAGTTGTAGCTGAGTGTTGTTTTGACTCACATTTCCCTGGTAGTTAATGATGCTGAGCATCTTTTTTTTTGTACTTCTTGGCCATTTATTTTCCTCGATGAAGTATCTGTTCAAATCTTTCTCCATTAAAAAAAATTGGATTGTCTTTTAATTATTGACTTTTGTGAGTTCTTTATATATTCTAGCTAGACTGTCCTTATCAGATATTTGACTTGAAAACATTTTCTCCCATTCTGTAGGGTGTCCTTTTACTTATCTGGGTAGTGTCTTTTTTTTTTTTTTTTTTGAGAGGTTTTCGCTATAGGGCGCGTGCGCTCACCAGACAGAGAGAGACATAGAGACAGAAAGTGAGAAATCACCCCCCCCCCAGGGGGCATGGTCACGCCGCAATCCCTTCTCCTCCATTCTCCTCTCGGGATCTTGGGCACGCACGCACACGCGCCCGGTGTGAGTTTTAAGCCACTGGGTTCGGGACGTGATCCGCGGTCTACTGCATGGGAGTCCAGCGACATAGCCATTATGCTAAATTGCTGGTTCCCTCTGGATAGTGTCTTTTGAAGCATAAGTTAAAAATGTTGATGAAGTCCCATTTAGGTATTTTTCTCTTTTGTTGTGTGTGCTTTTGAAAGCTATCATATTTAAGAAAGTGTTGCCTAACCCAAGGTCATGAAGATTTATTCCTATATTTTCCTAGAAGCTTTATAGAATTTCCTCTTACATTGAAGTCTATACTCTATATTAAGTTAATATTCATACATGGTGTGAATAAAGGGCCCAACTTTATTTTTTACATTATTTTAAAAAAATCTGTCAGAGGACACACGTGCCCACTAGAGATAAACAGAAAGAGAGAAAGAGAGAACATCTCTCCCATGGGGTATGATCACACTGCAATCCTGTCTCCATTTCTCCACCTCATCTGGATTTGGGGCACACATGCACACACACCTGACTTGTTTTTCAAGCCACCAGGGCCAGGATTCGAACTGTACAGTCACATGTGGGATTTAGCTCCCTTAATGATTATACCATTGGGCCAGCTCTCGACTTCACTATTTTAAATATAGATACCCAGTTTCCCAGCACCATTCATTGAAAGGGTTGTTTTCCCACATTAAATTGTCTTTGGCATTGTGGTAAAAAAAAATCAACTGACCATACATGTGAAGGTTTATTTCTGACTCTTGATTTTATTTCGTTTATCTATATGCCTATCATGCCAGGAACAGAGACACTGACATGTTTACTGTAGCCGTGTGGTTAAGTTCTGAAATCGAGGAGCATGAGTGTTCCAGCATTGTTCTTTTTCAGTCTGTGATGGTTTGGCATGAAAATATATCTTATCGTCAAAGCCCAAACTCTAGGTATAACAGTGAAATAGGCCATTTTGGGCAACAAGTCTCCTTTTCGGTGTCTCTTTTCCATTTATTCTTTGTGAACATTCCGACGCCCTAAGTGCTTTCCATCCATCCCTTTATCAAAAGCTGCTCTCCGGGAAAGAACACAACACACTCTCTCTTGCTCAAGTTTAAGGAATGACTACAAAGGCAAAGGACAATTTGCTTTAAAAGAAAAGGGGAGGGACCAGCAGTTAGCGTAATGGCTATGTCGCTGGACTCCCACATAGTCAACCGCGGTTCAAGTCCCGGACCTGGCGGCTTAAACTCACGCCGGGCGCGTGTGTGTGTGTGTGTGTGCCCAAGATCCCGAGAGGAGAATGGAGGAGAAGGGATTGCGGCGTGGCCATCCCCCCTGGGGGGTGATTTCCTGCTTTCTATCTCTCTGTCTCTCTCTGTCTGTCTGGCGAGCGCACGTGCCCTATAGCAAAAACCTCTCCAAAAAAAAAAAAAAAAAGAAAAAAAAAAAAGAAAAGGGGAAAATGTTTTAAGTCTGAGGAATTATTCTCTAGTGATAACATTTACTTCGGAGAAAGTAAGTATGCAGGGACAGTTTTATTCAGGTAAGAAAGTCCTCATATTGCCTCTGAAATGACATAAGTGAATGGGCTCTTAGACTGTCTATGCCTAAGACTGGCTTTGTTCAAAGTTTATCGACTCTCGCTCTCCCAAGTTTTATACCTATCACTCATTTGCTTTGTGATCTTGGGCAAAATAACCTTTGAATTTTTTTTAGAGAGAGATTTTTGCTATAAGGCATATGCACGTACCGGAGAAAAAAGAGAGACAGAGAGACAGAAAGTGAGAAATCACCCCCCCTCCCCATCCCCCACGGGGGTTGGCCATCCTGCGATCCCTTCTCCTTTCTCCTCCTGGGATTTTGGGCATGCATGCACACACACCTGGCGTAAGTTTCAAGCATCTGGGTCTGGGACTTGAACTGTGGTTGGTTGGCCATGAGGGGAGTCCAGTGCCTTAATCATCATGCCACCTGCTGGCCCCTGGTCCATGTTTTAGACCCATCACTTACTTGCTTTGTGACCTTGGGTGAATAACTTTCTTGACCTCAGTATAACATGAAATGGAATAAGCAGAAACCCACTAGCCTGAGGCTGCATCTGTACTCTGAGTTCTTACATAATGAGCTGCAGTATCACTTAGTATGTAAACACACTGAAATCGAAGTGGGAATATTAAAAACAGCTGAGTTTCAGCCAATCACAGGCTGCCACCTCATCACATCAGGCCCTAATAAGGCAGGCGCCTAGCTGTAGCCAATTGGGTGATTTCTCTACTTCTTTGTTCATCTATTAAAAAGTCACTGTCAACAGGTGGCATGGTGATTAAGGTGCTGTATTCCCATGATGACTGATGAGGTTCAAATCCTGTACCTGGAAGCTTGAACACCATGATAAATAAATGTCTTTTGTTGTTGTTTGTTTTTAAAAGTCATTGCCCACACTGCTGGGTAGAGCTCTTTGAACCCTTCTGGTTGGGAGTGTGGCCTGATTCATGAATCATTCTTTGCTCAAGTGAACTCTGTTACGTTTGTCTAAAGCGTTTTTTTGTTTGTTTATAGTAACATGGGGGAGAATTGAGCTCACTACAGAAATGTCTACCATGTTTTGTTTAATTGCTAGAAATGAAACTGGCACACAACTCAGCTTATCAACAAGGACAATTCCAAACAAAAAATGTCCTCCTCATTCTCTGGGAGCTGTTCTCCCAGGACACAGGTCAGCTTTAAAAGTTTTAAAATTTTTATTCATGATAGTGTATTCCTGGGAAAGAGAGAGAAAACACCCTCCTCCCACGGGGGCTGGTCATGCCACAGTCCTTTTTCCTTCACTTCGCCATCCCACCAGGATTCTGTGCACATTTCCCTCTAATCCTCCACCCGCCAGGATCCTGGGCATGCAAGTGTGAGCCTGGTGTGAAGCTGCCGGGACTGGGACAGAAGGTGGGATCCAGTTTCCTCTGCACAGAGCCTTACCATGGTACCACAGGACTGGCTCAGGAATGAGCTCTTAATGAAAGCCATTTGAGTCTTCCTCACAACATCCTGAGGGATGGTATGGGCGAAGCACTTGGGAAAGCCAGGTTTTATTGAAAACAGTATCTAGGAAAACAATTGCCACACCAACCACTCCTGGACGTAGGACATCCTGCCTGGCCACCTCCGATTTGGAAAGAGTTCGTCATTGACCATATCTAGTGATACCACATAGCGTTAGTCTTTTCCAAGCTCTTTTCAAGGACCAGCTGAGGAGATCTGCAAAGCATTCCTGTGAGGCCACCTTCACTGTGACCTTAGATGAAGAAACTGAGTCCAGAGAAGCTAACGGATCTAAGACCCAAACCCTCTTTCCCGAGGCTTCGCGAATCTGTAAACGGGAGGGACCTTGGATCCTAGGACCATCACCCAGGCGATTCCAGACCCCAGACACCGATGATCTGCAGTTCTTTTTTTTGTTGTTGTTCTTTTTGGAAACTTCTTTCATTTGTGCACGGAAGTGTTTCCCTCCTTCTTTCTTCCATTTTTTTTCCTTCTTCTTTCTCACCCCTGTTCCTTTGTGCTTGCAAAGAGAGACAAAGGAGAGGGGAAAAGCACCCCCCAGTAGGGAGTGGTCTAGCCCAATCCCTTCTCCATGTCTCCACCTTGCCAGGATTTGGGCATGCGCACACGCGCGCGTCCGCACGCACTCACGCACACCCGCACCCCACACCCGCGGGGTGTTTTTCAAGCAGCCCTGCCCACCGGGGTGGGATTTGAACTGCCTCGTCGGCCTTGAAGGAAAGACCCTGCTCCCTTAACCACTAGGCTTAGGGACCAGCCGGTGTTTCCCTTTCGAGAAACTTCTTTCTTATGGTTTTGAGATGAAAAAATCCAAACCATTTACCAAAGACCCAAACACAGAAGAACCCCTCGTGGCGCCCGGCTGCTGGCGAGCCAGGGCTGCCACTCCTGTGACCCCAACGCTGCGCGGATCCTCCTGTCCTTGCGGAGCGCGCCGGGAGGAGCGCATTCCACGCCTGGCCGCTGGATGGCAGCATTGCGCAGCCGATGCCGCCTGTCTCGCGCCAGCCCCGCGGTCCCCTCCTCCCAGTGCTCCGCCGCGAGGCTCAGGTACCAGCGCCTCCCAGACGCCCGCGGAGCCGCTCCATCTCCAGATGGTCTGCGCCCGGCAGGTCACAGCAGGTCTGAATCCACGGCCCGGGGCTGACTCCAGCTCGGGGGTTTCGGTGGCTCAAATAACCATTGCTTTGGATAATTGGTTCAGTTCATTTGACTTTTCTAATGTTTTCCTCCCTCCCCAGGCAAAGTGCAGGAAGGATAAACGTCCCCATCCGAACAGTGCCCTCTACTCCTTTTGCGCATTGCCATTATCTTTAGAGACCCCGGTGTCTGGCCGCAGCTTAGGAGCTGCTCCCGAGGTCAGCGTCTCCGCGTGCTGGCGTGATGCCGACTGTCGCCGGCAGAGGGCACCATCGTCACGTGCTGCGCAGGAGCGGGCGGGGCAGGCGGCCGGCTGGTCCTGCGCGGCCCACGACCTACAAGTGACCTTGAGACCTGCCAGGGGCTGTGGCAGGTGCATTCGCGGGGCTCCAAACCCCGTGTCTTTAGCTTTCTAACGCTACCCATTCTCTCCGTCTTCCTATTCCTCAGCCTGCGAAACATATGGGCTCTTCCATATTAGCTTTCAAACATCTCGGAGTAAACGTCATCTTGAGGGGGAAACAACCCCGTGACTCAGTTCCCCTCCCCACACTCCAATGTCCCAGCTTTTGGCTGGCCAGCTTCCTTCCCCTCTTTATGCCTCTTCCACTCCCCACTCTTCACTTCTTAAGGCTCATCCTTATCTAATCAGATCTTTTTAGAAATGAGGGGACCAAGGGCTGGCAGGTGGCATGGTGTTAAAGGGTGCTGGACTCCCACATAGCCGCTGTTCGAGTCCTGGATGTGGCGGCTTCTTTCTGTTTCTCTCTCCCTCTTTCACTCTGTCCCTCTCTGGTCAAATTTAAATAAATAAAGTTAAAAAAAAAAAAAAGAAAAAAGAAAGAAAAATGGTGGAACCAGTAGGTGGCGCAATGGTGGCGTTGTGGAACTCCCATGTAGTAGACCGTGGTCCCGAACCTGACGCTTGAAACTCATGCTGTGTGCATGTGCCTGCGTGCCCCAAATCCTGAGAGGACGATGGAGGAGAAGGGATTTCTGTGTGGCCATCCTCCTGGGGGGTGGGGGGTGGGGGGTGGGGGGTGGGATGAGTTCTTGCTTTCTGTCTCTGGCTAGCACACATGCCCTAGAGTAAAAGTCTCTCCCTAAAAAAGAAGAAGAAGGAGAAGGAGAAGGAGAAGGAGAAGGAGAAGGAGAAGGAGAAGGAGAAGGAGAAATGGCACTCCCCCTTCCTTCCTCCAAACTGTCCCACCATGGCTAGGTTCTGGTTCTATTTTTCAGGGCTTCCTTTTCTTCCTTACCAGCCTTTTAAATAAATGTCTGTGGTTCCAGAATTCCGTCTGTGGCCTCTTCTCATTGGCCCCAGCCTTTGGGGTGAGCCATCAGACCCACGGAGCCAAACGCACCACCACCACCGACACACTGATCCCGAGGAGGACGGCCACGTCTTGCTCTCCAGTGCACGTGTCTCTTTTCAGCTACTGACCCTTTCTTCATTTTTCTGGGCTCGTAGGGGTTCTTGGAAATGAGGCTTAGAAAGCAGCCACGGTCTCTGGTGAGTAAGGGGAGCAGGCAGCGTCTGTCCTCGGTCTAGCAACACTCAGAATAATGGCGCGTCCCTTCCGGCCGGCTGGTGCTCTGCTTTCAAGCCATTTGCAAACTCCAAAGTCCTTAGCAGAAGTGCAGAAGACTGGCCTCCACCCGCTCTTCCCCACCAGCTGCCGAGGGGCCTGCCTGCACGTGCTTTGGTAGCCTTGCCTGGGTGGACCAGTGCAGGAGACCTGACCACAAAAATGGGCTGACCCAGGGACCAGCAGTTGGCGTAATGGCTACGCTGCTGAACTCCCATGTAGTCAACCGCGGTTTGAGTCCCAGACCTGGTGGCTTAAACTCATGCCGGGCGCATGTGTGTGCATGCCCAAGATCCCAAGAGGAGAATGGAGGAGAAGGGATTGCAGCGTGGCCATCCCCCCTGGGAGGTGATTTCTCGCTCTCTGTCTCTCTGTCTTTCTGGCGAGCGCACGTGCCCTATAGCAAAAACCTCTCCAAAAAAAAAAAAAAAAAAAAAAAGGGCTGACCTGACTCCTTTTTTTTTTTTAAGTCCATGAGAGAGCCAGCTCTGATTCAGTGGATGTGCTGTTCAACAGACTAGATCGTTCCCACTTGGCATCCTGGGTTCGAGTCCCTGCCCCCATCAGCCTGAAACACTGGGCATGCATGAGTATGCTCAAGATCTCATAGGCTGGAACATGGGCGAGGGGATCTCAGTGTGGCCACCCTGCGGAGGGTGCTTGTCTCTCTCTGTCTCTGTCTCTCATGTATGTTTGCATCCTCTATCATGAATAAAGAGAACAGAGGTTCATGAGAGAGGGAGGCACAGAGCAGGGCGCACCCACACCCCAACGCCATAGTCAATCGCGATGCACCCCCAGACCCACTTTGCCAGGATCATGGGCTTGTGCACGTGTGTGCTGTGCATAGGGACCTCGGGACGTGAACCTGGGACCTTCCCATTTGGTCCCAGCATTGCGGAATGTGTTATTGCTGGCCCCAGAGTCTTCTTGAGATCCCGAGACTAGAACACTGGAGTCACTGGTCTGGTTAATACACGGAGGGCTGAGCTGAAAATCGAGCACTGGGTGGGGGGGAGCAGGACAAGCCCGGCAGGGTGGCCCAGGCCCCACTTGGCTGGCAGAGACTGGGTGGGAAGAAGAGCGATTCAGGCCCCCATCACCACTTCCATGACTGAGAACCCCATCCCGCCTTCTGCTGGATCTCAGTGGTTGGTCAGCCGTTGCTTCAGGAGGAGTCAAATGCTGTCGGGAAGTGTCACTGGATCTGTGGGGTGCAGCAATGCCCACAGACACAGCAACACTGAGCTTTACTGAATGCTCGGTCCTGTCGGGAACGGAGGGTGTCCCTGGGGTTTCAACAGGCAGGAAGGAGAGATGGCCCCGGCCCTCGAGGAGCTCGCCATCCTTCAGGGGACACGAGCTCCTGAGTAGCACACAGGTACCAGGGTAGACTTGGGTGCTGTAGGAACATAGGTGAGAGTGGGAAGGAGAAAGGGGACCTTCAGAGCAGAGGTGATGTTGAACTGGGCCTTGGAGACTACATAGGAGTTTGTCAGAGAACAGGGTTTGTGTCCTCGGGGGAGACAGCAAAGGCTCAAAGGTATATGGGTAAAGAGGCATGTGGGGAGACTCAGCATTGCCGTGCGTCTTGGGTATGCCTGTGTGTGTTGGGGTATCAGTGACAGTAAGTGACAGGGAGAGGCGGGAGAGGATCAGAAGGATCTCACATGTCAGGATTAGGAGTTTCGAGTTCATCCTGAGGATACTGCAGAGCCACAGAGGTTTTTAATCAAGAAGTCTTGTCATCAGCTGCCTGTGGAAGTTTGCCCCGAGGCTGACGAGAGGGTGCCCGGAGGGAGGAGAGAGTGGAGGAGGTCAATCAGAGCACAGCTCAATCTCAGCTGCGGCTGACAAATCTCTAGCAGTATCCCGGGGCTAAGAGAAGAACCAGGCAGGTCAGGTGGTTGAACTGATGGGAACACCTCAGTCAAGGAGGCTGGTGACACCATGGACGCGCCTGTCAGCCTGCGGTTCCTCTGCCAGCCGCGCTGGGCCACACGGGGCCCAGTCATTGGTTCAGCAACTGCTCCTCAGTACCAGCAGTGCCGAGTACAGCGACCATGCTGGGGAGGAGAGGCGTGGTCCTGCTGCCATGGAGTCTTTCGTTGGAGGGGGAGTCAGTACGCAGATACTCTCGTGACCCAGTGTGCATATTTCCCTTTTGGAAGGACAACGACACAGTTCTGTGAGTATGCCGTAGTCCCCCTTGTCTGTGGGTTCATGTTTCATGGTTTCAGTTACCCATGGTCCTCTGTGGTCCAAAAATATTAAATGGAAAATTCCAGAAATAAATAATGCACATGTTTTATTTTTAAATGATCGTTGTGGGACCTGCAGTTAGCATAATGACTATGTTGCTGGACTCCCATGTAGTCGACCGTGGTTCGAATCTTGGACCCGGAGGCTTAAACTCACGCTGGGCACATGTGTGTACATGCCCAAAATCCTGAGAGGAGAATAGAGGAGAAGGGATTGCGGCATGGCCATCCCCCTGGTGGGTGATTTCTCGCTTTCTGTCTCTCTGTCTCTCTCCGTCTTTCTGGCGAGCGCACACGCCCTATAGCAAAATCCTCTCCCCCAATAAATAAATAAATAAATAAATAATTGTTGTTATTATTATTATTTTTTGCCATAGAGTGCATGTGCTTGCTGGAGAGACAGAGAGAGACAAAGAGAGGGAAAGTGAGAAGTCACCCCCCCCCACCAGAAGATGGCCATGCAGCAATCCCTTCTCTACTCTCCGCCTGGGATTTTGGGCACACATGCACAAGTGCCACATCCAGGACTCAAACCACGGTCAACCATGTGGAAGTCCAGTACCTTAACCACTACGCCACCTGCTGGCCCATCTCACACATTTTAAATTGTGTGCCATTTTGAGATATCGCACTGTCCCGCTCCTCCTGCCAAAGCTTCACCAGACACTGGAGCCGGGGAACCGGGCCTTGGAGGCCTCCGACCTGCTGGCAGGTTGAAAAACTGGCATGGAGAGGGTTTGGGTTTAGTGCTACCCATGGTTCAGGCCTTGGCTGGGAGTCTTGGCACATGTCCCCGCAGGTCAGGGGGAGTCCTGAGTGACAGACAGCTTGCTTTTACTCAGCTGTAGCTGAGATGCAAAGTGCTGTAGGAGTTCCCCAGATGAGGGGAGGCAGGAGTGGAGGACGTGGGCCAGACGTGCAGGGGCCCTGTGACCCGAGAAAGCACGGTGTGCCTGAGGACCTGCAAGACTGTCCAGGCAGCAAGAAAGAGATGAGCTGGCGAGGGAGACAGGAGCAAAGCCTTCGAGCTTGTCCTGTCAGGTGGAGCTTCGGATCACCTGTTGTTCCTGGAGAGCAAGCCTGTTAAATCGAAAGGACCCAAGGCTGGGGAGTGGAAATTTGGACTGCAGAGTCAAGATCTGCTCTAAATTTCACAGGTTTAAATGAAAAGTAATGGCTTTAAATGAATGTGAAGTTCTACATATAGGTTACATTTTCAATGGACTTTCAGAGTCTTGGGTATAAAACGTTTATAGCTGCATATTTATAATAATAAAAAAGGGGAAAAAGAAATATTGGTGTACAGGAAAATAACGAACTATCCTGTGTCTATAGAATTGACAGCGTTGGGGACCAGTAGATGGCAAAATCGTTCCGTCACTGGACTCCCATGTAGTCGATCGTGATTCGAGTCCTGGACCCAGGGGCTTAACACTCACACCAGGTGTGTGTGCGTATATGCAAAATCCCAAGAGGAGAATGGAGAAGGGATTATGGAGTGGCTATCCCCCCCCCGGGGGGGATAATTTCTCACTTTCTTTCTCTGTGGAGAGTACATGCACCTTATAGCAAAAATCTCTCGCTAAGGAAAAAAAAGGCGATGGCATTGACACCGAAATCAGACTACTTGGGCTCAATACCAGCTTCTCCTTTGACCACTCGTGGGTGGGACGAGCAAGGCGACCTCTTTGCGCCTGTTTCCTTGTCCAGACTGCAGGGCTGACCGGACTCCCGCTAAGTACTGCATGCTGGCTGTTGCTATCACCTGTTGGTATTGGGTTGTCAACTGGGTTCAGTGGCATTTGAAAATTTCCGGTGTATAAGAAGTGGTGAAAAAGGACCAGCAGTTGGTGTAATGGCTATGTCGCTGGACTCCCATGTAGTTGACTGCGGTTCAAGTCCCGGACCTGGTGGCTTAAAACTCACGCTGGGCGCGTGTGTGTGCATGACCAAGATCCCGAGAGGAGAATGGAGGAGAAGGGATTGTGGCATGGCCATCCCCTCTGGGGCGTGATTTCTCACTTTCTGTCTCTCAGTCTCTCTCTGTCTGGCGAGTGCCCTATAGCAAAAACCTCTCCAAAAAAAATAGAAGTGGTGAAAAAGATGCAGCATTATATAGTTTAACCCCATTTTGTTGTAAATTGTGTTTTTTAAGTTAATTTTAAAAATTGATTCCTTCTATGAGCAAGAAAGACAGAGAGAGGCACAGAGAGAGAGAGAACTCCCAACAGACTCCCGATGCCTGCCCCACCCCAGCCTCGGCCAGCGCGGATCAGGGCCTGCGTGCGCCCAGCGGCGTTGGCAGGCGCGAACTGGAACTCACCCAGCCGGCAGCCCTCACCGAGCTTCGTGAGTCCTGCTTTGCACCCGTCCGACTCCCTTTTTATGTTTCTGTGTAGCTTTTATCTTCTGCTTTATCAGCTTTTGTAAGATACGGTCCACGCTGGGCCAGCCAGTGGCGTGGTGGTTAAGGTGGCTGATCCCAAATGACTGACCGCATGGTTAGGGTCCTGGGTCAGGTGTGTGTGGTTGTGGGTGTGTGTGCCCCAAATCCCAAGAGGTGAATGGGGGAGGAGGGATTGTAGCATGGCCATTTCGCCCGAGGGGTGCTTTCTCACTCGCTCTCTCTGGCAAGCATACGTGCCCTGTAACAAATTAAACAAACAAACGGAAGATATGGCCCATGTCCCTAAGGAAATGAGTCATTGATGCCCTCTTCCCAGCACCGTGAGAACCGTCCTCGGCTGCTGTGACAGCACAGAGAGGGACAGCACCCAGGCTGGGTGCCAGCTGCTCTCACAGTGTCCGCGATGGTGGCACGGACCGGCCAGCTCGAGTGCCCTGCTCTCTTCCCTGGTAGCCCCGTTCCCGACGTAGAGCTAAGGCTCCTCTGCTCCGGCTTATCTGGGTTAAAGGATCAGCGAGGCTCCCACGTGCCCCAGAGAGCACCAGAGAGCCTGATGGGTCCCCCAAGGGCTGCATCTGCTGTCCCCTGACACTCAGCCTTGGGCCACCTCCGTGCTGTCACAGTGGCTCAGAGGACAGTTCTCACGGTGCCGGGAAGAGACTTCTCCTTGTCCGATGCTAGCGATGGCCTGGGCTCCCACACTTAGGCTTCGTTGTCTGTCGGCTGACGTGGTATTCTCCAGCCGTGCCCGGGCTGCAGCAGTCGCTGTGGTGCAGGGCTCTGGTCTAGGCCGTGCACTCCCTCTGAGCCACCGCGCCCCACACCAGCCGTTGCGTCATCCCGTCCCCTGCCGAAGACCAGCTGGGCTCACCAGACACGTTTGAAAACCTGGGAAGGGTAGCTGGGTGTCCTGAGTTTGATTCCTTTCCTCTCAGGCGGCTTCTAGGCCTCTCTCAAATGGGCTCACCCCCTCCCATGACATTTGGCTTCTGTACCAGGGGAAAGAGGTGGGCCTTTATCAAGAAAAACATGGTCCATGACTGGCATTCTTTTTTTTTGCTATAAGGCGCATTAGCTCGCCAGAAGCAGAGAGACAGAAAGCGAGAAATCACCTCCCGGGGGGATGGTCACGCTGCAATCCCTTCTCCTCCATTCTCAACTCGGGATCTTGGGCACGCACGCACACGCGCCCGGCGTGAGTTTAAGCCACTGGGTCCGGGACTCGAGCCACGGTTGGCTACATGGGAGTTCAGTAACATAGCCATTATGCTAACTACTGGTCTCCATGACTGGCATTCTTGCCTCTCCCTACATCTGCAAAATGGCGAAAAGCTGCCCACATGATTTTTCTAGAACAAAAATGTGTCCCAAGATGAGCTGGTTAGGCATAGAAGTGGCCTGCAACTTCCAACTTGCATATTTTCTCGCTAACAAACATTATAAAAATTCCATCTCATCAGGGACATAGTTTCATATTCATGGAAAAGAAATCGACCAGAAAGATCTATCATCTATACCACAGTATTAATCATGTGTATCTTTCGGTGGTGGTATTCTTTTTTTTTTTTGAGAAGTTTTTGCTATAGGGCGCATGTGCTCGCCAGAAAGACAGAGAGAGACAGAGAGACAGAAAGCGAGAAATCACACCCCCCAACCCCCTGCCAGGCAGGATGGCTACGCTGCAATCCCTTCTCCTTTCTCCTCATGGGATCTTGGGCATGCATGCACACGTGCCCGGTGTGAGTTTAAGCCACCAGGTCCGGGACTCAAACCATGGTCATCTACATGGGAGTCCAGTGACATAGCCATTATGCCAACTGCTGGTCCCAGGTGGTGGTTTTCTAATGGGCTGCTTTTCTAGAAAATGTGTTTTGTTCTGTTTTCTAGATTTTTTGACAGTACAGATGTATGACTGTCACAATTAGTAACAAAAATCCAGCCAAAAAAACTTATTTAAAACATCGTCTTAGTCTTGTATCGGACCCCAAATAGAGAGCTCTGTGTGAATTTTTGCCTCTGTGCAAGATCCATCACCACTGCTCTGAATGACAATCTGTTCTCTGCCGGCAGATTTTTTTTATTTAAGAGAGATTTTTGCTATAGGGCATGTGTAATCACTAGACAGACAGACAGAGACAGAGAGACAGAAAATGAGAGGTCACCCTTGGGGTGAGGGTGTGGCCATGCTGCAATCCCTTCTCCTCCATTCTCCTCTCAGGATTTTGGGCACTCCTGCACATGCACCTGGTGTGAGTTTTAAGCTGCTGGGTCCAGGCCTCGATCCGCAGTTGACTATGTGAGATTCCAGTGACGTAATCCTTACACCTGCTGGTCCCACTGCAAACAAATTTAATTCTGCCCTGGGACCAGTGAGGGGTCAGTGGGTTTGTTATAGAAGAGTCCTTGGCTGGGAACTAGCTTTTGTGTTGTCTTGACCTCTGCAGTCCAAGTCCTCCAGCGAGGCTGGTCACGTCCAGCCCTTCCCAAAAGCTCCACTAGGAAGTGTGTGTGGGGGTCCCCAAGACTATCCTCAGGTTCGATGATCTGCTATAAGAACTCACAGAATTCAGAAAAGTGGTTATGTTCACCGTTAGGGTTTCTCACAGTGGAAGGATCCGGATTGAAATCAGCCATGGAAAAAGGCATGTGGAGTGGAGTCCAGGAGAGACTAGGCTAGGGCCTGCAGCTGTCCTGATCTAATGTGCTCACGTGGGTGACAGCGATTGCCCCGCGCCCGTGTGTGATGACATGCGTGAAGTATGGCCAACCGGAGCCTTGGTGTCCAAGTTTTTATGAGGGCCAGTCACTCAGGCAGTGAGTGCTCATATGACTGGCCTCAGTTACTCGGTCGCCAGTCTCCCCAGAGGTCAAAGTGATGCAGCATGGCCGAGGGTCCCAGATGAGAAAACGACAACAAAAACAGGAACTGATCATCTGTCACACTGTTAGCAGAAACTGTGTGTCCCCTGTGGCCCGCGACCCCGGGTGTATCTAATCTCCTCAGGCGAGGTATTCCAAGGGCTTATGGGTGATCTCCCAGGACCTTGTCAAGTGCAGCCCTGTCTTTGTAAGTGCAGGGTTCGAGCACCCCGAGCCTGCTGGGCTAATCCTTCTCTGCCCTGGGCATTTGAGCTCAGCTCCATGCTGTCTGTATCTTTTGGGTACTTAGAATTTTCCCGGTTTTTATCCCTTTCTAGATGATGGGGCCTGAGCGAGGCTAGAAAATAAACCTTCCTTTATTGCCTGCATAGCTTTATATGCTCATGAAGCTGTGAGGCCATTGTCAGCAAAACTCTAGGTAGAAACTTGGATTAATCTGACATTTTCATAATTGATATTTTGGATTATTTTTAGAGGTTTTTGCTATAGGGCATGTGCGCTCGCCAGACAGACAGAGAGAGACATAGAGACAGAAAGCGAGAAATCATCCCCCAGAGGGGATGGTCATGCCGCAATCCCTTCTCCTCCATTCTCCTCTTGGGATCTTGGGCACACACGCACACGCGCCCGGCGTGAGTTTTAAGTCACCGGGTCCGGGACGCGAACCGCGGTCAACTATGTGGGAGTCCAGCGACATAGCCATTACGCTAACTGCTGGTTCCCAATATTTTGGATTTTTCATGCTATATCTCGGCCCTGCTTTCCCCACGAGTCTTCCGAAGAGCCCCGGAAAGGCCTACGTGGGTTGGGTTTCTGCTCAGAGTGGGGTTTAGGCCACTGATGCCTGTCCTGGGGCCACAGTTCTGCTCAGAGAGCCCAGGACACCTCCTGGCCTGGCCTTTCTCCCAGCCCTTATCTTGCAAAATACCTGAGTCCCTTGCTGGGTGCAAATCCTTCACATACATGAAGAGGAAAGAAGTCTGGGGATTCGGTTGGCCATATACATAAACGAAAAAATGAGCAGGTAGTCTTCAAGAAATATTAGGCAGTGGGACCAGTAGGTGATGTAGTGGTTAAGGCCCTGAACTCCCACGTGGTCGACCATGGTTCAAGACCCAGACTTGGTGGCTTGAAACTCATGCCGGGCACGTGTGCATGCATGCCCAAAATCCTGAAAGGAGAATGAAGGAGAAGGGATTGTGGCATTGCCAACACCTCCAGGGGGTAATTTCTCACTTTCTGTCTCTGTTTCATTGGTGAGGGCATGTGCCCTACCACAAAACATCTTTTAAAAACAAACAAACAAACAAACAAATACTAGGCAAGATGGCATACAGGGAAGGACGACAACTTGGAATCAAACAGAGCTGAGTCGGAATCCCTGATTAGCTAAGTTTCGCTCTTGATTGGGAGCAAGTTCTTTGCTCTCTAAGTTTCTATTTTTTCATCTGTTTAATGGGAATAGTTAAATGGAGCATGTTAGGACCATGAATAACGAATGTATGTAAAGTGGCTGGCCCAGTAGCTGGCACGTGGAAGACTGCAACGATTCGCAGTCACTGCTCATGGTATTTGTATGAATGTTCATGCTTTATGTACTCTGTATGAACAGAATAGATGTTTCTAGATCAAACACACTGCTCCGCTTCACCTGGGGAGACCTGTGCTATTTGGGGCACTCTACTCTCGGGTCTGTGTAAGCGTGTTTGTGTGCATGCATGACCGAATATCCAGAGTTTTTCCAAGGATGGTGGGTCAGGAAGGCAAAGAATCTGGAACGTACTTGTCATCCGAAGGAAATGGGGGATACCACGCTTAGCAAAGACAGGGCTTAGCTTGAACTGCTTTCAAATATGTGTGGACGGACTGGTGGAAGTAGACACAGGTGGTGTGACTACAGAAGACTGGCCAGACCTTGCGTGAATCCATCCTAGCTGTCCAGTGGCGAGTGCTGTCTGGTAGCAGGTGAGCCTGCGCTGAGCTGTCCTGTCTCTGGGAGTCTGTGGAGAGAGGTGTGGCCCACTGAGGAGACCTCACCTTGGATGGGATCCTGGCTGAGGAGGCTCCGAGTCTGCTCCTCTGCCTTCAGTGGCTGTCTCGCCCATTTTTCTTCTTAAGATCTGTAGGAGGCACCACCCATAAAACCCCCTCGATATTAAATACTGTTATAACTTGGAAGGAGCTGCAGACATCCACGGAATGTGAAAAGCGAAGATTTCTTATTCTACACCTAGTTATCTCCCCAGAATGAAATTTCAACTCGGTTTGGGAGAAAGAGTCCCAGCAAGCGTTTCTCTTTAGAATGATTAAAGTCTTTGGATCCATCTGGACTCATTCATTTTAACTATTCCATTTCCCAAGAATATCATCTCATTACTTTTTCAATGACCCAATATTTTCAGCCCAAGTGAATGAGTCTAGAAAGTCATTTCAGCCATTGATTATTTTTGGTAACCTTCTGATCTGGTCTGAATCTCTTTTTCTTTTAATTTCTATTTATGTCCTCCTGTCTCGTCATCTGTTCCAAGCTGAAAATAGTAACTTTCCTTGACCTTATTATCTACCATTTAAGATTTTATAGTCTTTGGTTAAATCTCATCTTAATAAGTGTTCCTGGGTTAGAGATTGTAGTTTTTCTTTTCTCTCTCTTTTATAAAGGCTGCTCAGTGCAGGTCAGATCTGTTATCACAGAACCAACTTTACTGCCTAGATCTGAGTGCCCAAGCCTCACTTTATCTTTTTGATAAGAGCCGGCCTCAAAGTCAGCTTGACAAGATATACCTGTTTGCTTAGAAACAAAGAGCACCCGCTTTTTAGCCTTGAACAATCTCCCAGTTCTGCTGGTGAATATACTCTGAATCAAGGAATGTAAGAAGATGAATTTAAGATGTTACCACTGGGTAGGCAACATACTAAGTGGCATTAGTTAGAATTGTGATTTTTTGTTTGTTTGTATGTTGTTAGAGTTATGCTATAGGGCGCGTGCACTCACTGGAGAGACAGACAGAAAGTGAGAAATCGCCCACTGTGGGGGTGGCCACGCCACAGTTCCTTCTCTTCTGATCTTCTCTTGGCATTGTGGGCATGCATGCACATGTGCCGGTGTGTTTTGCATACGTGCCAGTGTGTTTTAAGCTGCTGGGTCTGGGACTTGAACCATGGTCGACTCTGTGGGAGTCCAGTGACATAACCGTTATGCCATCTGCTGATCCCAGCGTTGGTTAGATCTTAAAGTGACAGAGTTTATCAGCTTATTTCTTAGGATTTTTTTTTTTTTTTTAATGCTAGAGGATGCTTGCATGCATGAGATAAAAGAGAGAGAGAGGGACCAGCAGTTGGCGTAATGGCTATGTCGCTGGACTCTCATGTAGTCGACCGCGGTTCGAGTTCCTGACCCGGTGGCTTAAACTCACGCCAGGTGTGTGTGCGTGTGTGCCCAAAACAAGAGGAGAATGGAGGAGAAGGGATTGTGGCATGGCCATCCCCCCTGGGGGGTGATTTCTTGCTTTCTGTCTCTCTATCTCTCTCTGTCTTTCTGGCGAGCGCACACGCCCTATAGCAAAAACCTCTCCAAAAAAAAAAAAAAAAAAAAAAAAAGAGAGAGAGAGAGAGAGAGAGAGAGAGAGAGAAAGCTCTTCTCCATGGATTCTTATCACTCACCATCCTTTTACCTCTGATTCTGCATCCCACGAAGGTCCTGGGTATGCACCCCTGGCCTGCTGGAGCCGACGGTGACAGGACTCGCATCTCTATTAACTATGTGGGATCTGGCTTCCTCTGCACAGTGCCTGACCACTGCGCTATGGGGCCAGTGCCTCTTAGCTATAAATTTTGATGTGGGGAAGAGAGAGGACAATAGCATAGGGCAATAGGAAAACTCTTTTATTTTCTAAACAATATATATGCATGTTTTATTTTAAATAAAATTTCTTGGGTCTATTTCAGGTATACAATACGTTGTTACAGAATACCTACAGACAGTAAAAGGTTACTACGTGAAGCAGATGAACATACCCACCATCCTGTATGGTTACCTATTTTTTTGTTTGCTTTTGTTTTGTGGCAAGAGCGGCTGAAATGGACCCGCTTAGGCTGAGCTGCAAATACAATACAATTTTCTTACCTATGGTCCTCCTGTATTTGGTCTCTAGACTCATTTATCTCACCTGTCTGTCACTTCGTGTACCCGGGCCTACATCTGCACATTGTCTCCACACGTCCCCTGTCACTTCCTCCTCTTGGAACCCCCATTTTATTCTCTATCACTGTATATTTTATTTTATTCTTTTAGATTCCACGTAAGAGTGAGATCATGTCTATGATTTAAATACGTCCCCTGAACACTCACATGTTAGAATTTGGGGAGCCATTGTAAAGGTATTAAGAATGCAGGAACTTAATCTGACTGTGGGGATAACCCTTTAGGAGGTGATTAGGATTAGATAAGGTTATCGAGGGGAACCCTGCTTGAATGCTGGCGAGTTTATTGGGAGGGTGAGGGAGACCAGAGCAGACACCCGTCTGCCCAGCTCCACTTCTTGCTCCTGACGCCTGTACCACCGTGGGACTCTGAGAGACCCCCTCCCACCGTTAAGAAACCCCTTACCAGAGGCGGCTCCTTTAACTTGGGCCTCTAAAATCTTGAGCTAAATAAACTTCTGTTCTTATAAATGACTCATACTTGGGTATTTGTGTTGTTAGCAACACAATGGACTGGCGCACCATGCAGTCCTTGCCCTCCTGGGTCTGCTTATTTCACGTAGATAGCTTCCTCCAGGCTCATCTGGGTTGTGGCAAACAGCAAGATATCATTTTTCTTAAGGCTGAATAGTATTCCATTGTGAGAACGCACAGGCGCACGTGCGTGCACGTGCACACACACACACACACACACAATGGTTTCTATGTCATTCATCCATCAATGGAAACTTAGATCATTTCTATATTTTAGCTATTGTAACTAATGCTGCAATAAATATGGGAGTGTGGATATCTTTTTTTTTTTTGAGAGGTTTCTGCTATATGGCGCATGCGCTCTCCAGAAAGACAGAGAGACAGAGACAGAAAGTGAGAAATCACTCCCCAGGGGAGATAACCACGCCGCAATCCCTTCTCCTCCATTGTCCTCTCAGGATCTTGGGCACGTACGCACACACACCCGGCGTGAGTTTAAGCCACTGGGACTGCGACTCGAACCACAGTCAACTACATGGTAGTCCAGCGACATAGCCATTATGCCAACTGCTGGTCCCAGGAGTGTGGATATCTTTATGAGGTGGTTATTTCAGTTTTTGGGGAGGTATATGCCCAGAAGAGAGATTGTTGGGTCATATGGTAGGTAGTTCTACTTTTCATTTCTTTAGAATTCTCATACTATTTTTCATAATGGCTGTCCTAATCTACATCCTCACCAACTGTGCGTAATCTCTTTTCCGTTGACATTGTCCAACATTTGTTATCTTTTGACTTTTGGATAATAGCAGTCCTAGCGGGTGGGAAGTGGGATCTCACGGTGGCTTGGACATGCATTTCCCTGATGATGGAGGATGCTGAGCGCCACTCCCCACCAAAGGGTGTTCTTCTAGCAAACGTCGATTGGGTGCCTGGGCGTGATCAGTGGTGGGTGTGGGAAAACGTGAGAACGACACGGGGACCTGCTATGCCAGGTGTGGGGCTGTGGGTGAAGACAAGGAAACACAGAAAAGGGCATTTCGGCACCTGAATGATCAACTTCAGATCTTAAGGGAAACAGAATCGGGTGGCTTAAATTAGTTTTAATACTCAGAAGTGGGGGAAAGGGAGACCGAATGTGTTAGAAAAGAGCGATTCCTTCAGCTCCCTGGGATGCTCGCTTTCATTGAGGACTCAGGTGCTTTTCGATTACCGGCCTCCTAGTGTGTCACGCCTGGTTGGGCATTACCCCAAACCTGTCCAAGCCTTTGAGGTTTAAGCAGACTTCTGATCCATGTCCTTGGGGCTCGTCTTTGTTGGTAAATCCAATTTAAGAGGAGGCAGCAAATCAACGGGCAAAGACAAGACTTCCTTTTTATTTTTAGGAAGAGGCTAAAAGTCTCCCCTTTCTTTTCTGGGCCACCAAGACCTTTCCATGTTCCTGGATCCAGTTCACATTCCGCCTCCTCTGTGGAGCCTTCCCTGATCACCCACCTGTGCTGGAGCTCTGCCTCGCTGCAGTGCAATCAGCTTGAATTCTCTAGAGCACTCCCGTGTTGCCTGCTGCTCCCCGACTGCATTGCGAAGTGCCCTTTCCCGTCTAGGGTGGGAGCTTGGCCATGACCACCCACTGTTGTCACCTTCAGACAGTCAGGGGAAGGCCCCCGGGTCAAGGTATCATCAGGTAAAATACTCAGATCCTGCCCTCGGTCTAGGGCCCACAGTCCAGCCTGGTCTTTTTCAAACAGGTTTGCTGATATTACCTGAGGTCTGTGAATTCATAAGGACTTTCAAAAACGGTATTTTTCTGCCAGTAATAATAAAACATTTTTATCAGTTATAAATGTTGAAGTTATACTTTATAATGGTAATTTGTTACTGTGCGGCATTTTAAAAGAATAAAAATTTACTTTCTTATGACCACATTATTCAAAGTGGGGTTTTGTTGACAAGCTCTGAGGCCAAGCGACTGTTATATCTCCAAAAGAGGCTTTAAAAAAATGATATTTTTTAGAGAGATTTTTGCCTTAGATCATGTGCACTCACCAGAAAAAGAGAGAGAGAGAGAGAGAGAGAGAGAGAGAGAGAGAGAGAGAGAGAGACAGTGAGAGGGAAAGTGAGAAATCACCCTCCAGGGGGGAAGGCCACATTACAATTCCTTCTCCTCCATTCTCTTCCGGGATCTTGGGCGTGCACGCACATGCGACTGGTGTGATTTTCAAGCCATCGGGTCTAAGACTCGAACCGCAGTCAGCTATGTGGGAGTCTAGTGATGTAACCACTCCGCCATCTGCTGGCCCCCCCAAAAAGAGGTCCTTAAATTACTTGTTTGGGAGAAAGTGATGTCATCCATTCACTAAGTAATTCACTTACTCCTTCATTCAATAAATATCTACTGTGTGCAATAAATGTCTATGTGTGTTACATGCCAGACCTGTGTCAGGTGCATGCGCAAGTGGTTAGGATGTGCTGGAGGTTCCAGAATCCTCCTCACTGTGGTCAGACTCACTCGGTCGCACCTTCGGGGTAGCACAGGCTGTCAACTTCTCTATGCTCCGCTTTCACTACTACTAAAACAAGGACATCTCGTCTATTTCTGTCTTTTCAGAGAGGTATAGAGAAACACACCCTGGGATTTAAAAGCCAAATCAAACCCAACCAAATAATTACTTGTATCCAAACTTGGTGTTTCCAAGTCAGCTCAAAGGCTAAACCCACATTTTTTTCCTACCTAGTCTCGGCAGGAGGATCTGGGTCCCTGGGCCCCAGGGAAGGTCTCCACCAGCCCTAGCAGAAATGGGTTCTACACTGCAGAGAAGATTTTTTCTGAGAGCTATTTTTGGCTTTGTTTATGCCGCTGACCTCCAATTTCACATCTCACCAACCCCCGTGGGGCTGAGGAGTTACTCCCTGGGAGTCTTCTCTGCCTCGCAGGAACTCAAGGGCAGAGTGCCTAGGGTGTCATGTTTAAAGAACAATCTGTCACCCAGCTAAGGGCTTATTACTCATTCTAGTGCTGAGCACTAAGTAAACACCAGCCTCATGGAGACATCACCCGGGCCCTTTGAACACAGAGCTAATGTGAACAGCCATTAAAGGAGCGCATTGGCAAACCCACCACCCACTGCACCGTTCTTGTTAAAATGTCTGATCACCTGACACCCAGTTGCACCGCAGTCAGCGAGAGCTGCTCCGTGGTGCTTGCACCTGTCAGAGTAAATCTCCCACCGGACCGCCGTTGCCCTTGAATTGTAGGGAGGGGATGCACTTCGTTTTAAAAAATTCCTTTTTAAATATGCTTACGTATTCAAAAGAGAAAGGTGTGGATCCAGGATCATTCAATCCAGTTGGGCAGGTCTTTCTGATCCTGAATGTCTTATGCAGTAGGGCAAATTTTGGCTCCCAAAACCTCAGGCCTGGAGCCAGACCTGCCCCGGCACCTGAAACAGCGTGACATTAGAGGGGGTGCAGTGTGGTCCTGTCAGGGGGGTTACCTTATTCACCAGGCCCTGCTCTCCTGAGGGGCAAAAACTACCAGGAATTTTGTGGGACAACTGATACCTTCATTCATTCAGCAAATACTTACAGTGATCCACTTTGTAGCAGGTACCACGCTAGAGGCCAAAGACACAGAGGTGGATATGACACCGTTGCTACCTAGTGGGAGTTAACAGGCGAGAGTGAGAGGATGAGACTGTGAGACTGTGGAGTCCGACGGTGTGGGCAGGCTGTCAGCTTGCGAACTACACGTACTTCAGGGCTGGCTGGTCATAGAATGATCTGCTGAGGAAGGAGATGGGAGATGAACTTCCTTATTCTCTCACCTCTTACCTTCCCTGTACCCCTTTCCCAAAGCAGGTCTGGCAGGTAGGTGTGTTGGGTACATGCATTTAAAAAAATACTCCAGGGTCAGCTCTGTTGTGGGGTGGTTAAGCCCTGTGCATGGGGAGAGAGATAGCACAGGGTTGTGGTACGAATTGTGGCTCCAGTGGTTTGAGAAAACACACCACGTGTGTGTGTGTGTGTGTGTGTGTGTGTGTGGCCCAAATTCTGAGAAGCTGGAGAAATGGAGGTGGAAGGATTGCAGTGTGAACATCCCATGGGGGAGACGTCTTCTTTCTCTCTCTCTCTCACTCTTGCTCTCGTGCTCTGGTGAGCATGCATATCCTCTGACAATAAAAACAAAGTACTCAGCAGTTAGCGTAATGGCTATGTAGCTGGACTCCCATGTAGTCGATCGCGGTTCACATCCTGGACCCGGTGGCTTAAAACTCACGCCGGGCGCATGTGCGTGCGTGCCCAAGATCCTGAGAGGATAGTGGAGGAGAAGGGATTGTGGCATGGCCATCCCCCCTGGGGGGTGATTTCTCACTTTCTATCTCTCTGTCTCTGTCTGTTTGGGAAGAGCACGCGCCCTATAGCAAAAACTTCTCAAAAAGCAAACAAACAAACAAAAACAAAGTACTCCAGTAAACTTTTCCATTCGAATGTTAATTTGCTTGCTTGAAAGCTATTTTATAGGTAAAATGGTGGCCTCTTTGCTTTTTCCAAGTCAGGGTAGGGAAAACGTCACATGTGAGGCTAGTTCTCTCAGGGGCTGTGACGGTATTTGCCACACTTCCCAATGCTCAGATGAGGGTGAAGTGTTAAGAAAGCGAGCTTCTGGGGACTCCCAGGGTGGAAACAGGAGGGACTGTGCTGGAGGGGTGCCCGCGGTGACTCTCAGTTTCCCTCATAGAATATAAGACATCTGAATGTGTACTTGGGCCGTCCACGGACCTGCAGAGGCAGGCATGATCGTCCTGCAAAGAGGCCGACAGCTACGTGGCACTGCAGGTTGTCTTATCAAGACAGCAGATAAAACGAACACTAAGAACGGTATCAAGCCTTGGCCTAGCAGTTGACGTATCCAAAGGATGTTACAATAGTTAAGATATTGATTCAGATGCTACAACAAAAAAAGTGACAGTGGATTTAATGCAGTCAGAGGATTCATTCTTTCCTTCATCAAAGTGTGAACTGATAAATGGCCCAAGGGTGGCAGGCGGGCTCTGCTTCGTGAGGTTGTGCAGGACCCTGACACCTCTGTTTTGTTTATCTACCATAGTCCAGGGTCCAAGATGGCTCACCACAGCCATGTCCAACTTCCAATTTGCAGAAAGCTAGAAAGGAGGAGCTTGGGCAAATCGCTCCTTTATAAGGGGACTGCCTGAAAATTGCAGATGGGGCTTCTCTTTGCCTCATGTTGGTGAGTAATTGGTTGCTTGGCTGCATCTAGCTGCAATGAAGGCTGGGAACTGAGTGTCTAGCTGAGCAGGGGGTGTTCACACAGGCTTTGGAGTGTTACTGCCAAGGAATGGAGGGGAGAATGGACAATTAGCATTCTCTGCCGTAAATATTATTTCCATTATATGATTTGATCCTATCAATAACCTTGTGAGAAAGGAGGTGGATATTATTATCGTTTTTTTTTTTTTTTTGAGAGAAGGAGATTGAGACAGGAAGATGAAGGTCAATAACACAGAATGAAGCCACGTGGTATAGTTGGACAGCTGTAAGAAGCTTGGTCACAACGTGCCCTGGTAGGAAGCTTCAAGGTAACCATAGGTTTGAGGCTGAAGGGGCACAAGTCCGAGGGCATTTTCAACGTGTCCCCACATGGAGGTGGTCTGGCCGGTCAGGTCTTTGCCTCTCCCAGTGCAAGCTCAGACCTCAGCAAAGAGGACAATGTGGCTTAATGGAAAGCACACTGGATGAAGGGTCGGGAGACTGGTTCTAGTCTTGTTCTGTGGTCAACAGTCATCCTGACCTCGCATGGGTTGCATGCCTGTGACGTGATGGGCACTGAGCTCGACACTGACCCATGCCCTCGCTTAATCTCGGGGCAACAGCGTGCAGAAGGCAGTCTTCCCTGTGTTTTACAGAAGATGAAATTGAGACTCAAGGGGCTGAGAGACCCAGGGTTATTTGGCTTGTGAGAGACAGGCCTGGAATTCAAATCCACAACTCTTTTTGTTAATACACACTGTCCTGTTTGCTAAGCAACTGCTGAGTGAGCTGGAACTGAAGTTGGATACATGAAATCTGGATAGATGGGGGCTGGCAGGTGGTGTGGTGGTTAAGGGTGCTGGATTCCCACATGGCTGACCGCAGTTCGAATCTCGGACCTGGCAGTTTGCTTTCTCACTTTCTCTCTCTTTCTCTTTGCCCCTCTCTAGTCAAATGAAAACTAAGTAAGTAAATAAATAAAGTTAGATAAAATAATTCTTGAAAAAAGAAATATGGATATGTGGGTTTGGACATGTGGATACATTGGGTAGCACTTCTCCTTGGGGTTCAGTTACTTGAGTTGTCTTTTTGGGACTCTATTTCTATGGGAGGACCCTCTATTCTGGAGCGTAGATCCCTTAAACTGACCTTCTACCTACAGTCTTCCTGATGAGATCTCTGGGCTACTTTTCTTCTTCTTCTTTTTAAAAGAATTTTCTTCTCAATTTTCAGAGGAATATGTGCTCATCAAATTCAATAATTTAGAAGGGTCAACAATCCATTGAGTTTCCTCAGCCTTCCCAAGCCCCCACTCTGCTCCCGTTCCTGAAGTAGCCACGGATAGCAGTCTGATGAGCAATTTCAGATGTTTTTTTGTCCATGCATTTTTGTCTAGGTCTTTAAAAAAGTAAAAAGGGCAATGCGTTGGTTGTTCTGTAATTTGCTTCTTTCACTTCACAATACACTGCATTTATCTTTCTGTATCTGTAGATTAAAGTGGATCTCTTTCTTTCCAGTGGACGAATGTAGACTGGCCGACTTTGAGTTCAGGTCACATTTGGCATGGTAAAATGGATTATTATTTTTTATGTTTATTTTTGAATTATTTTATTTAACTTTGATGAATGAATGAATTCATTTATAATTTGACCAGAGAGGGACAGGGTGACAGAGAGAGAGAGAAAGCAAGAGTAAGCTGCCAGGTCCAGGACTCGAACCGTGGTCAGCCAAGTGGAAGTCCAGGGCCCTTAACCATCACTCCACCTGCCGGCCCCCTGTAAAATGTATTATTAACAGTGCGGACTTTGGGTTTATACCACCTCTGCTCTGCACCTTGGATCCATCACTTATTAGCTGAGTTATCCTGGAAAATGGACTTAATTGTTGTATGCTTGTTTTTAAACTTGTGAAAGGGAGTTAGTACTAGCAATTCCCTCATAGGGTGCTGGGAGATGAAGATGAGTGAACACATGTAATCCACTTGGAATAGAGCCTGGCATGTTTGCTGTGTGAGTGCTCCTTCAAGGTTAGCTGTTCTTTTTTATACCTGATACTATTTCTTTCTTTTTTTTGAGAGAGGGATTTTTGCTATAGGGCATGTGCACTCACTGGAGAGACAGAGAGATAGGAAGCAAGAAATCACCCGCCAGGGGGGATGGCTACACTACAATCCCTTCTCCTCTATTCTCCTCTCAGGATTTTGTGTACACATGCGCACGCACCTAGTTTGAGGTTTAAGCCACTGGGTGTGGGACTCGAACAGTGGTCAACTACATGGGAGTCCAACGACATAGCCATTATGGCATCCGCTGGTCCCAACACCTGACACTATTTCATAGTATGTCAGTCTCCTAATATTTCATATTTGAGTAATTTGTGATTATTATTATTATTATTTGGCTAAAACAAATACTATTGTGATCTTTTTTTTTGTAGAGGTTTTTACCTTAGAGTGTGTGTGCTCTCCAGAGAGAGAGAGAGAGAGAGATTCTGACCATGCCGGAATCTCTTCACCTTCATTCTCCTCCTGAGATCCTGGGCACACATGCACATGTGACCAGCTTGAGTCTCAAACCACTAGGTCCAGGACTCGAACCATGGTCGTCATGTGGGAGTCCGGCGATGTAACCGCTACACCATCTGCTGGCCTTGTGGTCAATCTATGTTTACATGTGCTTTCATGCTCACATGGTAGTCTTTGCAGGGTGGATTTTGTGGCGTAGCATTAGTGGGTCTGAGGGGAATGGGGTTGTGATGGTGACGCAAAGTTGGTGGACTCTGCCTAGCCATGGTTGTTTTTGCTTACTCGCATCAGCTCCAGTAGCAGTTTTCGGGCATCCTGCCACCTTCCCATCGGCCGCATGTCCGGTGGTTGGCAGAGCTGTGTGGCAGGAAGCATTTCCCTTTGTCTCCCCTGGACCTGGGCCTGGGCCTTCATGAGTGCTCATTAGGCTGGATTACATCCTGGCCATCCGGACTGGGTTTCTGAGCGGCTACCGATGTAAAGCATGGTGCCAGGGGACAGAGGGCCCGGATCAGGAACCTCCATCGGGAACCCCATGCCCATAATAAGTGGGAGGATCTGAGCTGGCACAGGAGGCCAAGAGAACGGACATGTGACTCGCTCTTGAATCTGGCCAGACTCACTGAGGGCTGTGATGTGTGTGGGTCACGTGGCCGTATCCTGTCTTCACTGAGTGCTATGGGATAGGTGTGAATGCGACACGTCACAGGATGCAGGGGTCAAGTGCATGCCTCAGAAACACCGAGTGAGGTCAAGCAGCCCTCTGGATGGTGGCTGTGATATTTCTCTCGATCTCATTAACACAAGGGAGGCTAAATAATAAATGTGAGAATCTGACTTGGGGAATACAGGGTTGGTCACTTATTTATTCGATCAATGAGTATTTATTGATCATTTGCTTTGTGTCAGGCACCCTGACTGGTGCTGGGGATATAAAAACGACAAAGGCCTAATTTTGACCTTTAAAGACCTACAGACATGAAGAACCCTTGAGAAGATCTCCTTGTGTAAGAACAACGGGAGTGATAGTAATAATGCAGGTAGGGCCCGAGTGCCAACCTGGAACTGAGGCTGAAGGACAGATAGGAATGACAGTGTGGGGGTCTCTGTAAAAATATGTTCAGTGAGAGACATTCCCTTACAAAAATTAGAAATTAAAAATTACATTTTACTTTCCTTTTCTATGCTTAGAAATGATACATATTTGGTATCGGCAATTTAGAAAAATGTTAAAGAAATTAAAGATCATTGGGACCAGCAGATGGCATAGTGGTTATGTCACTGGACTCTCATATGCCGAACCACAGTTCGACTCCTGGACCTGGCAGCTTAAAAGTCACGCTGGACACATGGGTGTGCGTGCCCAAAATCTCGAGAGGAGAGTGGAGGAGAAGGGATTGCAACATGGCCATCCCCCCACAGGGTGATTTCTTGCTTTCTGTCTCTCTGTCTTTCTCTGTCTCTCTGGTGAGCACATATACCCTATAGCAAAAATCTCTCTTAAAAAAAAAAGTAATTAAAGATCAACTATAACTCTCTCATCCAGTGTCACTGTGAAAAATATATTTATATTTAATCATATTTATATGTACACATGTTATAAAAGCATAACTGGAAATTTTTTTTTTTGAGAGAGATTTTTGTTATAGGGCACATGCACTCATTAGAGAGACAGAGAGACAGAAAGTGAGAAATCACCCCCCTCCTGGGTTGGGGAGGAAGATAGCCATGCTGCAATCCTTTCTCCTCCAGTCTCCTCTTGGAATTTTTGGAATGCACACAGAAGCACCTGGTGTGTGTTTAAGCTGCTGGGTCTGGGACTTGAATCCTAGTCGACTATGTGGGAGTCCAGCACGTAACAATTATACCATCTGCTGGTACCAATTTTAATTAAAAAAAATTATTTATCTAATTTAATTAATTAATTCATTTATTTTAAAAATTTGATCAGAGAGAGACAAAGAGAGAGAGAGAGAGAGAGAGAGAGAGGGAAAGTGAGAAAGCAATCTATCAGGTCCGGGACTCGAACCTGGGAGTGGGAGTGTCCAGAGCCTTAAGCACCAAGCCACTTGCTGGCCCCCGAATTTTATTTTATTTTTTAAAGTTTATTTACTTATTTTTTCTCAGAGAGACAGAGAGATACCCTTCAACAGTCTCTACACTGCAATCTACCCCCTGCCTCAGCCACCCAGGACCATTGGCACATGTGTGTGCCCGGCGTGTACAGGAAGACCTCAGGCCTTGAACCTGGGATCTTACAGTGTGGCCTCAGCATTGTGATACATTGCACCCTGCTGCACCCCCAGAGGTTACTGGGGAGCATGCTTTATCTACTGTTTGTGGCTTATTTTTTCACTTAATTGTATAAGAGGCATTCCACAAACCTTTGTTCTTTGATAACATGGTATCTAATGAATAATGGTATTCTGTTATAAATACATACCATAATTTATTTAGTCAGTGGTTTTCTTTCTTTTTTTTTTTTTTTGGAGAGTTTTTTTTTTTTTTTTTTTTTTTTTGCTATAGAGCATGTGTGCATGTGTGCTCGCCAGAAAGACAGAGAGAGACAGAGAGTTAGAAAGCAAAAAATCATTCCCCGGGGGGATGGCCATGCCATAGTCCCTTCTCCTCCTTTCTCCTCTCGGGATCTTTGGCACGCACGCACATGCACCTGGCGTGAGTTTAAGCCGCCGGGTCTGGGACTCGAACCATGGTCGGTTACATGGGAGTCCAGCGACATAGCTATTATGCTAACTGCTGGTCCCTAGTCAGTGCTTTTCTGAACTTTCAGGTTATCTCCAGGTTTTTACTTTTATATCGTACCCGGTAGTGCATATGGTTTCGTATTAATCTTTCTGTGCATGCTTACCCTTTCTTAAGATTATATATTTATATATTCTTACCCTTTCTTATGGCATTTTTAATGTCACTGTGCTAGAAAAGGCTACTGAAAAGTAATAGAAGTATAGAGAAAAAGATGGTAAGATAAGTTAAAATGCAAACAATGCAGAACAGGTAAAGAGAAGGGTATTTCATAAATTTTATAATTTAGGGACCAGCAGTTAGCATAATGGCTATGTCACTGGACTCCCACGTAGTCGACCGCGGTTTGAGTCCTGGACCCGGCGTCTTAAATTCATGCTGGGCACATGTGCATGCGTGTCCAAGATCCTGAGAGGAAAATGGAGGAGAAGGGATTGCGGTGTGGCCATCCCCCCGGAGGGTGATTTCTCACTTTCTTTCTTTCTTTTTTTTTTTTGGAGAGGTTTTCACTATAGGGCGTGTGCGCTCGCCAGACAGACAGAGAGAGACAGAGAGACAGAAAGCGAGAAATCACCCCCCAGGGGGGATGGTCACGCCGCAATCCCTTCTCCTCCATTCTCCTCTCGGGATCTTGGGCACGCACTCACACGCGCCCAGCGTGAGTTTTAAGCCACCAGGTCCGGGACGCGAACCGCGGTCGACTACGTGGGAGTCCAGCGACATAGCCATTACGCTAACTGCTGGTTCCCTGATTTCTCACTTTCTGTATCTCTGTCTCTCTCTGTCTTTCTGGTGAGCGCACGCGCCTTATAGCAAAAACCTCTCTAAAAAAAAGAAAAAAGTTATCATTTATGATGATGCGAATTTCAAATCTGTATTAAACCTTTTTTCTTTGAATAAAAGAAATAGACTTAAACATTGTGGTCCTTTCACACTTTCTTACTAAATTATTCTCTAGAAAGTTTATGTCATGTGGCCCTTTTAGCAGGAGGGCAAGAAAGCCAATGTCCCTGCATCATCAAAATTTCATGTTATCATTATTTTTTAGTTTTTGCTATAGGGCATGTGTGCTCACCAGAGAGAAATGGGGGGGGGGGAGTGAAAAATCACCTCCTGGGGGGATGGTAATGCTGCAGTTCCTTCTCTTCCACTTTCTTCTCGGGATTTTGGGCAGGCACACACACACACACACACACACACACGCACACACAAACACACGTCCAACATGATTTTCAAGCCACTGGATTCAGGACTTGAACCTTGCAGCTGGCCGTGTGGGATCCAGCATCTTAACTTCCATGCCACCTGCTGGCTGACGTGTTATTATATTTTAAAACAACTAGTTGGTTTCTATTAGGATTAACATACAACAATGGGTATGCACACTGAGTATTCGAATCTGGGATTTGAACTCTAGAAATTCCAGACTCCACTTTTTTTTTTTTTTTTTTTTTTTTTTTTTGAGAGGTTTTTGCTATAGGGCACGTGTGCTTGCCAGGAAGACAGAGAGAGACAGAGAGATAGAAAGTGAGAAATCACCCCCAGGGGGAATGGCCACACCGCAATCCCTTCTTTTCCATTCTCCTCTTGGGATCTTGGGCATGCACGCACACGCACCGGCGTGAGTTTTAAGTCACTGGGTCTGGGACTTGAACCGTGGTCAGCTACATGGGAGTTCAGTGACATAGCCATTATGCTAACTGCTGGCCCCTCCAGACTCCACTTTTTTTTCTTTTTTTTTTTTTTAAATTGGTTACAGGGTATATGTGCTTGCTGGTGAGAGAGAGAGAGAGAGAGAGAGAGAGAGAGAGAGAGAGAGAGAGAGAGAGAGAGAGAGAAGAGAGAAAGAGAAGGAAATAGAGAAAGCACCCCAGGGGGATGGTTAAACTGCAACCCCCTCTCTTCCATTCTCCTTTTGTAATTTGGGCACACATCCACATACCTGGCATGTTTCTCAAGTCAAAGACTCTGAGACTCAAACCATGCAGTTGACCTGGTGGGATTCAGCTGCCTTAACCACCACACCACCAGCTGGTCCTGGTTTTTACTTTTGTTATTATTATTTTGTTTGCTAGAGGACTCAGGTGCGAGCAGGGACAGGAGAGAGGGAGACAGAGAGAGAAAGCGAGAAAGCACCCCTCCCCACAGGGCATGGATATGACCCTCTGTCTCTCCTCCATTGGGGACTGTGAGTGTGCTCGCACACACCCTGGCTTGTTTTTCTGGTCGCTGGAACCCTGCAGTCAGCCATGTGAGATCCAGCGGGGTTAACCACCAGGCCACTGACTGGCTCTATTATTGTCTCTGTAAATATGCAGAAGCAATCTTGAGCTCTGCATGTTTATTCCCATCCTTTGTGAACACTGCTTGCAGACACACAAAACAACATAATTTCAGAGTCCTTGTTCACTTTAGAGCACGCGTCTGACCACCATTTAATGATTCCTTCTCAAGGGCCAGCAGGTGGCATAGTGGTTAAGTGTCGGCATCTGCCCCGGACTTAGCTGATCTAAGAGGAAGCAGAGGGACCAGCAGTTAGCGTAATGGCTATGTCGCTGGACTCCCAAGTAGTCGACCGCGGTTCGCGTCCTGGACCCAGTGGCTTAAAACTCACACTGGGCGCGTGTGCGTGCGTGCCCAAGATCCTGAGAGGAGAATGGAGGAGAAGGGATTGCGGCGTGGCCATCCCCCCTGGGGGGTAATTTCTCGCTTTCTGTCTCTCTGTCTCTGTCTGTCTGATGAGCGCACACGCCCTATAGCAAAAACCTCTAAAAAAAAATTAAAAGAGGGAACCAGCAGTTAGCGTAATGGCTATGTCGCTGGACTCCCACGTAGTCGACCTCGGTTCACGTCCTGGACCTGGTGGCTTAAAACTCACGCCGGACGCGTGTGCGTGTGTGCCCAAGATCCCGAAAGGAGAATGGAGGAGAAGGGATTGTGGCGTGACCATCCCCCCGGGGGGTAATTTCTCGCTTTCTGTCTCTCTGTCTGTCTCTGTCTGTCTGGCGAGCGCACGCGCCCTATAGCGAAGACCTCTCGAAAAAAAAAAAAAAAAAAAAGAAAAAAAACAAACAAAAAAAATTAAAAGAGGAAGCAGAAAGAAAGAGACAAAGAGACAGAGTAGCGATGGACACAGGCGACCTGAGCTTAAGTAGCCCAAGCAACTGGGCGCCTTTATTTACAGGGCAAAGCAACACTACATACGTGTTATTTCATGACATTCCATAGATAAGCTGATATGTTATTGTCTAATAAGAAGCAGGTAACAAATCTATAAGGGCTTAGACACGGGGCCGGGTCTATCCCTTGGCAATATTCCTAAATCAAGGAGAAGTCCCAACAGATTTCTCATCTCGTGGAGAGAAGCCTCGGTGCAGGTGTGGGGAGGATACTTTCTTAAAACATCAAAGGGGTGTTGATAAGGCTAAAGAATCTCACAGAGGCAGAGCAGGGGTTGGACTTTACTAATTGGGGGTCAGGATGTTTCCTGAATTCCATCAGATGTGTCTGTTGGAAGGCCCCTAGAAAGTTCCACCCTTTGCTCTGCCTGCAGCGAGGGTCAAGGAAGGGACAAGCTGTAAGGTTCTGCCACAGCCCGAAGGGACAGGCGATGCTTGCTCAGAGCAAGTTCACACACTCTCAGGGCCTCTCTCCCAGTGTGTCTCCACAGTTAAGGAGTTGGACTCTCACCAGGTTGAACGTGGTTCAAGTCCCAGACCTGACAACTTGCTTTCTCACTTTCTCTCTGGTCAGATTTAAATAAATAAATCAGTAAATAAAATCAAAATAATTCTTAAAAAATATTCCTTCCTAGACCTTCACTCTGATGGGACTGCAAGCTCACCCTCAGTCTGCCCTCCCTTCCCCTCTGCTGTCCACCCTCTTAGTACCTGTTTCTTCTCGTTTCCAGTCACCCCAGCCACAGCCCACTCCGGAACCATTTTCCCTCTGTAAGTCTCTGCTCCGCCGGCCGCCCGGGTCCTCTCATTATGTCTCATTTCTCACGGCGAAAATCTTTCCTTTTTCTCTTTATGACTTCCTGAGACCTGAAAATAGAGGTAATTTAAATTTGGTAATTATGATGACAATGAAACAACTTTTGCGAGATGCGGATGTTTAAAATTCAGGAGTTTCCTGCTGTGGATATCTCACTCTCGCCTTGCGTTTATTCTGCGGATACTCCTGTCGGGAGGGAGGTCTCTGTCTACCTCGGGCCAGGAAGCCAGGTACTCCAGGATGGAGAAATGGCTTCACAGGCAGGCACTTGGGGGTGGGAGTAAGGGGGAAGAGCCATCCAAAGTGATCGGATTCCGGTCTAGCCTGGCCTTTTATTTTTATTGTTTGGAGAGGTTTCTGCTATAGGGCACGTGTGCTCGCCAGACAGAGAGAGACAGAGAGACAGAAAGCGAGAAATCACCCCCCAGGGGGGATGGCCATGCCACAATCCCTTCTCCTCCATTCTCCTCTCGGGATCTTGGGCATGCATGCACATGCGCCCGGCGTGAGTTTTAAGCCACCAGGTCTGGGACTTGAACCACGGTCGACTACATGGGAGTCCAGCGACATAGCCATTACGCTAACTGCTGGTCCCAAGCCTGGCCTCTTTGACCTTCTAGGCCCATGTGGAGTCTCTGCCCTGACCCTGCTCTCTGCACTGGGGTGCCCTGTGCTCCAGCCACGTAGCAGCACTGGGGAGCTGGATTCATGGCAGTGGGGGGCTGAGGCTGGAGAGGTGTGATTTCTTTTCTCGGTTGGCACCTAGGTGAGTCACCTTCTGCAGGCAGCTCACGGCAACCTTTTCCCTCATGTCTGAAGCAGGGCCGTCTGCAGATTTCAGCTACTACGTTATGAAGTACCAGGAGCTCTCCAAAAGGCAGCGGTGAATGTATTAGTGCACATTAAAATCTGACTTTCTGGTACACATCTAGGCCACCACGGAACAACCAGCTCCAATTCACAGTGAAAAAAGATCTGCTAAAACCTGGTTTTGGAAGGAGGACATGGGGGGCATCTAATCTCGAGCCCGTCTCCGACGGGTGCCATCTGTTCTCATTAGAGTGAGAGAGCAGCCAGGGCGGGAAGGAGGGGCCTCCAGGTGCTTAGAAGGACGCCTGCTCGTGTTATCCTTTCAGAGACTTTGCTTTTGTTTTGTTTAGTTTTGTTTAGTTTTGTTTTTTTGCCTGGCAGGCTCAAAGTGAGACTGTCCTACTTTCAATGCTAATAATCACTCCAACATTTTAAGAAATTAAATCCCCGGAGGAAAAAAAAATCTTTTTCGAGAGGGTGTTTTTGTAATGGCTCCTTGACCACACGCTGTGCTTGCCAATTTATAACAGAGAAATATTACACACGTTGGGAGCCAAAGTCAGTGCAAGCAGCCATTGCTTAAAGAGGGAGGGAGGCTTCCTGGGGACAATGATCTCTCCCCAGGACTCCCCAGCATTTATTCAATCTGGAGAGAATCTGTCTGCCAGGCTCCTACACCTGCATTCCAGGAGGAGCCAGGCCCATTCATCGTCTTGTCTTCAACACTCGGAAAGTGATAATCATTCCTCTGAGAGCCAAAGGAGCTTGGGAGAGTGTGATCAAAGTTCTTCTGGTGATCAAAGCTGCCTTTAAATGAGAGAGGGCTCCATTTTGCAGGTGTCTTTCTACTGCCAGCTTGTAGGGATATTTCACCTAGTCAAGAATATGTATTACCAGGAAGATCCCCTTTTGCAAGCATCTTTTGCCACATTATAGGGAAGGACTGATAAAATAATAAGAACATTTGGATAACATTTAAAATGATCCTTGACCTGGATTTTTTTTTTTTTTTTTGAGAGAGGTTTTTGTTATAGGGCACATGTGCTCGCTAGAAAGAGAGAGACAGAGAGACAGAAAGCAAGAAATCACCCCCCCCCCCCCCCCCCCCCAGGGGGGAAGGCCATTGCTGCAATCCCTTCTCCTCCATTCTCCTCTCGGGATCTCGAGCATGCCCGCACATGTGCCTGGCGTGAGTTTAAGCCACCAGGTCCGGGACTTGAACCACGTCGACTACATGGAAGTCCAGCGACGTGGCCATTATACCATCTGCTGGTCCCAACTTGGATTTTTATACTGTAGTCATTGCCTAGAAGATTGGCCTGAGACTGAAAGTGTATCTTCAAGTCTCTTCATACTTAACGATACCCTTCTCCTCTCTTGGGATCTCTTTCCTCTTTGTCTCCAACACCCCTTCCTAAGTGCCTATTCTTCCTCTGCTCAAATGTTTGGTTGGTGTATAATTCTTTTCTGCTGATTTCTGCTAAAATGTTAGCTGATGTTAGGATATTCTCCTGGGATGATATTTGCATTTTATTTATTTATTTATTTAGAGAGGTTTTTGCTATAGGGTACGTGCGCTCGCCAGACAGACAGAGAGAGAGAGAGAGACAGAAAGCGAGAAGTCAACCCCCGGTGGCCACACTGCAATCCCTTCTCCTCCATTAACCTCTCGGGATCTTGGGCATGCACGCACATGTGCCCGGCGTGAGTTTAAGCCACCGGGTCCGGGACTCGAACCACAGTCAGCTACATGGGAGTCCAGCGACATAGCCATTACACTAACTGCTGGTCCCGATATTTGCATTTTAATAGGTGGCTTGCATATGGGAAAGCTTCACCCCAAAGCAGCAAAATTTTAGGGAAAAGACAAGGCGATTTTGGGTGGGGATGAGGGGTGAGGGGCTGAGATGGGGAATGTGTGTGAGATCTGGTCCATTATTGAATTCTGCAGTATGTATTCTGTGGAACTTGCTGTCTCCGTCTTCTATTGCAATGCTAACAGAAATACCAGAGACTGAGTGATTTATAAAGAAGCAGAAGTAGATTGGACTCATGATTCTGCTGACTAGAAAGTCCAAAGGCATATGGTTGGTATCAGCCTGGCCTTTATCACAACACAGCTGACAAGAGCAAACAAGATGGCCATAGTATGCAGAGAGAGCAACCGAGGGCAGCCATCTTTCTTTTCTAACAACCTGTTCTCATGAGAACTAATCCTTTCTCATGAGCGCTAGAACTCTCTGTCCCTCCTGAGAAGGCACTAATGGATTCATGAGGCTGATGCTTTCATGATCCAGTCACCACCTGCCAGACCTTTCCCCCCATCCCCACCACCCCAGCTCCATTACCGGAGACCAAATTCCCAAACATGAGTCTTTGGGGGATTAACCATTAGCCGCACCCTCACACTCACCTCAGAATATGTGGCACCTTGGGGCCAACAGGTGGTGTGGTGGTTGAGGGCGCTGGACTCCTACATGGCCGACTGTAGTTCGAATCCTGGACTTGGTGGCTTGCTTTCTAACTTTCCCTCTCTCTCTCTCACTCTGTCCCTCTCTAGTCAAATTAAAAATAAATAAACAAAGTAATTATTAAACAAAAAAAAAAGCATATGTGGCACCTCACATACTTTCATGGGGCAGAGAAGAAGCCTTTCCTAGGCAGGTAGGAACTAGGCCAGCAATTTTTCCAAGAGTACTGGAATGCAAGTCAACTGGTCTGTTGAGTTAGAAAACGATCTGTTAATTTACTTGTTCTCATCCCCTTAGTACCACTGATCAGTCCACTAGAAAGAGTGGAACTGAGGTGCTACTAACTCAGCAGTTTCTGTGTTGGTGGGGTTAACAGAAACTCCTCAGGTGTTTTTGTGGTGGAATAGCCAAGGGCGGGAGTACCACTGGGAAAAGCCAGGTGGCACCTGCCCCTCTGTGAGGGGAAACGATTAAGTTATTTTTAAAATGTACAAGGTGAAATTTTGTCCTGGAGTTTGGAGAGGAGCTACATTAATGTGGATTGTGAAAAGAAGTTAAAGAGTAAACGAGAGGTGCCTCTTGTTCTTGAGCCTGGGAGCAAATGGTGCTCTGGTGGGAACAGAGGGCTGTCAGTGGTCGTGGTATAGCACGGCCAGATTTAGCAAGTAAAACGCAAGGGGCCTAGTTGAGTTTGAAGGTCTGATAAACAGTGACTGCTTTTTTAATTTTTAAAAATCTCCGCTAGCTGGGACCAGCAGATGGTGTAACGGTTATGTCACTGGACTCCAACATAGTTGACAGCAGTTTGAGTCCTGGACCCAGAGGCTTAAAACTCATGTTGGGTGCATGTGCTTGCGTGTCCAAAATCCCAGGAGGAGAAGGGATTGTGCTGTGGCTATGCCCCCGGGGGTTGATTTCTCATTTCCTGTCTCTCTGTCTCTCTCTGTCTCTCTGGCAAGCACACACACCCTATAGCAAAAAATCTCTCTATAAAAAAGAAAAACTCCATTAGCTGATATCATGTAACATTTGACAATGTCAAATTTCTGTTCTTTTTCATTGGGCACAGTCTTATTTTAAACCAGTTTTAACACAATTTAGGCAATTTTATATTTAAGATCACCTTTTTGGTTTTGCTTTATTTATTTATGTATTTATTTTTATTTTATTATATTTTTAGACTTTTGCCATAGGGCATGTGTGCTCACCAGAGAAAAACACAGAGAGAGGGAAAGTAAGAAATCACCCCTGAGGGAGGAAGGTCACAACACAATCCCTTCTCCTCTTGGGATTTTGGACACTCACGGATATGCACCAGGTGTGTTTTCCAAGCCACCAAGTCCAGGACTCAAAGTATGGCACCAGCTATGTGGGATCCAGAACTTTAACCACCATGCTACCTGCTGGCCCACAATGAATACTTTTTTAGTATGAGTATGTCCCTTGTGATATTTGGAATATTTATATAAAAAATTACTGTTTATCAAAATTCAGATTTAACAGGTGGTAACAGCCCATCCTGGGCTTTCGCAATTTCTTGTACACCTTGTCAAACAATCATTTTCTGAGGCTAGCAGGTGGCATGGTGGTTAAGATTGCTGGACTTCCACATGGCTGACTGCGGTTCAAGCTCCAAAGCTGGTGGCTTGCTTTCTCACTCCCCGCCCCCCCACCCTGCAGTCTGTCTTTTTCTGGTCAAATTAAAAAGTAATGATAATAAATAAATAAATATTAACAGTGTTTTTTTTTTAAATAATTTTCTAAAAAGGTAAGATCATAGCTCTCACAAAAATATAAAACAAAAATCAAAGATTTCTTAATTCATTGATTAATGAGAGAACCAGTAAGATATCACAACTGATTCAAAGGAGAATTGAGAATATACACAATCAGGAAATGCGAAACTGACTGTAACTATCAATAGATGCAAAGCTAGTCTATTTCCCAAGGTAATAATCAATTGTGTTCCAGTGGACAAAATTAATTTGCTTACCTATGGGCAAACATTGCTTGCATTACTCTCAGTTTTCTCCAACATGCAATAGCTTAGAGAATAGGTCAAAGACATTGAATGACATTGAATAACCTGGGAGGGTGAGTTAGAATATCCAGTAATAATAATAATAATAAATCCAGTAATCATTTTGCTTATCTCAAAGGTATTCATATTTTTTCCTGCTAGTGCCATGCTATTTCCTGTCTCAGGGCCTGTGAACATGGTGGTTCCATCACTCTTGTATTTACTCTTGCTGTTGAGGAAGACCACCATATACCATTCCCCAGACATGCCTCTTTGGCATAAGGATCGTTGAGCTGAAGAGAACTAAGCTCTCCGCCTGTCTTCTATTAGCCAAAATTGTAGGAGGTGACTGGATCATGAAAGCATCAGTCTTATGAATCCGTTAGTACCATCTCAGGAAAGACCAAGAGAGTTCTAGCACTCACGAGAAGGAATTAGTTCTCATGAACAGGTTATTTGAAAAGAAAGATGGCTGCCTTCAGTTGCTCTCTGTATGCAACTGCCATCCTGTTTGCTTTTGTCAGCTGTGTTGTGATAAAGGGTTACAAAGACAAAAGACATCCAATCACCCTTTGAACCAGGGAGAGCAAAGGTTAACCACTGAATACAACTTTAGACCCTTGGACCTAAAACCCTTGGAGGTGACACCAGAGGAATCTATGTTAACAAGCTTGACTAAGTAGCCTTTATCTGCTGTTTATTTGCCTTCCCATAAGTTCCTGCCTCTAGAGACTCAAAGTCCTTTTCCTTTGTCTTGTCACTAAGAATTTACTGTCTTCTATTTTTAAAGAGATTTTTGCTATAGGGAATGTGCACTTGCTGGAGAGATAGAGAGGGATAGAGAGACGGAAAGTGAGAAATAACTCCCCAGGGAGGATGGCCATGCTGCGATCCCTTCTCCTCCATTTTCCTCTCAGGATTTTGGGCACACATACACACATGCCCGGTGTGAGTTTTAAGCTGCCATATCTGGGACTCGACTCATGGTTGACTATGTGGGAGTCCGGTGACGTAACCATTATGCAATTGGCTGGTTCCTTACTGTCATTTTTAAAAGATGTCATGAAAGCTGGTATTCCAAGCCAACTCTTTGAGAATTCCTCATTCACGGTTATCTCCCATGTATAACACAAAATATACACGTTAATAATCTTCTGGTTGTTTTTCTCTTGTCGATCTGTTTTCTTTGTGGCAGGAGTCTGTCCCAACTCAGAACTTAGGAAGGTTGAGGGCAAAAAATGGTATTTTCCTCCTCGACAATGTCTTATCTCTTACAGTATCACCTCTGGGAAGCCAGGCCCGACCCTCAAACTATTGATAAGTCCTATTCATGTGGTATGTGTTCTCACAGGATTGTGTTTCTTTCACTAGAACATTTGGTCAGGTTATAATTCATGCTCCTTCTTGAGGTCTCAAAGTTCTTGCATGGTCTGGCCCCTGCTCTTCTTAGCTTCCTCTTCAAGAACTATGTTCTGATCATACTTTTCTGCTTTTTGTTCCTTGACCACCAACGATCCTTCCCTGCCTCAGGGACTTTGTGCCTGCTATTCCCTGTGCCTGGAATGTTTTTCTCTTGGCTTTTGCAAGTCATGCTTCTTGTCATCTCCCAGGTCTCAGCTCTCCCATGTCTGAAAGGTCTTTCCTGAACATCTTCTCTAAAGACACTCTTCTCCACAGTCATTTTCTATCCCGGTGGTTCCTAGACCTTAGCACAGATTGGGAACGTGTGGAAAACTTGTTAAAACCCAGACTGCTGTTAAGTGAAATAAACCAGGCCTTGAAAGATAAATACCGCCTGTTCTCACTACGTGGAAGTGGAAAAATTGACCTCATACACGTAGAGAGCAGAATTGGCATTTCTAGAGGCTGGGGAGGGAAAGGGGTGAGCAGCAGGGGGTTGGTTAATAGATATACAATTACAGCTAGAGAGGAGGAACAACCTCTGGTCTTTTATAGCACAGAAGGGTGACTATAGTCAACAATAAGTTATTGTATTAGGTTGTCGGGAAAGTCATGATGTATTTTTTATGCAAAAATGAGTCATGACTTTCCTGATGACCCAACATACCCCCAAATAGCTCGAAGAGAGGATTTGGAATGTTCCCGACACAAGGAAATGAGAAATGTTTGAGGTGATGGGTATGGTGATTACTCTGATTTGATCATGACCCATGTACCTCTGTACACCTGTGTCCTGATCACATTATATCCCACAAATATGTACAATTATTGTGCGTCACTTAAAAATAATAATAACAATGAAAACCAAACACAGGTTGGTGGGGCTTGAGACCAGTTTTTGATTCGGTAGGTCTGGGAACAACACGAAGATCTGTGTGTTTTCTTTTATTTGCCAGAGAACACATCAGCTCTCCAGAGAGACAGAGTGATGGAGGGGAGGAGAGGGGAGAAAGCACCTCCCAGATTTCTTCTCCTTTCTCTTCTGTACCATTCCTGTAAGGTTTCTCCTTGCCAGATGACCAGGTTATATGGGAAGCTAATGGTGTAATATATACATTTGTACACGCACACACACTATGGCACGGTGCCTAAAAACACCTGCTCTGAAGTCAGCCCTAGATTCAGACTTTTTTTTCCTACTAACTACTGTGTGTCCCTGAGAAAGTTCCTTAATCATTCTGTGCTACAGATTATGAGGGTAACAATGAGCACTAAATTGTAAGGTAGTTGTAGGTATAAAGAAACAACATTTGAGACCACCAGATAGCGTAATGGTTATGTTGCTGGACTCTCACGTGGTCAACTGCCATTCAAGTCCTGGACCTTGAGGCTTGAAACTCACACCGTATGTGTGTGTGTGTGTGTGTGTGTGTGTGTGTGTGTACCCAAAATCCTGAGAGGAAATGGAGGAGAAGGGATTGCAGTGTGCCCATCTGCCCTGGGGGGTGATTTCTCGCTTTTTGTCTGTCTCTTCGGTGAACATGTGTGGTGCCCTATAGAAAAAAAAAAACTCTCTTTAAAAGAAATAAAAAATACAACCAAAATGCAACATTTGTAAAGAGCTTAGTCCCCCTGCCTGCAGCTACCAAGGTAACAGTCTAATCAGTGGTCTCTTCATGGAAATAGCTTTTGTTTTAACAAGGGGCTTTGCTAGACACACGCTTTGATTACAGCGGTCTTGGCAGGTCAGATATTTGGGGACCTTCTGACGCTAGCATGCGAACAGATGCTTACTGTGGTCGCAGAACCTCTGCAGACTCCGATGGGAGACCACGCGCTAGGTGACTTGGCTGGTACTCCTGGTCCTAAGAAAACGAGTCCTGCAGATGCTGGCAATGGGAAATAAGACAATAACAGCAACGTTGCATTCAGGAGCTTGGCTTTAAATAATCCTTCCACTTAATAGCTTTGCCCCTGGCGTGTGACAGGTGTTTACATTATTAAGTAAAAGCGTTTAAACAGCGACCTCCTTGGTATAAAGGTGAAGGAGATTAAAATCCAAGCAGTGCTCCAGCCATTTAAATCAATGGGACTTGTCAGATCTGTAACACACGAGCTTCTTAGAGGGCTCGGGCACCTATTGTTTTCGAGCTTCGACTCATATCTCAATATGCTCATTCCCTCAAAGTCTGGCCAGGCCCTGGGATGCTCATTAAAGGCTGGTCTGACCACAGTCTTCATCCCTGTGGAAGCAACATTAATTAATAGTTGACTAAATGTACACTGAAGAGCAAAGGGATTGGGAGGATCAGAGCTTGAGCTGATTCTGCTTAGAGGAGTGACCATACAAGGGATCCCAGTGGTCAAGGCCCTTGGCTAATCAGAAGCAGGGACTATGAGGGGACCAGCAGTTAGCGTAATGGCTATGTTGCTGGACTCCCACATAGTCAACCACGGTTCGCGTCCCAGACCCGGTGGCTTAAACTCACGCCAGGCATGTGTGCATGCGTGCCCAAGATACCAAGAGGAGAATGGAGGAGAAGGGATTGCGGTGTGGCCATCCCCCCTGGGGGGTGATTTCTCGCTTTCTGTCTTTCTCTGTCTGTCTGGCGAGCGCACGTGCCCTATAGCAAACAAAAACCTCTCAAAAAAACCCAAAAACACAAACAAAAAACAAACAAAACAACAACAACAAAAAAAGAAAAAAAAGAAAGAAAGAAAGAAAGAAAAAGAAGCAGGGACCATGAACGTGAACCCCTCCTCCACTAGGGGGTGAAGAACCAGGCTGCTGAACTCCACCCACATTCATCCTTTCTGGAGCTGGGTTGTCCTGGTCATTAGCCATGACGCTGGCAACCTCATGTCCACCAGCAGCATTGAGATGCCAGTGAGACTTAACTCCATCTCTGTTATTTTCAGGCTTCATGCTCTCACCATGTACCAGATAATAATAATCAGACCCATAACAGATCCTCCATTTATCAATGGAGGGGAAGTCTCCATGTAAGAAGGGCAACTGGACCTGAACGAGCTGATTTTTATGCTTCAAGATTTATCTTCTCCTTGGAGGACTCTAGCTAAATCCCATGGGTTCTCCTAAGCTGGTTTCAAGGGGCATGATTAATTATTAATGTTCCAGTTCTGAAGGGGACATTTGACCCTTCTTTTAATTCCGTTGGTACCCAGCCCAGTCAGGCTGGCCACAAAAGCAGGGACACACAGGTGGGTCACAAGGCAGAGTTCACTTCTCCTCAGTTTCTGCTCCGACGTCGGCCTGTCCGACTTGGTCATGGAGTGCTGGTGGGTGGCAGCCCAGGACACCGCAGACATGCTTCTGCCTCACCCGTGGAAGGGCCAGTTCAGTGGAGGATGAGGTTCTTTCCCTCTGGCTGGTGGGAGGGCCTCTTTCCCAGGTAATTGCTTTGGGAATGTTCTTTGCTTCAGAGGGAAGTCTGCCTTCTACTCATCAGAGTGGGGTAAAGCCATAGTCTGGTGTCCCTTAAGAATTTCATCGCCCAAATGCAGCATCAAGGTATTCAGAACAAAACAGAGATCCATGTGTTCATACCTGGCCATTCACAGTGTTGGCACCAGCAGCAGGGCATGGGGGGAGCATTTGAGATGTTTAGAATCCCAGGCCCCCAGACCCACTGAAACAGAATCTCTCTATATATACATTTAAGGTTTTGTCATAGGGTGTATGCGCCCATCAGAAAGAGGCACAGTGAGAGAGACACAGTGAGAAAGTGAGAAATCACCCCCTAGTGGGGATGGCCACAACACAATCCTGCCTCCATTCTCCTGGGATTGTGAGCATACGTGCACACACACCTGGCATGAGTTTTTGTTTTTGGAGAGGTTTTTGCTATAGGGCGCGTGCGCTCGCCAGACAGACAGAGAGAGACAGAGAGACAGCGAGAAATCACCCCCAGGGGGGATGGCCACGCCGCAATCCCTTCTCCTCCATTCTCCTCTTGGGATCTTGGGTACGCATGTACACGCGCCTGGCGTGAGTTTTGAGCCACCCGGTCCAGGACTCGAACCGCGGTCGGCTACGTGGGAGTCCAGCGACATAGCCATTACGCTAACTGCTGGTCCACCTGGCATGAGTTTTAAGCTGCCAGGTCTGAGAGTCAAACTGCGATTGACCATATGGGAGTCTAGGGACAGAACCACTATGCCATCTGCTGGCCCCCAGGATCTGTATCTCAATGAACATGTAGAGTGATTCATGCACACACCCAGAAGACCTGTACTACTCTGATCATTTTAAAATGGAGACAGTAAGGCTTGGGGATGTTAAGTAACTTGGGTCATAGAGCTAGCAAGTGGGGAACATGGTCGTGCATACACTGGGTGTTGCAATGTGTCCATCTCCGCTTGAGAAGCACAGATACTGCACAGAGGCAGCCGTTTTCTCTCCACGTGAGCAGCAACTCCATTCAAGTCTAGTTTAGGGACATGCCCTGCAATGTCCCTGTCCCTTGGAGTTCAGTGTCAATATGGCCTCTGTGGGGTTTTATGGAGGCAGAATGACTGGGTACTCTTGAATTTCTGAAAATATTTAAAGGGGAAGGAATGTCGAGGACGTCTGCTCACTGTGAAGGGATGACGAGACTCCATCATGGGTTGGAGACTACTGCATTTATTAACTTGCTTATTTTCATAATTGCAGTAGGCACTTCCATCATTGTCCTGCCAATGGTGTACAGGCCTCCCGGGGGGAGCAGCATCAACCCCCAGGTCACAGCCTCCTAGGAAAACCCTATTCAGAGCACAGGGAATGTCTCCCAGGCAACACAACATTCTTTCAGGCCAGTCGATTCTGTCCCAAGTTCAGACAGTGATGGGGCTGAATTCTGATAAATGAATCATTAGCTGATTTTGTTAGGCTGGAGGCCCTGGCAGCTTGGATGTGGGGGTTGGACGCGACACCACAGTTGGCTGATGCAACCCAGACCATCAGACCTGTGCTGCACTCGGATCTAACCCGGATGTAGTACGTGCACTCCACTCTGCACATGTGCTCAATTCTGCACATGGCACTCTGCACACGGGACTCTACTCTGCACACGTCACCAGACATTACGTGGCACAGCAGTCTGCTCTCCTAATCCTTTACCATACATAGACTGTTTCTACCTCTAAGACACTCCCCTTCCCCTACCCTTATAAAAATCACTAAACTCCGACCCAGTGTGTGACTTTTCTGGGCCATCTCTTCCTCTCTGTCGACCCAAGTGCACTCCCAATAAAGGCTCTACATTTCTATTTTCTCATGTGGTTAGCCCATTCCTTCCAGATTTTGTCACGGTGAGAATGTCATAGGGTGTGTTTGCACAAACCTGGCTGGTGTAGCCTACTCCACACCTGGGCTGTGTACGTGGTGCCCATCACACATGAGGTCTGTCGTCAGCTAAAATGTTGTTATGGGGCATGATTGTGCTAAATTTAGTATTTGCTTGTAATACCCAATCTGTGTTATTCACACTTCAAGTCTTCTTTGAGGGAGGGAAGAACTCTATTTCAGGGGTGGGAGGAATCTTGAAATCACCTTATGAGAAGGCAATGAGAAAGATGATGAAGACCTCTGTTTTCATCTTGCCAGAGATTGGGGCATGGTGGCACCCACCCTATGGCAAAAACCTATGGAGGCTGGAGGATTGCGACATCGAGTCCATCTCTCTCTCTCTCTCTCTCTCTCTCTCTCTCTCTCTGTCATTTTGCCAGAGACCTGGATTCCAATTCTAATCTGCCCTTCATCACCATCATCCTAAAACTGAAACAACTTCTTAGAGCCTCAGGGAAACTCAGCAGTAAATCCCAGCTGGGTGCAGGAATGTGGCCACCCCAGGTCCGTTGGAGGTCCCACAGCTAGTTAATGAGGAAGACAGGATTACATTTATTGTGGCAAAGCAGTGGAAGGTCTGAGGCAGTAATAGTGCTGGTTCTTGACGACCAGCATTATCACTGGGAAGGAGAAAGACACAGTAAAATAGCATGTTGTGGGGCCAGCGGGTTGCACAGTGGTTATGCTGCTGGACTCCCACGCGGCTGAACTCCCATGCGGCTGAACACAGTCTGAGTCCTGGACCTGGTGGCTTGAAAAATCACACTGTCTAAAATCTCAGGAGGAGAATGGAGGAGAAGGGATTGCGGCATAGCTATCCCCCTCGGGGGAGGGGTGTGATTTCTCACTTTCCTTCTCACTGTCTCTGTCTCTCTCTGTTAAGAGCATGTACCTTATGGCAAAAACCTTAAAAAAAATGCGTGTTGGGTTTTGAAATGAGGCTGGGGCTGCGTGCCCACTCAGATGTGCTCACGTGACCCTCCCTACTTGACCCCACTTTCCACATCCCACAACCTGCCAGCAAGCCAGTGGACGTGAGTTCCCATCACAGGGAGGACTTTCAAGAGTCACTGATAAGCTTTCAAGAACACATTCTTCCTCAGGGACCAGCAGATGGCGTAATGGTTACATCACTGGACTCCCATGTAGTTGACTGTGGTTCAAGTCCTGGACCCATCAGCTTAAACTTATGCCAGGTGTGTGTGCGTGCATGCTCAAGATCCCAAGAGGAGAATGGAGGAGAAGGGCTTGCGGTGTGGCCATCCTCCCTGAGGGGTGATTTCTCGTTTTCAGTCTCTCAGTCTCTCAGTCTCTCTCCGTCTTTCTGGTGAGCACATGTGCCCGCCAGAAAGTGCAAAAACCTCTCCAAAAAAAAAAAAAAAAAAGTAAAGAGAACATGCTCTTCCTTCCTAAGGAACGTTCAGTCTCACAGCTTGATTCCTGGGGCTTGAATAGCACACTTCTTCCCACTGACAAATGATTTCAGGTGGGGTGAGCTTGTGAACTTGTAAATATAATATTCACATTTAAATTTTTTATTCTGAAAGCTAACTGCTGAAAGCAAAAGTAGAAAAAAAAAAAGACCAAAAAAAGAAACAACCTCCCTCTGTTTTATCTCCGGGAGAGGTGTTTTAGTTTGGCAGGATCCGAGCGCCTTCGGATGGCCTGTTTGCCTTGTGCGTGGTGCTCCCACTTTCTGGATGGCCGTCCCTTTGATCTTACATTCTCTCTGTGTTCGGGTCCCCCCGGTGCCTATCTGAATCAGGTGCAACACGTCGTCTTAATTACTTCAGGCCTGGCTTCTTCCTCTGGTTCTCATTTTCTGAAATTCCTGCAGTGGTTACCAAATACATCTGCGTGGGGCTTTAGCCCTTGGAAACAGCATGGGGGCACCAGCGGCAGCCCGAGGAATTTCAAAGTTAGTTAAAAGGCACGGGAGGAGTGAGGGAATTGAATGAGAGCCCCCTGCTTTTCCGCCTGGAGAAGGAACGCTGACCTGACCGTCCTCCAATTCCACGCGCTTTGCAGGGCGCAGCCCGCACACCTTCCCTGTAGGAGAGAGAATAATGAGCACTGTGACGCCTTGGCGTGGTACCGGGAGTCCCGCTGCCATCAGCGGTGCCCAGAATGCTGGAAACACGCACCACGCCGTATTCCAGAGCTCAGGCAGGCAGAGCAGGGACCGGAGCGGTGTGAGCTTTGCCCTGCTGCAGCTCCCCGTAGCCTGGAAGAGACCCAGGCCAGGCAGAGGGTCAAGGGGAAGTCGCACTCCTGGGACTGGCCACTGACTCGGAGCCCACCCTCTTAAGAGTGGCTGCATTTCTAGGAAAGTCGGGCTGCATTTTAGGAGGCCAGGCAGAACGTCAGGCCCGAGGTGCTCAGGAAGGCCAGGCTGTGGTCCCGCAGGCTGGGCCCTCCGAGGGGACGTCATGGGGAGCAAGGAGCTGAAACTGCGGAAAGGAAAATGTGAGCCGGTTTGGCAGCATCAAAGCCTTCCTGACAAAGATGTCTGTTAGCCTGTGGCACTCCTACAGGGTAGCCAAAGACCCCATTACTGGATGCATTTAAGGGAGCCCTGGTAGCCCCTGAGGGAGTGGGCTGGGGAGGGTTGCTCCGCTCCTCCTGGGGCTGAAGAGGGCTGGGAGGCTAGTTGGGTGCCTCCCCGCGACCTCCCAGTGCTGCTAGAAGGGCCGCTTAGCAAAAGCTCCTTCTGCAGGGTGACTCCACTTGGCCAGTAATTTCTGCCCCTGCAGAGGGAAGGTGCTACGAGCGCAGTGCTATAAATACCAGCAGCACACCAAGCGGTCCTCAGACGCTATAAGGGCTGTTGGGTCCCATAGGAGAAACTTTGAAAACAAAAGTTCCACCAGTGGTCAGTCATGTGGGAGCCCAGTGACATAACTGCTATGCCACCTGCTGGTCCGGAGGAAGTCTTCTCTGAAGCAGACAGATTTAGTCAGCTAGCACATTCTGTTTTGAAAACATAGTGTTGGTTTAAGTGCTGGACTCCCACGCGACCAACTGCCCTTAGGGTCCTAGACCTAGTGACTTGCCTTCTCATTTTCTGTTTCTATCTCTGATCAAATTAAAATAATAATAATAATAATTAAAAAAAATAAAAAGAAAACAGTAATATATAAAACATTTTGGAGTCTAACGAGTAGGAGAGGTCACTCCTGGACCACCTCTCCCTGATTATTTTCCCCCTCTTGGGGGCCACCCAAGTGACCGGAAGTGGCTTCTCCAGAGCCGGCCATCAGACAAACTTGCTTTATTTTCCTTCGTTTGAGCCACAGAACACGGCAGCGTGGGAGGCACCCTAGGGAGGTACCCTAGAAATTAGACTTGGGCCCCAGCCCAGGGCTGGATATTCCTCTCGTGTGCTTTGTATGGCAAATATGGACGTCTGTGCCAGTGTTTAGAAGTGGGTGTGGATATCAAAGTTTTAAAAAGCTCCTCAGGTATTTCTAATGGGCAGCCATTTTTTGGAATGATTATACTAAATTACCTCCAAGACTCCTGTCTTTGTGAATATTTTTTGGTTCCCTAATTTTTGAGCTCTTCTAGGTCAGCTGGGTACTCCTTAACCAATATAAAATAGAATTATTTTAGTTAGGATTAAGTTACTATTTTACTTATTTATTTTTCACACGGAATCACTGTATATCATTACAATATAGCCAAGGTACAATTTTAGATCCTAGTTGACACTGCTCTTTTGTGACTGCTATAACCCTACATGTGATGTTTTTTACCTTCTGATTTCATCCTTTCTCCCCAACTTATCCCATACATGTTGATTGAGCATCTATTATATGCCGGAGGTCTCATTCTAGACAATAGGGAAGAATACAGTGGTGAGCAGGACAGGTAGGAGCCTGTTTTCATGGTTTATATTCTAGACTCAGATTCAGATCAGTGTGGATCTCCTGCTTATTTTGTTTGCTTTTCTTTCTGGAAATTTTAACCATATTCTACTGGCTAGTCATTCCTACTTCATCCCACAGCAGAAACATAAATAACACCTTTATACTTAGCAGTATATGCCAAATGCTATGTGTCTCCCTCTCCCTATTCTTTTTTTTAAAAATTATTTATTTAACTTTATTTATTTATTCATTCATTCATTTTTAATTTGACCAGAGAGACACACACAGACGGAGAGAGAAGGTGAGAAAGCAAGCCACCATGTCTAGGATTTGAACCATGGTCAGCCATGTGGGAGCACCCAGCGCCTTAACCACCACGCCACCTGCTGGTCCCATCCCTATTCTTTATCGAAAGTTAATGCCCAATGTGATGATATTTGGAGCGAAGCCTTTGGGAGGTAAATAAGGTCATGAGGGTGGAGCCTGCATGAATGGGCTTAGCACCCTTGTAAAAAGTGGCCAGAGAGCTAGCGCATCCTCTTTCCTCCACAGGAGTCTACAAAAAGAAATCAGGCTGGAAGAGGGCCCTCACCAGCATCTGACCATGCTGGTCCTTGGTTTCAGGCTTCTAGTCTCCAGAACCATGAGCGATATGTTTCTTTTCTTTAGAAATCACACAGTCTATGGTACTTTGTTAAAGCAGTGTGGATAATTAAGACACTTGGTTATCTTTCATGTACAGCAAAATACCAATCATGTAGGGGTAACAACTGTGAAGGTATATAGAAAATGGAGTTGGGATGGTATAGTCTGGCTCCCTCACTTCCTACCCTTCCTTCCTCACTTCCTTGTGCCCTTGTTATGTAATTATGACTTTGCTGCTTTATGCCATTGAATGTAATGCACATGCGTATGTATGACAGTCTGGTTTTGGCAATGAACCCCTATTGTCTGCAGCCCCTTTAAGAGAAAGGGAACACCTGGCTTAGCAAGCTAGCTCTGCTCAGCTTGGCCTTGGTTCAGCTAGCTCAACCCTGGTGGCCTTGGCTTGGCTCAGGCTTGGCTTGGCTCAGTTCAGCTCTGCACTGTGAGCTCTGAGAGGGAGGAAGTGCTTTGTGAGCACTCTTCACATGTGTTACAAGCTCCAAGAGGGAGGAAGCACTCTGTGAGTGCTACTAGAGCTCTGCAAGCTCCCCCTAAACTTGGCCAATAGACAACATGACATCAGTGCCTCCCTTCTTTATCCAACTCCCTGTGTCTCTGTTCGACCCACCCATCAGAAAAGAAAAGAGCCTCATAGAACAGAAGGACAGTGTCTAATGGGTAGTAGGTATGTCCATAGCAAGTGGGATTTATATCCTAATATTTTACAAAGATTGAGGAATCTAGCTATTTGGATTTGTCTCTTTCACTCTATGTATTTAGAAGTAAGTCTCACTTTGTATTGTAGTGGACAGCTATAGCTACTATCACCATTCATTAAGTCTCCTATTAGATTTTGGAAAGTGACATTCTCCACTCTCCTGTTTTTGTGTACAGGGACTTTTTTAAAGTTACACTCCCAGCTCCTCTGCTCCCTCTACCTCCTTTTCTCTTCTCCCTGAGGGGGAAGAGTGAATTACCTAATTGGTGAGTTTGAGGTGACAGGGCATGTTAAACTCAGCTCCTTTTTATTTCTCCTTTGTCACCCATCAGTTTACAGAGTATTCTATGCTTCTTTAGGTCATAAATCTGACTGTGGCAGGCCACGTCTATAAAGGAATAGGTTTGTCTAATTTAGGAGTTAGTAAGCTCACTGGATTGACAGACCTACAGCCATTTAATAAAATTGTTATTTTTATGCCTCTCCACTTGGTTCCTGAGTCTTTCTCTTAATTGGCTCCAAACTAAGGTGGACATTGAGCCACCTCAAAGCCCAGTGGTAACCATATCCCAGTTCTCCTATTGAGAACTTCCTTCTCTGACTCACAGTTATTTTGGATGAAGTGAAACTGACTCAACACATGAGCTCTACAATTATTGATAGTTCCCCTTGGCTACAGTGATTAGTTTAAGAATACACGTGGGGCCGGCAGGTGGTGTGGTGGTTAAGGTACTGGGTTTCCACATGGCCAATCATGGTACGAGTCCTGGATTTGGCAGCTTGCTTTCTCATTTTCCCTTTCTCTCTCTCTCTCTGGTAAAATTTTGAAAATTAATAAATTTAATTAAATAATTCTTTAAAAAATAATCAATGCATGATCCAATTGTATCTAGTGAGTCACAATGATATTTTCCTCACTGAGGAACTTTTCATTTTTATTTGCTGGATTTAAAAGAGGGTGTTGGAATTAGAACCATTGCTGCCATCCCATTACAACACAACACCAAGAAATGTAGAAAAATAGTCTTGGTGATATTGGATGACTCCAGGTTCTACCATATCTGAACCTAATTCTGCCTTTGAACTTTTCATACTAAGTGAAACAATAAATTCTCTTTATGCTTAAGCTAGTTTGGACCTCAGTTTTCTGCTACTTGTAACAGTAAATAATTCAGTATTCCTATTACTTTCACATTGTTGGTTTTAATTGATTTTAGAAGCCTACAATTTACCTCTATGACTTGACTTTCTATTCCGGAGCAAGAGGTGACTTCAGAAATTATTATTCCCCACAATGAGGCTAGTTAGGGTATAATGTTGACATACTAAATATTTAAGTCTTCTCTCATTGCTTATTTTCTTTGTCTATATATTTGTTATTGTCTGGAAACAAATCTGATATAATACCTGACTCTAGTAAGCCTAATAAAAAAAAAAAAACCTTTCAAAATGCCATCAGTTAATTTTTTTCCTTCTAATTAAATGTAAGACAACAAATCTTGTTCTTTAAAGTTATAATGATCACTATAAATATCCTCAAGGAAATAGCAAACCCTTTGGGACAGGTCACTTTAGTTTCATACCAAGATAAGAGTTTGGAAATTTCAATAACCAGAGGATGTTGAAGTTTGAAAGGGTAACAAGTAGGGAGAACTGTCTTCTTGTGATGGGGAAGGAAATCAGTGGAGGTAAAGAACAAGCCACCTGGATGACTGCTGAGATTAAGGTGGCTAGCTGTCCACAAAAGTGTGTGTTCTCCTTCCATTTTGTAGAATTGTTATTGGAAAGTGGTTGTCTAGCCAGGGACTACATTTCCCAGAATACTTTGATCTAGATATAGTCATGTGATTCATTTTTACCAATGAAATGGGAATGGAAGTGAAGTGTATCCGTCTATGCCAAAGATTTAAAAAATGGCCTACTTCCTTGATATTTTCTTCCCTTTTATAGGTATATTGTGTTCCTAGTGGTTAATAGGAGCATAAACTTCAAGGAGCTTGGGCTCCTGAATCACAGAATGCAAAAAAACTTTCTTTCCATTGTTTTGTTTAAGGGAAATAAACAGTTGTTTTTGGCTACTGCATATTTACAGATATATTTGATATGACAGAAGCTCATTGATTCTCAGAGTGTGGTTTCCAGCCCAGGAGCATCTGCATCCCTGGAGACTTGTTAGAAATGCAAAACCTCTCAGGCTGACTGTGTGGCCTGGTGGTTAAGGGAGCCAGATCCCACATGGCCAACAGCGTGGTTTGAATCCCAGCTTTGATGACTTGAAAAAACATGACAGGTGCATGGGCATGCGTGCCCCAAATTCTGACAGGTTAGAGAAATGGAGAAGGTATTATGATATGATCATTGGGAAGTGTTTTTTCCCTCTCCCACACCTCTGTTTCTCTGTCTTTCTCTACTGAACACATGTGTCCTCTAACAATTAAAAAAAAAAGAAGAGAAATGTGAATTCTTAGTTCCCACTCCAGGCCCACTGAATCAGAAACTTGGATCTAGAAATATGTCATTTCAACAAGCCTTGCAGGTGATTCTAAAGCACAGTCTGGTCTGAGGACCACTGCCTTTCTCTACCAACTTTCTTACCACTGCCACCCTAACTGATCAACAGGCATGAGCTATTTCTCTCTTAACTTTATGTTTTGGTAATTAAACTCTCAAAGTATCTTAAGTTTCTGGGCTTAATTAGAAGTGGTGACCAAATGTTAAGAATAATGTTGGAAATTTCATGAATGTGGAAAGACATTTGGTAAGTTGAGGTTCTGTTGAATTTTGAGGAAGATGAACTTCCAAAAAGCTTATGACAGCTTAAAAACAACTTTTGTTCCAATTCTAAATTATTTAATTTTTAAGGGCATATATCCCAGACCTGGAGTCACAGCCCCAATGCCTATCAGGCAACCTAGTCAAGGGCAGTGGACTTAGTGGAGGGCCCTAGCCAGTACCAAGATACACTGACTGTTGAGGATGTGGGCACAGTGACTTCAGGTCTAAACATTCCTAAAGACTAGAAATTTGGATTTTTACGTCAAATCTTCTGGTTCACAAATGTTGGCTTACATTAAAAAAAAAAATCAAGAAACAAAGGCAAAAATTATGTGTGGGTTGAACATGCCTGAATGCATTGCATTTGACCCCTGGGCTGTGAGTTTTACAATCTTTGTCTTGAAATACCACAGAATCGATCAGGCTGGCTAGTATCTCCTCTTAGTCATTAGATCGCAAAATAACTTTTACACAAATGATGAGCTTCAAAGGAGGGACGAATAAGAGCTGTCCAAAGTAGTTGCCAAGGTAACATCTTGCTGATCAGAAAAGGATGGGAATTGGGTTTTATGTAGACACAGTGGGAGAATGAAACGTAATCTTTCTCTGTCTTCTTTCTGTTTAAAATCAGTGAGGAAATGGATGTAGATGCAGTGCTGCTGCCTGAGATTAGCAGGAAGCAATTCTTTTCCCATTTGGAGAGACCCCTGTGAGACCTGATCATCTAGCAACACACGGAAGTCACACCATTAAATCTTCCAATTTGCTAGCAGCAAATCAATGAACTCTGATAGCTGCTGCCCTAAGCTTGTATCCAGGGAACTGTGGGCGAGCTATTTGATACCTGAATTTTAGTGAAGGAAAGTTAACGCAAGCTTTTTTTTTTTTTTGGAGAGGTTTTTTCGCTATAGGGCGCGTGCGCTCGCCAGACAGAGAGAGAGAGAGACATAGAGACAGAAAGCGAGAAATCACCCCCCAGGGGGGATGGTCACGCTGCAATCCCTTCTCCTCCATTCTCCTCTCGGGATCTTGGGCACGTACGCACACGTGCCTGGCGTGAGTTTTAAGCCACCGGGTCCGGGACTTGAACCGCGGTCGACTACATGGGAGTCCAGCGACATAGCCATTACGCTAACTGCTGGTTCCCAACGCAAGCTTTTTCTTAAAGCTGGAGGGGAAGTGGGATTGTGTTAAGCAATGAGAAAAGACAATTGAAGTTTTGTGAAAGACAATGAGTTGTTCTTAATTTTATCTTTACTGAAATGTATTATAAAACTGTTGGTAACAACTGTTTTGTTGTAGGCTTATATCAACAAATTCATAAGGGCTTTATTTTTACTTCATTTCATTGTAGCTGAATTTTACTTATTTACTGAAGATAAGACATTGTACTAGATCTGCCAAACTAGGCAGTCTCCTTCTGAGCAACATCATACTCGGATATGCTTTCAGTATAATGAGAAGGAAGTTTTGGAACACAAAACAGATGCTTGGCTAGGGACCTTTACTCTCCCTTTAATCACGATCAACTATCTGAACTTCCTGGACTGGCCCCCTAAAGATGTGATTTTTCAACTCTAAGAAGAGTCTGGGCCCCAGAAGTGGTTTTGCTTACTTTGCAATGGCAGCAGATGACAAGATGTTGGCTATGGGACCAGCAGTTGGCGTAATGGCTATGTGGCTGGACTCCACTGTAGTAGACCGTGGTTTGAGTCCTGGATTCAGTGGCTTAAACTCATGCTGGGTGAGTGTGCATGTGTGCCCAAGACCCCAAGAGGAGAATGGAGGAGAAGGGATTACAGCATGGCCATCCCCCCCAAGGGGTGATTTCTTGCTTTCTGTCTCTCTGTCTTTCTGGTGAGTGCACGTGCCCTATAGCAAAAAACTCTCAAAAAAAAAAAAAAAAGGAAAAAAAAGATGTTGGCTATGACACAGTCAAGCCTGCTTTGTGGTTAATAGCAGCCCTTATTGGTCATCTTTTCATAGAGGCTCACCTCACTTTTTTTTTTAGAGGTTTTCACCATAGGGCACGTGCGCTTGCCAGACAGACAGAGAGACAGAGAGACAGAAAGCGAGAAATCACCCCCCAGGGGGGATGGCCATGCCGCAATCCCTTCTCCTCCATTCTCCTCTCAGGATCTTGGGCACGCACACACACGCGCCCGGCGTGAGTTTAAGGCACTGGGTCCGGGACTCATGGGAGGTTTCCAAGTATTGGTTGTCATTTGCAGTGTAACCTATTTTTGCTCTTATGATAATATTGTCGTGAATATCCTAGTGACCTATTTTTGTTTACATGTATAGTATTTTTTTTTTTTTTTTTTGGAGAGGTTTTCGCTACAGGGCACATGCGCTTGCCAGACAGACAGAGAGAGACAGAGAGACAGAAAGCGAGAAATCACCCCCCAGAGGGGATGTTCACACTGCAATCCCTTCTCCTCCATTCTCCTCTTGGGATCTTGGGCAAGCACACACACGAGCCCAGCGTGAGTTTTAAGCCACCGGGTCCAGGGTGCGAACAGCAGTCGACTATGTGGGAGTCCAGTGACATAGCCATTATGCTAACTGCTGGTTCCCCATGTATAGTATTTTTGAAGGATTACATTCCTTTATGTGAAATTGAAGGGTACAAGTATAAGATGCTTCTCGACTTATGATGGGGTTACCTCCTGATAAACCTTTTGTAAGTTGAAAGTATCATAAACCAAAAATGCACTTAATACCCCAATAAACCTATCATAATGTCAAAAATCATAAACTGAGTCATTGTAAATTGGGACTGTCTTTATTTGAATTTAAAATTTTAATAGTTATTACTTAATTGCTCTCCAATGGAACTCTAACAATTTATATTCCCATCAATAGTTCATGTAACTGCTGGCTCCCTCTTTTGCCTTACTATATATGTGGCTATTATAAATTCCTAATATGCCCAATTACATATGGAAAGAATGAAGTTTTGTTGTTCAAATTTTTTTCTTTCATTGTGAGAGACTTTGAACACCCTCTCATATTTTTTCTGTAAATATTTATTGTAGTTTATAATTTAGATATAATAATTACACATCTTTGTAGGCTACAGAATGGTCTTGAAAAGCATGTATATGGTGTGTAATAAACAAATTGAGGATGTAAACACATTCACTATGTTCAACATTTAACATTATGTCATGAACATTCAAAACTCACTCCAATGGTTATTCTGAAAATAAGTACTAAATTGTCTATGACATTTTTTACTGTGGGTTACAGTTCTAAAGAAAAACATATTGATTAAATTTAAGGCAACAAACAATCTCATAAATTAACAAAGATAATCTTAACATAGTCAATGAAAGAAGATTTTGTAATTTTCATGTAGAGGACTGTGGGAGATAAGAGTTTATAACTTGAACAATCTGTGTGTATCAATAATTGGTCAGTTAGAGATAGGTAGAATTGTACATAACAATAGCTAATTAGGAAGACATAGAAAAAGGACACCTTTACTCACACACTGAGTTCTTGTAAAACCATAGCACTGTACTGTGCATAAAGAAATAAGTCCTAGGAAAAACAAATATGAAACAAAATTGGGAAGAGATATTTAAAAGTGAAGACATGGTAAATCCAGTGATTTCCTGATGTATAGACTTTACAAAGTTCTTGAGTTTAGCTTATTTATTTATTTATTTATTTATTTATTTATTTTTTATTTATTCCAAATAAAGACTCAGTTTAAGGGTTTGGACTTTTTCTCTATTATCTAGTTCTATACAATGAATAATGGTTATAATAAATGTCTAAATTGAAACTTGGGGAGACAACTGTCTATTAATAATTGGTGAATATGTATTTAAACCTGTGTGTAAAATTGTTGAATCTACACTTAGTCTTGACATTCAATGTTTTTATCGATATGTGTAGACTTACTCTTTTTTTCTAATTGTTTTGTGTTCTCTTCTATTTGTCTCTCTTTAGCTTTCCTGGCATAGTAGTTCCTTAAGTATTTCCTAAAGAGCTGATTTTATTTTGGTGAATTCTTTCAGCATTTTTTTTTAAATCTGGGAATGATTTTATTTCTCCTTCCCATTTGAAAGATAATCTTGCTGGGTATAGAACTGTTCATTGAAATTGCTTTTCTTTCAGAGTTTTCAATATGTCTTCTCATTCTTTCCTTGCCTGCATTGTTTCAGCTGAGAGATATGCATGTATCTCTCTTGCCATTTTTAGGATTTTCTTTATGTCTTTGATTTTTACCAATTTGGCTATGATATTCCTTGAAGAAGATCTTGTGTTATAGCTATTTGGTGTCCTTTGTATCTCCTGGGTTTGGATATCTGCATACCTCTTTAAATTTGGAAATTTTCAGTTAATCTATTATGGAGGATGTTTTCTATGCCTTCCTCTTCCTCTTCACCTTATGGAATACCTATTATGTGGATATTTGGTCATTTAATGGTGTCCAGGATTTCCTATATGTACTCATTTTTAAAAGTTATTTTTCTATTATTTTCAGTTGCTTGGACTAAATTAGAGGTCTTGTCTTCAAGGTCAGAGATTCTTTCTTTTGCATTGTCTAATCTGCTATTGATACTTTCAAAGAAGGTTTGATTTTCTGAAATGTATACCTTATCTCCAGAAGTTCTGTTTGATTGTTTTCAGTGTGTCTGTCTTCTCATATGGTTCCTCCATCATGTCATGGAAGGGTTTTCTTATTTCCTGCAGTTGGCTCTCTGTTTTCTCTTAATATTGTTGAGTGTTGATACAATGAATATTCTGAATTTTTTCTGACATTTCGGCAATCTCTTTATTTTATCCATAGTTGGTGAGGACTGATGATCCTTTGAAGGGGAGGTATTTCCTGATTTTCTCCTATTTCTTCAGGCTCTGCTCTGATTTTTAGTCATCTGGTGATATACTCACTTCTTCCTACTTTGGAGGATATTTCTGTAGCTGTGTGCTCCCGCACTTCTTTATGCTATGCATATGATCTGTGCCAATTTCCTTCCCCTACTGTGGGTGGGAGTGTGGAATCCACAGTTGGAGCTTAGAGTTTAGGTATTCAGAGAGGAGCATCTCTCCTTTTACTCTCAAGAAACTTATGGAGAAAGAATTCCTTCAGAGTCTCTTATTTTCACATGCTTGGTTCCTGTCCACCCAAACCTAAATTCTCCAAATGTGGATGGAGGTTGCACTGACAAATAGACAGTTAGATGGTAGACCAAATTGGGTGGTATGCTTGCTCACTGCATGGGCTGGAGGGCCCTCGTTCCCCCATAGCAAACTGTGGGATTGCAGGGCCTCCCTGTTGCTCCTTTCTCTGGGATTGCAGGAACAAGTTATTGGGTTTTGAAGGTTGGAAGGCCCCTTCTCCACCACAGTAGGCTGGGCAGAGATCTCTGCTGATGTACTCAAGCTGAGCATCTTAGCTTGGGCCTGCCTGTTGAACCTTTGTTTCTGGGATTGCAGGGTCTCACTGTTGCTCCTGTCTTGAGAATTGCAGGAACCAGCGATTTCCCTTTCATATGTTTTATTTTTATTAATTTATTAATTTCACACTGCAAGAGTTAATTTTAGTTGTTCAAGGGCTCATATTGCAAGCATTAAACGAAGCATGGGGTTTGAGTCTGTGGGCCCTCATTCACATATTAAGATAAAAACAGGGACCAGCAGTTAGCGTAATGGCTCTGTCGCTGGACTTCATGTAGTTGACCATGGTTCGAATCCCGGATCTGGTTGCTTAAACTCCTGCCGGGTGCATGTGCGTGCATGCCCAAGATCCAGAGAGGAGAATGGAGGAGAAGGGATTGTGGTGCGGCCACCCCCCGGGGGGTGATTTCTCGCTTTCTGTCTGTCTTTCTGGTGAGCACACGTGCCCTATAGCAAAATACCTTTCCAAAAAAAAAGATAAAAACAAACTGTAATACCTGTACTTGGATGGAAGCTAAAGGTCCATGGTTAATCACATTGTAATTTTTAAATTTCTACAGCCTACACCTCAGTGGTCACAGGTCTTTCAGGTCCTTCTGGATGTCCCACTGCATATTTGCACTCTTCTTGAGCTGAGCAACCTCGTCTTCCTTCAGCTTCCGGTTGATAACATTGGTCAATCCCTGAGCATTGAGGATACATGGAAGGCTCAGGAAGACTTCATTCTGGATGAATCCTGGATAGATTTTTCAACATGGATTCAATGAGATCAGCCACACCTAATCCAATAGCCCGGGAGATGTATCTTTTTAGCTTGATGACATCATAGGTACTTTCAACCACCATCTTATATATTTTCTTCCAATCTTCACTATCACTGTCCATTCCCATTTCTGGGTTCAGTTCCTGGAGAGAAACACCCGCCACATCCACTCCATTCCACACGACCACACTTGAGTCGCCATGTTCTTCCAAAATCCATCTGCGGCAGCTGGTGGGATGAACACCAAGTTTTTCAGCCATGAGATAGCAAAATCTATCAAGATTACAGAATCAAGATTACACTCACTTCCAATCATACGGTGCTCGGGCAAGCCACTTAGTTTTCAGGTAACATATGTAAAAATGTCCACTGAATTGGAAAGCACAATTATGATGCAATCAGGAGCATACTTGACAATCTGAGGAATAATGAATTTGAAGACATTAACTTTTCTTTGCAACAGATTGAGACAACTATCCCCCTTCCTGTTGACAGACTCCATCAGTCACTACCGCACTTGGAATTGGTTGTCACAGGGTTATCTTTATCTGCCACAATTTTAGGTGTCTGAAGAAATAAGCTCCTGTGCTGCAGACCCAGTCTTTCTCCTTTGAGTATATCTTCCAAAACATCCATCCGGTCAAGTTCATTAGCCAGAGGCTTTCCTAGAATGCTGACTGCACACACCATACCAATTTGTCCAACACCCACAACAGTGATCTTATTGTTGGGAACCATTGTCCCTTCTTCTGCAACTGCTACAATGAGTTTATACTTAAGAATAGCCATTGTGTACAGAGTAGAGAAGGCTCTTGAGATAGCTGGGACAGTAATGCAAAGAAGATAATATCAGCTGTGTGTTTCTCCACTGGCACAGGGTCTCTCATATATATGTATGTGTATGTGTGTGTGTGTGTGTGTGTGTGTGTGTGTATATATATATATATATATATATATATATATATATATATAAATTTTTAGTATAGGGCATGTGCACTTGCTAGAGAGGCAGAGAGAGACAGAGACAGAAAGTGAGAAATCACCCCCCCCCCCACCCGGGTAGGGGGTGGATAGCTATGCCACAATCCCTTCTCCTCCAGTCTTTTTTTGGGATTTTGGGCATGCATGCACATGCACCTGGCATGGATTTTAAGCTACTGGGTCTAGAACTCAAATTGTGGTCAACTACATGGGAGTCCAGCGACGTAACTATTTTGCCATCTACGGGTCCCAATCTCTCATGTTTTAATGAGACTTGCATTTTTAAATTTTTCAATGAAATGTCTCTCATATGCTTCAGTTTTCTAATTTTTTTTTTAGACTGGTTCTAAAAACTTTCATGTATTAAGCAATTTAGACTTGTCACAAGGATTAATTTAAAAAATAAATGACTGGATTTTGTTCTAAGTTTTCATAGTCTCAGCTGAACACACGTGGGGAAGGCCTAGCTCATTGCTACATGTGGCTATTTGCTCAGTGAAAGTTTCATGGATCTCAGTAACAGAGACAGACATGCAAATCTACAAAGGATTATAATGACTAGGATCATATGGAGATAACTAATTGGTGCTCAGTGCAATGTCATGGGCACAGCTGAGGTGACTGGAGGTGGCTAGGAGGATCTGTAGTGAGCAGGAAAGTCAGGGTGGGATCCAAGGTGGGCCTCATGGAGTGATGTGTATTTAGGAATCTGAGGGCAACAACTCTCAGGACAGGGTGATTTTTTTTCCCCATTCTTATTCAAAGACAGCCATTTTGACTCATTGCTTCTTGCTTGTGTGCAAAGAAACTTGGTTTTCTGTGGATCTCCTTTGCTCTGGTGCCCTCCATGCTTTGCTGGCACACAGGGTGAGGCTCCTTCAGACCAGTACCAGACTCTCTTGGGGATAAGAGGCATATTTTCTTTTTTTGGAGAGGTTGTTGCTATAGGGCGCGTGTGCTCACCAGAAAGGCAGAGAGAGACAGAGAGACAGAAAGTGAGAAATCACCCTCCAGGAGAGATGGCCATGCCGCAATCCCTTCTCCTCCAGTCTTTTTTTTGGAATCTTGGGCACACAAGCACATGTGCTCAGCATGAGTTTAAGCCACCTGGTCTGGGAATCGAACCGTGGTCGACTACATGGGAGTCCAGTGACATAGCCATTATGCTAACTGCTGGTCTCAGAGGCATATTTTCTTTGCAATATTCTGCATAGTCCTGCATGGTACTTCTCTCATTGTGGGACCCCAGCTGGTCTAAAGCTCTCTATTAAATCTAATGGAAAAAACCCTCATCAGAGTTAACCCAATTTTTCTCTTCTGGTATTTACAAAAAGCAGCACTTGAAAACCTTGAAATTTACTTAACTAACAACAAAGTCCATTGCTCTGCTAATTCTTTCCTGGAGGTGATTCATCTTTAATAGACTACTTTTTTAGCCTGGAAATCACTCCAAATCCTTAAATAGCCTGATGTTTTCACATGTGATTCCAACAAATTGCTGTTTGCATGATGGCTTGGTGGGGGCTCACTTAAGAGCTAGATTTGTTACTGTATTTACTGACATTCTCACATGACGTTTTGAGCTGTGTGAATAATTGTAATATTTACCAGAAATAGAAATCAAAGTAATGAAAGGTACCTAACATTATTCATATCTCAACATTCCAAGCCTTAATTTCCTGCCTGAAGCATGGTGAATTACTCATTTTTAAAGTCATCTCTAGTCACCGAAGGTCTGTGGTGATGTATATAGATGGCTTGTAGATTGTGAAAATCAATGAATATCAGATTGCCAAAATAGCAGGTATGACAATTAAATAATGAGATCAGCCAAAAACATCAGATCTCAGACATTTAAACTGTGAGAAGAAAATGAAGACTAGAGCCAGGGAAGTATATTGCTTAAAGTCTTGTTGGCACAAAATATGGGACTAGTATCTGCCCCCCACTCCCCATGTCTAAGATCTTTTTTTTTAAGAGAGATTTTTGTGGGAACCAGCAGTTAGCGTAATGGTTATGTCGCTGGATTCCCACGTAGTCGACCGTGGTTCACGTCCTGGACCCAGTGGCTTAAAACTCACGCCGGGCGCGTGTGCGTGCATGCCCAAGATCCCAGGAGGAGAATGGAGGAGAAGGGATTGCGGCGTGACCATCCCCCCGGGGGGTGATTTCTCACTTTCTGTCTCTATGTCTCTCTCTGTCTGTCTGGTGAGCGCACGCGCCCTATAGTGAAAACCTCTCAAAAAAAAAAAAAAAAAAGAGATTTTTGTTATAGGGCATGTGCGCTCACTAGAGAGACAGACAGAAAGCGAGAAATCACCCCCCAGGGGTTATGGCCATGCTACAATCACTTCTCCTCCATTCTTCCCTTGAAGTTTTGGACACATATGCACACATGCCCAGCATGAGTTTCTTTCTTTTTTTAAATTTTTATTATTATATTTTTTATATTACATTTAATCACATATATCTTTACAGTGTATTACATTTCTTTTTCCAGCATGATTACCATGTATACCAGTCAAGACAGAGACATTGCTATCCACATCATCATCATCAAATAGCTTTTCATCTTTTCTTTTCAGATTATTATTATTTATTCTCATTATTTTTTTAAACATTCAATCACTGTATATCATTTGGCTTGTAAAAAGAATTTACCCAACATGAAATACTTCTCAGACCAGTCCAGTTGAGAATACCATACATCTTATCATCAAGAGGTAATAAACCATTTTGCTGTTCCACAAATGTCATGCCTCTCTATTCTTTTTTTTTTTTTTTTTTGGAGAGGTTTTCGCTATAGGGCACGTGCGCTCGCCAGACAGACAGAGAGAGACATAGAGACAGAAAGCGAGAAATCACCCCCCAGGGGGGATGGTCACGCCGCAATCCCTTCTCCTCCATTCTCCTCTCGGGATCTTGGGCACGCACGCACACACGCCCGGCGTGAGTTTTAAGCCACCGGGGCTGGGACGTGAACCGCGGTCGACTACGTGGGAGTGCAGAGACATAGCCATTATGCTAACTGCTGGTTCCCATGCCTCTCTATTCTTGTGCTATTCTTTTCTATACTCTTCCTTTCTCTCCTCACCTCTCCTTGTTCCACACTGTCTTCAGCACCCTTAATTATTTTCACTGCTTTTATTCCCTCCAATATTTCAATCTCTACCACAGAGTGTGGATAGTCATTATATATTAAGTGGATACATACAATATCTTTCTTTCATAGCCTGGTTTGCTTCACTCAGCAATAAATCTTCCATATTTGACCACTTTCTATCAAGTTCCATCTATGGTCTTATTGTTTTTAATGGCTGAATAGTATTCCATAGAGTATATGTGCCACACTTTTTCTATCAATTCATCTATTTGTGAACATTTGGGTTGGTTCCATGTCTTAGCAATTGTGAATAATGCTGCAGTAAACATTGATGTGTAAGTGCTTTTTTGACTGAGCGTTCTCCTGTCCTTTGGGTAGATACCCAGAAGTGGGATTGCTGGGTCAAATGGTAGTTCCATTTGTAGATCTTTGAAGACTCTCCATATTGTTTTCCACAGTGGCTGGATCAATTTATATTCCCATCAACTGTGTAGTAGAATTTCTCTTTTACCACAACCCCACCAAAACTTACCACATTTTGTATTTTTTAATCTTTGTCATTTTAACAGCAGTTAGGTGATATCTCATTGTGGTTTTAATCTGCATCTCCCTTATGATGAGGGATGTTGAGCATTTCCTCATAGGGTGTTTGGCTGTTTGTATGTCTTCCTTAGAGAGACTTTTTTTCAGCTCATTTTTCCATCTTTTAATTGGGTTAATTATTTTTTTTGGGGGTAAGCTGCTTGAGTTCCCTGTGTATCCTGGATATCAGTCCCTTTTCTGAGGCATAGTTTACAAAAATATTCTCCCATTCTGAGGGTTGTTGATTCACCCTAATTACTGTGTCCTTTGCTGTGCAGAAACTTCTTAATCTGATATAGTTCCACTTGTCTATTTTAGGGATTATTGCTCATGCTTTGGGAGTCTTATTTAAGAAGTCTTTGTCTACTGCAATGTCTCACAGAGTTTCCCCAGGGTTTTCCACCAGTGGCTTTACAGTTTGAGGTCTTAGGTTCAGATCTTTGATCCATTTTGAGTTGATTTTTGTTAATGGTGAAAGATGATGACTCAGGTGGATACTCAGTTTTTCCAGCACCATTTCCCAGCATGAGTTTCAAGCCTCTGGGTTTGGGACTCAAACTGCTGTCAGTCATGTGGGAGTCTAGCAACACAAGTATTACACCACCTGCTGGTCCCCATGTCTAAGATCTTACCCACACATGACTCCTTCAACTTTTATTTTCTTTTTGAGAGATTTTTGATATAGGGTACGTGCGCTCGCTAGACAGACAGAGAGAGACAGAGAAACAGAAAGTGAGAAATCACCCCTCAGGGGCGATGGCCATGCTGCAATCCCTTCTCCTCCATTCTCCTCTCGGGATCTTGGGCACGCATGCACAAGCACCCGGCATGAGTTTTAAGACACTGGTCTGGGATGCGAACTGTGGTTGACTACATGGGAGTCCAGCGACATAGCCATTACGCTAACTGCTGGTCCCTATGACTCCTCCAACTTTTATTTAAGGTGTAGCCAGGCTAGGAGACGGCTTTGCAAGAGGAGAAGACTGTGAACTGGGCTTTGGGAATGAGTTCTCTGTTTTTACCGTTGCTAGTCACACTCTGGTAGAAGTCTATGAAAGGTATTGTACATCTTGGTGGTGAGTCAAGTATCTAAGTATCTAGGCTGGCCAACTTATGAAGGAGTGAGAAACCCTTCTAATGTGAATACACTTGCAAAAAAAGGTTTACTTGGACCAGCAGGTGGTGCAGTGGTTGAAACATAGGACTCATGTGGTTGACCATGGGTTGAGTCTGTATGGCTTGAAACTCATGCTGGTTACATGTGTGTGAATGCCCAAAATCTCAACAGGAAAATGGAATAGAAGGGATTGTGATGTGGCCACCCCCACAGGGGGCGATATCTTGTTTTCTATCTTCTGTTTCTCTCCGTTTCTCTGGCGAGCACACGTGTCATATAGTAAAATAAAAATCTCAAAAAAAACTAAAGGTTTACTTGATTAAAAAAATTTTTTTTTCTCGGTGACCAGCAGTTAGCATAATGGCTATGTCGCTGGACTCCCACGTAGTCGACTGCGGTTCACGTCCCGGACCCGGTGGCTTAAAACTCATGCCGGGCGCGTGTGCGTACGTGCCCAAGATCCCGAGAGGAGAATGGAGGAGAAGGGATTGCGACGTGACCATTCCCCCTGGGGGGTGATTTCTCGCTTTCTGTCTCTCTGTCTCTCTCTGTCTGTCAGGCGAGTGCACGTGCCCTATAGCAAAAAAAAAAAAAAAAAACTCTCCAAAAAAATTTTTTTTTCTCATGGTGTAAACTATCATTAGAGTTACTTCTCATGTGGTCATCAGTATCAATATGTATTTTAACAGTTTAAGTATCTTCCGCCTGGGAGGAGTAGTACATTAATAAGAAAATAAAGATGCAAGCATTATGCCTGTTGTCTAAATATGTTTGGGTTGCCATAGCAAAATACCTTAAACTGAGTAATTTATAGACAGGATAAGATTGTTTCTCAGAGTTCTACAGACTGAGAAGTTCAAGATCAAGTCCCAGCAATTAGGTGTCCCATTTCCTCATAGATGGTGTCTTCTGTAAGTCCTCACATGGCGGAAAGGACAAAGGAGTTCCCTCAGGCCTCTTTTATAAGGGCATTAATCCCATTCATGAGGCCTTCACCCTCATGACCTAGTTCCTCCAAAGGCCCTACCTCTTAATACCCACACACTGGGGACTGGATTCAACATATACATTTTGGGGGAACACGAACATTCAGACCATATCATCCTCCTCCCTTTACATCTGGTTTTATAAACCCATGCGCATTTTTAACAAGAATATTTAATTTAATTTAATTTATTTATTCATTTATTTTAATTGGACCAGAGAGAGATGAGAGAGAGAAAGGGAGAGGGAAAGTGAGAAAGCAAGTCACCAGGTCCAGGACTTGAACCATGATTGGCCATGTGGGAGTATCCAGCACTTTGCCTGCCACACCGCTTGCTGGTCCCTATGCATGTGTGTTTTTATGTCTCTAAGTTTTCACTGATATTATTCTCTTGACCTGGAGAGACCTTCTCAGACTGGATAAATGTCATCATTTTTCAAGGCTCAGATCAAATATCACATCTTTCAATGATATCTGATTCTTCCTTCCAAGTAGAAATAGCACTATATCTGTCAATCTATCTATAGATAAATATGTTAATAAACCTTTATCTATCATCTGTCTCACCTAGTTATCAATACACATACACACACAGACATATGTACACACACCTCAGTATGTCAGTTGTTATTAACATAAACTTCCTCATTCTACAGAGACCTTGAGATCTATTATCAACATACCCCCAAAAGGTAAAAGAAAATTTGGAGTCCAGAGAAAACAAGGGCAGCAAGATAAATGCCTACCACCTGCTCTCATACAGTGGCTCCAGAAGACTACAAATTTGGTTCTAAGTTTCTGGCAGCTAAAGCAAAAATGGAAACATACTTGATTATAAGACTCTGGTGTACTCATAAGGTAAAAACAAATAAATGATAGTGAGAAAAGCTTTTTCTGACCCTGAGATCTGACAGGAATCAGGAACTTCTTCCTGGGGTCCCTAGAGTGGGAGCACACTGTGATATAGGGGGGTCAGTCTACACATTCTTCTATGGGATATATAGCTGATTGCACTCAGGAGTTTTAAAATATTGCTCAGAGAAAGGTGATGAGACTCTGAAGCACAGCTGAGGAAAAGCAGTTTGCTTGAGTGAAAACAGCACTCATTTTAGTTCTTCATAGATTTTTTTAAAAAACTGAATTATGCATCTATGTACATGAAGAATAAATTTTTGGGATATCTAAAGTAATAGATGGGTTACTTATCTTTTAGAACATCCATAAATTATTTATTGTAAATATGTTTGATAAGAAATGTATGTCTGTGAGTTCAAGGTTGCATTTTTTCCCCCTAGCAAACACCAAGAGTGCAGATAAGCTGCAGCTAATTGAGGACAGATCTGTATGGTTTGTCAATCAATCTGTCAAGATGTACCTATATTGTAGCACTTATCGCTTGGTATTATAGACACCTGTGTCCCTGGCATAACTACATACTCTTCAAGGGCAGGAGCTATTTCTTTCTCCCTAGCATCCAGAATAATGTCTGAATCACAGCACCTCTGTAACAGGCTTTGTAGAAGTAAACTGATCTAAAGGCTTCCCATTATTATCCAGTGCTACTTGGCAAAGGTAAGAATCCTGAGGAGACAAGGGTACGGGATAGCTAAGCTTTGAGGAAGTGAAAAGGCAAAGAGGCAGGAAAGGACGGAAACATGGAGCACCGACTGGGAAAACAAGCCCATGGGGATTGATCCGGGCAAGGGGTGGTGAGTGGGACCTCATGTGTGGAGCAAATAGCACTGGGGTGTGAGCTGATTAAGATGAGTGGGAACGGAGGGGTTCTGGGATAGCAGCTTGTGTGGGAGGTAGGAAAATGCCTGGAAACAGTCCTTTCCTATAGTCTGTTGTGAGTTCTTTCCCCACTCTTACTTCCTGTCTGAATTGAAAGCTGCTGGAAACATGGGAAATGCATTTCCAGCTCTCTTGGTAGCTAGACTTCAGGTAGCCTTTGCCAATTAAAACACAGAGATTGGTAAGCAGTGGGACGGGAAGGACATGCATCCAGCTACAATGGTGGCAGCAGCAGGTTAGTGTTATGGGTGACAGGGACTCTAACAGCGCTGGTGGTGGTTCCAGCATCCTCGGTGAGAGCTTGGGCTGTTGAGTTCCTTTCAAGCAGCTATGGTTGATAGCCTCCACTGTGGCCTCCACTGATCGCTGCTTCTCGTATTCATGGTGTTTGTACTCCCTTCTCCTTGAGTAACTTGCTGCTAGCCAACAGAATACGGCAAAGTGAAGAGATGTTACTTCTATGACGGGATTAAAAATGATGCTGCACTTCTGCTTTGCAAGCGGACTCTCTCTCTTACCTCTTGGGTTGCTTGATGAAGCAAGCAGCTATGCTGTGAGATGCATGTGGCAGCAGAGTCTGAGGGCAGACTCTGCTTAGCAGTCAGTGAGGTCCAAAACCTCTGAGGAGATGAGTCCTGCCCTAAACTACATGATCTGGAAAGTGTATCCTTCCCCATGTGAACCTTCAGAGGAGCAGAGCCTGACACCTCTATCTCAGCCTATGGGAGACACTGAAGAAGAGGAAGGACCTAGCTCAGCCGTGCTTGGATTCATGACACACAGATGCTGTGAGATAGTTAGGGTATGTTGTGTTAAGCCATTGAGTTTTAAGATAATTTGTTATACAACAGCGACAGGTAACTAACACCATGTCAGCGCTCTCAGTTTCAACAGTGGCAGCAAGTGTGTGCTTGAGGGCTCTGGACAGTGCCCCATTTACTCCTTTGAGTTTGCAGCTGTCAGGGCAATAGCAGCTTCCTGCAGTGGTTGATCTCTGGGTAATGCCACTTTCCCTTTGGTCAGCATTTGTAATACCTTTGTCACCACTTCTCTATATTAAATACCCTCTGTTTGACTTAGCTGAACAATGACTGATCTATAATCACTCTTCCTGGTAAGGAGACAAAGGGAGCGTTTGCTGTATTCTAAATGCAGGTGTGTCTTTGTAGATGCTAAAAAGAATGTACAATACAACATTTTTTTTTTAAAGCAAATAAAGGTTTGCCTTTCTGCAGGTCTTGGATCTGGGGGAAGGTCAGCTTTAAAAGGTGGAGTCATCTGAACTTTCTTTCTTGGGTGTGGTTAGGTATAAATTCCTACTAACTTGTAGGCAGTAAAGGCAGTGCATGAAGGATTCTGAAAGAATTCATTTTCTCATGGAAGTCCATAGAAGTGCAATTGCCATATACTCCCTAGAACTAAAATACAGTATTATGGAGTGTTTATGAGGGCAAACTCTTAACTTGGTGGGCAAACCACCATATTGATTTCATTCTTCCTGGTGACTGAGAAGCTAGAAAGAAACCTACCTAATAGGCCAGAGAGGCCCTTGATGAGGTTCAAAGGAGAGGTGGCAAACTTACAGCTCTATAGCAAAAACCAAGTCAGAGGCAGCAAAACCTGTAGCTTAAGAAGAAAGGGAGAGAAAGAAGCCAGCCAAAGAGGCCATATCTACCCATCCACGGAAAACCCAGAAGAAAATGAGCTACACTTCTCCCACTGGAAGGCTTGGAGGGGAGGACACATTCAGAAAAATCAGAGGCAGAAAATCAGATAGTTTATCTGAAAAAGAAAAAAAAAATGGACTAATGTGTGCACTGGATAGGTGGTTGGAAGTGAGGACAAAGGTGAAACTTGGCAACAGAAGAAGGCCTGTCATCAAAGATCTCAAAGCAGTTTGAGTCTATTAATTGACTTGTGAGACAGTTCCATTATTACTTGTTCATGTTTATAAAGCCCTTTATTCTGAAATTTGCTATGCGTGCTACAACCTGAGGATAGATACAATGTGGCCCTTCCTGTCTGACACATGTGGGAACTGAACCTTGGAGAAGCCAGATAGCATATGGCGAATCATGGGGGTATAGAAGAACAGAAATGAAGGTATCAGCACAGAATGAGGTGACTAAGTTTTTTAAAAAATGTTTATTTACCACATCTTTTATGAGCTTGCAAGAGAGAGAGAGAGAGGCAGAGATGGCATCCCAATAAGATCCTGATGTTATGGTCTACCCCCAGTCTTGGCCAACCTCAGATCATGGGCACGTGTGTGCCCAGTGTACTCAAAGAGGTCTCCAGATATGAACTCAGAACCTTCCCACATGAGTCACCGTGGCAGAATATTGCATTTTTACTGCTGTACCACCATCTGGACTCAGCTCCATCTTTTTATGGCCAGTTCTTCACGACATCTGTGGTAGGCAGAGTAAGAGTCCTTTAAAGATGTCCACATCTGCCTTTCCAGAACATGCAAATACATTATCTAACATGGCACAAAGGGCTGTGCAGATGTGACAAAGGGAAGGCTCGTGAGATGAGGAGACTACCCTGGATTATCTGGGTGGACCCAAAGTGACCAAGGGACCAAGGGACCACATGGTGGGAAGATGCAAAGCCATGAGCCAAGGAAAGATGGCAGCCTCCAGGAGCTCAAAAGGACCAGGAAACATCTCCTCTAGAGCCTCCTGAAAACTCATTTTAGACATGTGCCTCCCAGAACTGCAAAATGATAGCAGTGTTACGTGAAGCCACCAAATTTGTGGTAACTTGTTTCAGCAGTCGTAGGAAATTAATACAGCATCTTTGAGGAATAGAGGACTGGATGATGCCTGGTGCTACAAATCTAAAATTTCACATTTTGAGTTATTTGGTTAACATGTTTATGGAGGTTTTTGCTTTTTTTTTTTCCTGGCAAAAACTTCTTGGTATATGTTCATGATCATAATGGAGTTAATGGTCTGGAGGAAAGCAATACTAGCAATATGCCCAGGGTCCAGGCATGCCCATCCTCTGGTTTCTACTGACAGCTCTGTGAGGTAATATTATCTTGTCAGAGGAGGGAACTGAGTTTGAGAGAGCCTTATAGTTACTGGTGAAGCTGGTATTTGCACTCAAGTATATCTGATTCTTAAGCACTACTGGAAGTGCTTTCTCCAGAGATGCAATTCATGGAAGGGAAAAAACAAGCCATGTGTGAAGGGAAGGACATGAGCAGATTGTGACAGAGTCGAGGCATTGAGGAGGTGTGTTGCCTCTGCCTCTGCCTCAGCCAAGGGGAGGTGAGGGACTTCTCCTTTTGTCCTCTTCTCTTCTACTCACTCCAGCCAGCCATTATAAAATCCCTAGCATCAGAGAGCAAACTCTCCCACTCGTTTTTGCCAAGAGTGATGCCTCTAAGTGAACAAAAGAACATAATTTCACGGCATAATAAAGGTCTCTCTCCGGAGGCTGTGGGCTTCCTTCATTTAAGTGAGGGTGGGGATGAGGTGAATGGTTCAGGAAGGTTAGTGAGGAGAGGACTGGAACCTTAATGAGATGCTATTGGAGCCAGCATAACCAAGTCTGGTATCAGTTACAATGGAAATAATTCAAGGCATTTTAAGTGAAATTGTGGAAGGTAATATTCTACTGCTCCTACCACTGCTCCCGACTTTGTAGGATGGTTGTCAGGGGTAAGTGAGATATAAAGTGCTCCAAATACTGTTGCAGAGTTGTAGTTGCTACTCCACTGCACACTCTGCAACTGCTCTGGAGGCTACCAAGGTTGCTGTTATTATTGCCATTGCTTTATACTGCTACACCACACTCCAATCACTGCTCTGTACTGCTACACCACAGTCCGACCACTGCCCTGTACTACTACACCACAGTCCGACCACTGCTCTGTACTACTACACCATGCTCTTACCACTGTTCCGTACTATTACACCACATTCCTAAAACTGCTCCGTACTACTACACCACACTCCGACCACTGCTCTGTACTACTACACCATGCTCTTACCACTGTTCCGTACTATTACACCACGTTCCTAAAACTGCTCCGTACTACTACACCACACTCCGACCCTTGGTCTATACTACTACACCATGCTCTTACCACTGCTCTATACTACTACACTATGTTCCAACCACTGCTCTATACTACTACACCACTGTTCCTACCATTGCTACCATTCCTACCATGGTACAACTATACCATGCTCCGACCAGTGCTCTATACTACTACACCATGCTCTGACCACTGCTCTGTACTACTACAACATGCTCCTATCCCTGCTCTATATTACTCTACTGTGCTGTGGTCACTGCTCTATACTTCTATATCATGCTCCGGCCACTGCTCTGTAGTACTACATCACTGTTCTTATCACTCTGTGATTACTACTACACCACTGCTCTGACCACTTATGAGAGTACTGTTACACTCTTGCTACTACTGCTGCTATGATTTCTATTACTATCACAATTATACTTAGTACTTTTACCATTGAGTACTTCTACCATATCTACATTATTTCAACTACCACTATTACTGTCACTCTCACTGTTACTACAATAATTACAACCACCACTATCCCCACACCAGTGTTCTGGCCTGACTGCTGCTTCCATTATAGTAAATATTCAGTAGAGATTTCTGTACCTGCAGGAAGGGTGGCCAGAAAAAATCCTCAGGTCCTCCTGGGTTTGCCTGCCAATAGGTCTCATCTTGTCCTTTGGGCAATTGACATCCTTTTGGTACTGCTCTGGTTTGGACAAAGTGGCTGTCATTGCCCCAAGCTCTCTGAGGTAGCAACTCTGCTTGCTTCAGTAATCCCTGTCAGTGACAAATGGTCCTCAAATCCATTCCCAGTGGCCCTTTGAAGTGGACAAACAACTCCACAGCCATGAAATATCATGTTTTAAATAGAAGGCATTGTGTCAAATGTCACCAGCAGCTCAGCCTTGGGGCTGCTGCTCTCAGGAAGATTCAGATGGTTTTGAGATATTAACAAGAACTAACTGTATCAAGTGCTTATGTCATATCAAGTGCTTTTCTAACACTTACAGATTGACTTACTTGACCCTCCACAGAACTCTATGAGATGGTTACTAGTATTAACCATATTTTACAAGTGAGGAAACTGAGGTACAGAGAAGTTAAAACATTTGTTCAAGATAACACAGCAAGTGGGAGAGCTAGGATTTGAGCTCATCAGTCAAACTCCAGAAAAGACACTGTTGGCCACCATAAACCAACACACCAGCTTCACTGGACATGGCATGTTAGCAAAAGAATATCAAGACCTAGCAAAGACAACTACCCATACCAAGTACTCAATAAATGCTAGACCAGGAAGTGAATAAATAAAAAATTCGTGGAAGAATGAAAGGAACCTAATACGTACGTTGCATGATTGAACGAAGGGTTGGGCAGTGTGAGTGTCCTAAATTAGAGGACCACTCAGCTCCCGGCAGGAGCATACCGAAAAGGGAGCCAAGGAAGTAGAAAATAAACTGATGAGGAGGAAGGCAGAGACATATAGTTTGCTGGGGATCTGGGGAATTTGTCACAGGGTTTCAGTCTCTAGGTATTTTCCTGGTCCTGATGGAGAGAGGAGAATCAGAAGATAGGGGTGGGATGTGGGAGGACTTCCAGACCACTTGACCTTTTGAAGTGGCTCACTATAAGGACCTCTTCAACAAGTCAGTGCCTTTCTCCTATGCAGACAATGATTTGTTGACTTCTTTTAGGTATTCTAAGTGTGTGTCATAGAATTTTAGTGGTAGAAGTCTCCTTCGAGATCAAGCCTCCTCACTTAACTGATCTAGAAAACAGAATCCCAAAGTGGTCACAGGACTTGATAAGCCATGACACTAGTAAGGAGCAGATCACCTTGATTGTCTAGGATCTAAAAGATCCCTCTAATTATGGCTTGGTCATTTGTTCACTGATTTGGTGTCAGGGCCTTGGGTTGACTTAAATGTCTTGGTATTTTGGATAAAAAGGTTGTCTTGACTTTTTAAATTTTATTTTATTTTAAAAATTATTTTATACATTTAATCACTGTACTTTACCACAACTTGTAAAATTAATTTTCCCAGCATGAATACACTACACACCAAGCCAGTTAAATATATCACACATTATATCATCAGTAAATAATCCTCTATTTCTGTGTCCCTTAACTGTTTTGCCTCTATTTTTCTCCTTGACTCACTCTTCTCACCCTCTCTTACCTCCCATCTCCCTTCCACACTGTCTCCAGTATCCAGAACCATTTTCCATGCTTCTATATCCTCTAATATTTCAGTTTCTGCCATAGAGTATGAACATTCGTTATAAATTAAGTGGGGACATACAATGTCTTTCTTTCATAGTCTGGCTTGCTTCATTTAGCAGTATATCTTCCATATTTGTCCACTTTCTATCAAATTCCAAGGTCTTACTTTTTTATGACTGAGTAGTATTCCATAGTGTATATGGAATACACAAAGTGCCACACTTTTTCAATCTATTTATCTGTTCATGGACATTTGGATTGGTTCCATGTCTTAGAAATTGTGAACAATGCTGTAATAAATATGGATGTGCAAGCACTTTTCTGACTACTTTCCTCCCTTTGGGTAGATACCCAGGAGTGAAACTGCTGAATCGTATGGAAGTTCTATTTGTAGGTCTTTGAGGAACCTCCATATTGTTCTCCACAGTGGCTGTACTAATTTACATTCCAACCAACAGTGTAGGAGAGTTCTCTTTTTACCACAGCCTCGCCAACACTTACCCTTTATTTTTTTTAATCTTAGCCTTTCTAACTGGGCCTAGGTGGTATCTCACTGTGGTTTTGATTTGCATCTTCCTTATGATAAGGGATATTAAGCATTTTTTCATATGCCTTTTGGCTGTTTATTTGTCTTCCTTAGAGAGTTGTCTGTTCAACTCATTTTCCATCTTTTAATTGGGTTGATCTTCTTTTGGGGGTAAGCTGTTTGAGGTCCCTGTATATTTTGGTTATCAGCCCCTCATCTGATGCATAGTTTACAAATATATTCTCTCATTCTGAGGGTTGTTGATTTATAGTAATTACTGTTTCTTTTGTTGTGCAGAAGCTTTTTCTTAGAGAGATTTTTGCTATAGGGTGCATGCCCTCACTGGGGAGACAGAGAGATAGAAATCACCCCCTGGGGAGATGGCCATGCCACAATCCCTTCTCCTCCATTCTCCTCTCAGAATTCAGGACATGCATTCACACATGTCCAGCATAAGTTTCAAGCCTCCCGATCAGGGATTCAAACCACAGTTGGCCATGTGGGAGTCCAGCAATGTAACCATTATGCCATCTGCTGGTCTTATACAAAAAATTCTTAATCTGATATAATCCCACTTGTGTATTTTTAGGATTATTACCTGTGATTTGGGGGTCTTATTTAAGAAGACTTTGCCTACTCTGATGTCTCCAAGAGTTCTCCTGGTGTTTTCTACCAGTAGTTTTATAGTTTGAGATCTTAGGTTTTGTCTGACTGCAGTTTGAGTCCTAGCCCAGGTAGCTTGTTGTCTTGACTTTTTGATAACAGCCATTCTAACAGGCCCAGCAAGTGTTGGTAAAGATGTGGAGAAAAACAAACTCTTACAAATGTAAAATAGTACAACCATTGTGGCAAATTGTATGGCAGTTCCTCAAAAGTGAAAAATAGAACTACCAGATGACCTAGCAATCTCACTTCTGGGTATACATATTCAAATGTGTTGAAGAGATATCTACACTGCCATATTTATTGTAGCATTATTCATAACATGTGAAGATATGGATTCATCCTAACTGTCCATCAACAGATGAGTGGATAAAAGACATGTGGTTTTACACACACACACACACACACACACACACACACACACTGGAGTACTATGCAGTCTTAGAAAAGAAGGAAACACCATCACTTGTGACAATATCGATGAGCCTGGAAGACTTTATATTAAGAGAAATAAGCCAGACACAGAAAGACAAATACGGCATGATCTCACTTACATGTGGAATCTAAAACTCACAGAAGCAGAGATCAGAATAGTGGTTGCCAGGAGTTGGGGATAGAGGAGTAGGGGGAGATTGAGGAGAGGTTGGTCAAGGGGCACTTACTTTCAGTTAGACAGACTGAGTACGTTCTGGAGATCTATTACCTAGCATGATGACTGTGGTCAGTAATACATCTGTGTACTTGAAAATTGGTCAGACATCAGACCTTTGATATTCAATGAGAATAATTTTGGTAATATCATTACCAAAAATGTTAAGTATATGAGGTGATGAATATGTTAATCAGCTTGATTTCCTCATTTCACAAAGTATATAGGTATATTATGTTGTAAACTGCAAATAGATACAGCTTTTATTTGTCAATTATGTTTTAATGGAGCTGGGTAGGGGGAAAGAGGATAGGAGAGAGAGACAGGGACAAAGCCCAAATTAAAACAAAACAAAACAAAATGTTGGCTTGAGCGGAGACCATGGGCACACTTTGTCTTTCATAACACTGGATACAACACAGATCTAATTAGCTAATTAATCTATACTGCATTCCCTTGATACAAGGTCATACAACTTTCATTTTTAAGATGGACAAACTAAGGTAGCTTGCATTTTCCTTCATTTAATATTTAAAGCCTCTTTATAATAGAAAACGGTCCCAAAGAATTCTATTTGCACTTATATTAATATCACTTAATTAAAAACATTTTTCAGCATTGCAACAAATAGAGCAGCTACCTTAGCTGTAATATATTCTCTTCTAGCAACAAAATTTGCCTCTTTACACAGTCAACAAATGTGAGCATCATAAGACTATAATAAATTATTTAGAGGATATTTACTTTTAATTAATATTTTCTCAATAAATTTTAAAATTCAATATCAAAGAAACTAAGATGACTTAGTTACATACCAGTGTTTCACAATGGACTCATTTGGGCTTTCTACATTACTTTATTAAATATTTCTTTTGCCTTTAATAAGGGAGAAAGAGAGAGACGGTTGCATCGGGTGGCTCCTCGTTCCATCCTGCCTACCATATAATTTCTTCATAATTGTTCTTTCTCATAGTTACTCCTGAATAGAAAATATCAACCCTCCTCTCTAAATCTTCACTCTAACAATAACTCCTATCTGATATAAAACGGTGATTAAAGTAACTCATCCTCAGAATCAATGTGATAGGTAACAATAAAAACTTCTGTCAAATTCCAGGGTCCTTTGGGTGGTTTAGCTATATACATAGCCCGTTAAATGATTTTCCCTATTTTGATAATAGAGCACTTTTCTTATCTTTGGATTTTCTCTAGCTCAAAAGAAAAAAAAAATGCTGTCCTTCTTCTTATTGTCACCAAACACTATTATTTACAAGTGGCCATTTGGTGGAAGTCACATATGTTGTCCAGTATTTTAATCCGGGTGAGTAATCTAGCTCTAATGCGTTTTGATTGTGCATGGGGACACCCATTTTTGCTGGTTCAATAGCCTATCATTGAGCCTGACCCCAACATTTTGCCTCCTTTTCTTCTCTCTTATATTTCTCTTCCATTATTCCATCATTTTATTCTTGTGGGACTTATATAATTTAACACCGAAAAATGGGACTCCATGGTTTGGTTTTAAGCCCCTTTCTTTCTTTGCAGAATTTACAGCAGAGCAAAACATAGTTTGAGGAATTTTTTCCTTCTGTTTGTGTCCCTAAGTAGGAAAGAGCTGTTATTAGTTTTCCATTTTTACAAAAGCTTATTTATTTACTTCTTCCATGAGCAAGGAAGAGGAGGTCTTGGGACATGAACCAAGAACCTTTCCATGTGGGTCAGCGCATAGAGTTTTACCACTGCACCGCCATCTGGCCCCCTGCCTTCCATTTTATAGGTAGAAATATTAGGACAGAGCCAACATAGGAAACTTACGTTAGCTTACATAGTCAATGAAGGTTCAGTCAAGAGGGAAAACAACCACAGGAATAAAGGTTGGTTAAATAAATACACTCATCATCCCAAACATAGTACTAGCTGAGAACGTTAGTATGAAAGGACTCAAAAAGGGTTTAAATAAAGTTGTGGTTGATAGCACCTTAATGGGAACTTAAGGACATTTAGGAGTTGCTTCTAAGATTGCAAAGCCATCATTACAGAGGAAGTTGCAACTCTTCCCCTCAAAAAGGTCTCTTGGTACTATTGTCAGGCAGTTGGTCTAAGCCAGTATGGCAATTCTTATTTTGTTATGTTTCCCCAAACCCCTTTTGGTGTTTTATCTACTGGAGCATTCATTTGAGACAAACAGCTTATGTACTCTTTTGAGCCAAGCAGAAACCAGAATGAACAGAAAATTGCCTAAGAAAATCTGTCCTCCTGATTTCCCACATGAAACTGGCTGGAGAGTCCCCCCATTCCCCTGACAGGAGCCTTCTGCAGTCTCCACGACTTCTTGTCAACTGCCTGGCTTGTCGTGGGGGTGGTGGCAGCTGCTGCTTCCGTTTCTTCCAAATAAAAACTGCCAATAAGTATATTTAAAAAGTGTGTCCATCCTAGTTCATCGTCCCAGCTGTTTTCCTGATGGAATTAGATTAGCAGTGTAAGTGAAATCTTTTCTGAACCTCATCAAAGCCCAGGCTTGCCTAGTCAGTGGTTTTGTTCACTTATTTTTATTTACCTACATTCTTTTTCTCTATTAGTTTTTGCTATAGGGTACATGTACTCACTGGAGAGAGGGATTGAGGAGAAAGTGAGAAATCACCCCCCCCCCCCCCAGAGGGGATGCCACGCTGCAATCCCCTCTCTTCCGTTCTCCTCTCAGGATTTTGAGCATGCATTCACACACGTGCTTGGCATAATTTTCAAGCTGCTGGGACCAGGATTTGAACCACAAAGTCAGCCATGTGGGATCCACTTGCCTTAATCACCACACCCCTGGCTGGCCTACCTACATTCTTATTTATCTATTTTTTAAATTTTTACAAGCATTTATACTATACCAGGCATTGTATAAAAGCTATACAGACTATCTCTCATTTAGTGTCAAAATAGCTTTACAAAGGGAGTATTATCAGACACATATGGCAATACTGGTGACTCACTGAGGTCTTCCCATTGGGTTCATACTCAGGTCTAGCTGAGTTTCATACTCAGATCAGGGCCTATGTTCTTAATCAGGATGCTTTATGGCTCCAGTCAGGGGCCTTATTAAATCGCCTATAGTTTTGCAGAATCAAACCTATTCCAAGGTTCTTAAAGATGGACTGCTTTGAAGGCGAGTCCTTGAAAGGCCCTGGACACCCATAGCCTTTGTGTATTCCTAGGGATTGATGGCAGTGACAGTCTTTTTGTGAGGTCCATCTTCATGACCTGACTTGGCTTCAGGGAGAACTGATCTGGCCTCAGACCCCTTGGTGCGTATGTGTGCTAGCTGAGAGAGTCAGAAATAACTGAGGGTCAGGGTTTCCTTTTCTCTTTCCTAGGAAGGAAATCTTCCATTATTTAAAGGAAGCCAAGTTATGTTTGGTAATTCTCCCAGAGATTCTTTCCTCTTAGTTCAGCAAATACACGTGGAACATTTTAGAAAAACAAAACAAAACAAAAAACAGGAGAAAATAATTAACACCAATGCCATGATTCTGCATCTGAGCCCAGGATGATCCTCTTTGGCCCTGGTTAGGCTCTCCTTCATCTGTAGTCACTCTACTTCTGGGCCAGGTGCAGCAGGCATTTGTCTCTGTGGTTGTACCGTCCCTTCCTGAGGCATAGGCTGTCTGGTCCATAGGAAGCTTTCGGAGACCCTGTACTTCCTCACTCAGTGGCTTAGGGAGCTGCTGGGCTTGCTTTCTCTTAAGGTTCTGGAGCCTCAAAGGTTGAAGGATTAATGCTGGGAGACTCTTCATTTTAGTTTGGCTTATTGTCCTGGTAGGCAAAAACCTGCTATTTTTTCTAGTTCCAAGTCTTTGTACCTCCTTCCTGTGTTTTTCCTATAGCCCTAAGAGGTATCTCCTGTGTTCTTTTGGAGGGTCAGGGTATTGAAACGACTCTGCCAAGCTGCTAATCATTGCACTTTCCAAGTTACTCTATGTGAACTCCTTTGACCCCGGGGAATGGGTAGCAGTAGAAAAATAACTCACACATACTGTGGTATAACATAAATACATTCGAGAAGGAGCATTTGTTTTCTGTATGGCTTTTTTTTTTTTTTTTGGAGAGGTTTTTTGCTATAGGGCGCGTGCGCTCGCCAGACAGACAGAGAGAGACAGAGAGATAGAAAGCGAGAAATCACCCCCCAGGGGGGATGGTCACGCCGCAATCCCTTCTCCTCCATTCTCCTCTCGGGATCTTGGGCACGCACGCACATGCGCCCGGCGTGAGTTGTAAGCCACCGGGTCCGAGACGTGAACCACGGTTGACTACGTGGGAGTCCAGCGACATAGCCATTACGCTAACTGCTGGTTCCCTGTATGGCTTTTTTAGAAGGCATAAAATAGAAACCTGAAATGATAATGAGCTTTTGAAAAAACATACTTTATCACCCTAGAATGTTCTTCATTCGGGGTCTCAGTCTCACATTCATGGACGTTTCAGGAAGACAAATATCAGTTACAATCTTTTGGCTTGCAAGCAACAGAGATCAACTGTGACTCTCAAGCAAAGATGGGATATACAGGGAGGACATAAGGTTGCCAACTTAGAAAGGTTCTACCTTATGACTTTTTGACATTTAGTAGTGCGAAAATAACCGGCATTCAGTAGAAGGTTTGAATTTTTATTTTGATCCAAAAGTATTTATAATAGCTTTATTATAAAATAGGCTTTGTGTTGGGTGATTTTGCCCAGCTGTAGGCTAATGGAAGTGTTCCAAGCACGTTTAAGGTAAACTAAGCCCAGCCCTGGTGTTTGGTAGATTAGGATTAATGAAAACATTTTTGACTTACGGTATTTTTAATTTACAGTGGGTTTCTGGAGACCTAACCCAATTGTAGTCAAGGAGCATTTGTATAATGGAGGCTAGGAGATCACGTTTGGAAAATGAATGTGAACCTGAAAGTCAAGAGGCTTGAGAATCTGGCTATGCCATTGTGGTCACAGTGCTGCCGTGAATGTATTCAACCGACCTTTTGTCTTTGCCTCACTGGCTCAAAATTCAGGTGAGTGAGGGTATATAACAGGCTGACCTGAATCTGTGGCAGAACTGCCTCTCGGGGCATGAGGAGAGGAAGGACAGAGGCTTTGTGTCTCCTTCAATGGGCGCCTGGGGGAAGTTTGCTCCAGGAGGTAGGGATTCCCAGGACCAGGAAGGGAGTGGGGTGGATGCGAGGCTAGAAGAAAATTAGATCCAATGCATTTCCTCAGTACCGTTTTGTTTTGGCTTAAAATCTTAATAACTATTCGTAACACTGTTCTCCATCTCTATGGACCTCTTTCTTGTTCTTTTAAAAATACACCTTTTTAGGTTAGCAATCGCCCTAATACTGTTAACATTTTATACTGAGACCGTAGCGTCACCGCTAAAGCGTATGGTCAGAATTGAATTCAGAAGATTGATGTCCGCTTCAGGCTGCAGACCATCTGATTACTGGATCTCCTCTGGGCAATGAAGCTGCCTCCTTTTTCTCCTCTCTCGACCGTCAAGCCTTGCACCACAGTAATAATATTTAATAAGAGCGGCAGTAAAACTATGTCATTGCTTCTCTGATGGTCAGAGTGGAATGCGGCTCCAAATAAAACAGGAGTGATTGTCATACAGATAATACAGTTGTTTTAGTTCTTTCACCTTGAGAAGGGATGAGGCAGCTTGAATGTTGATGGATGCTTGTCTCTCAGAGCCTACTGGAATAATACATTAGGTGTTTGGGTGAAATTGTGAGGTGCACTTGATCATGTATTAAACATTCGTGAGCTATTTGCTGCGGCGCAGTCTGGCCGGATCTTGAAAAACAGCTCTGCTAGTTCAGGATAAGGGAAAGAAAGCTTTTGTGTGTGTGTGTGTGTGTGTGTGTGTGTGTTTTCGGTTTTTTCTTTTTCTTTTCTTTTCTTTTTTTTTTGCAGCTATACTTAAATCAGGAGACTGTTTTTCTGAGGATATTTAAGCACTTTGCCATTCATCTGTTCTTTTCTCATGCCATCTCTGAATAACTGAAGATACATAACACAGGGGAATCTCATTTAAAAGAAACTTCTACATACAGAAATCTGCATTTACAAAACAGTAAAATGGTGGGGCTGTTATTTGCATTAGAAAAGGATTTTCTTTTTGGCTTCACAAAAGGATTCACCATAGGGTTTTGTTTGTTTGTTTGTTTGTTTGTTTTTTAATATCAAAATCCCTTCCGGGATTCAAATATGGCTGACCCTCTCCTTTGGAAATGGAGTTACTACTTAAAACAAGCCATGTTTTAGGTCATCCAATCTGATAACTGAAGAGCTGAGAATACTTCAGAAAAGAGTCACAGGAACTTTGTATGGATTGGGGAAGAGGATTTGAGTGTAATAATATCTCCCTTCCTCTCCTAGAAAGAGAGCGGCTTCCATGTACACAAGACCTCCCTTCCCACAACCTGGAAGGTTCTTGCATTGAGTCATGTCATAATCATAGGGTCATTCTCTTATCAACAGTGACATTTTTAAGTTGTGTTGTGAATAAGATATTACATTGATGGTTTGAGTTTTTTGCTTTGGAGAAAAAGAATTTTATTGCATTTGACTTTTAAAGATAAAATATATTCCAGGAAGAGTTTGTTTTCAGATTCCTGGTTTGTAATCTAGGGGAAGATATTTTGTTTTAACCTTTCTGGACCTTAGTTTCTTCACTGGCAAAATGAAAGTTTTCAATTAGAAAACCTCTGAGGCCTTTAATAGCTCTCGAATTTGCTACTTAGTTTTTATAAGAGTAACATAAATCCCCTGATTATGAGAGTCTATCCCCTTCCTTTGTTTAATTCAAATGCTATGTTAAATCACAGACTGATCTATTCTATGTTTTTATCTTCTCATTTTATAAATATTGGGTCATTGGGACCAGCAGCTGGTGTAATGGTCACATCACTGGACTCCCACACAGTCAACCATGGTTCAAGTCTCAGACCACATGGCTTAAAACTCATACCGGGCACATGTGTGTGCATGCCCAAGATCCTGAGAAGAAAATGGAGGAGAAGGTATTGCGGCATGGCCATCCCCTTTGGGGGGTGATTTCTCACTTTCTGTCTCTCTGGCAAGCACACGCCCTATAGCAAAAATCTCTCTCTAAACTATATGAGCGAATGTCTGTCATGTGCTCAGCACTGTGGGTGGGACGTGGGGGAAGCTCAAAGTTACCATTAACAACTACTATGGATCTTAGAACAGCCATTGCCTATTACTAAAGGTTTATTTTTCAAAGATAGTAGGGCCAGCAGGTGGTTAAGGCACTGGACTCCCACATGTTCGACTGTGATTCAAGTCCCAGACCGGGCGGCTTGAAAATCACACCATGCATGTGTGTGCACATGTGTGTGTGCACCCAAAATCCCAAGAGAACAGAGAAGAAATGATACTGGCATGCCCATCCCCTTTGGGGGTGGGGTTACTTGTCACTTTCCCTCTCACTGTCTTTCTCTCTGGTGAGCACATGCTTCCTATGGCAAAAACTTAAAAAAAGAAAAAAGAAAAAAAGTAGCATACCCTTGGTGGCATCCCCAGGTCAACACTTTCTCTTTCTTTTTTTTTTTTTAATTAGAATTTTAGTTTTTGAAAGTCAATTTCTTTGTTAAAAGGAAATCTTTCCCTAAATCCAAATCTAGAAAGCAGATAAAATCTATACAAAGCTGAATTCCTCTGGTAGAAGAGGGTCATGTATCTTGACCCACCCTTTCATCTCCAGCACATTAAGACATGTTTGAGGAAATTAGTTTGGAGATTTGTCTAGACCACAATCCATCTACCTTACCTCCCGTCTCCCCACAGCCCACTCCTGTGGCTGGATCAACAGGGCACCTTTGTGGAGTGTTAAGGTCAGGCCACAATTTTCTTCTTTCAGTTTTTCCCATGAGCAAAATGGGAACGATTATGCCAGCTTTGTTGTGACAGTGAATTAGATCATGTCTATAAACTATTGTAAGGCTTTAGAGATCAGCTCGAGGGACAAACAGGTTTTGAAACTTTTTTAATTTCTAGCTTGCTTTCAAAATAAGGGGTTCGAAGCACAATACTTTAGAAAATAGGTCAAACCCTTGCTTTGTGTAATCTCAGGATAAGACAGGAGGAATGACTTAAACATCAAGGAAAAAAGAATGCACTCCGATTAATTGGGAAGAAAGATTTTTAAAATTAGAGTTATCCAGAAAGCCTGTTAGGAAAACAGGAGGAGGGGCTACATCTGAAGAAAGCTGTCTGCATGATTGGGTTTCCCCCCAGCCTTCTGGTCCTTTCTGGAATTAAATGTCCTTTATGGAAGGAGGCCTGAGACAGACCCTTACTCTGAGTTCCCTGTTCCAGTCTGACTTGTTTCACAGCCAGGCTTTAGGGAGTCATTGTGCATTGTGGAGCCAGAAGGGCAGATGAGAAGGCTTGGCTGTTAACAGGCTTGAATTTGGTTCTGCTCCTTTCACTCCACTGGGGGAAATCCTGTGATTTATTTGAGCATTTGAAGAGTGCTCCTCAATCCTCTCTCGAGGATTTCAGATTTCCTGATACCCTACGTGAAAAGTACTTAGCACAGTGCCTAGTACATAGTAAATGATCATTCGATAGCAATTTCTTTAAACAGTATCCGTATTATTATTAGTAGTATTAGTTATAAGTTTGTTATCATGGATGCTAAGTATGTGCTTGTAGAGATCTATGACCCTGACCTACAGTTCTAAGCCCTGAAATCACCAAGAAGTTAGAACTTGAGAAGTAATGCCCTTCCACAGCTAGAACACTTGAAGCTAGGAGAGATTTCAATTTGCTCACTGTGTTCTGAAAGTCTGTTATTTGGGCCCTTGTAGTTATGAGCTTCCATGTGGGGAACAGCGCTTCTTATGTTCACCCCAAATGAAGTAACCACTTACAATATGGATCCCCATTTTTATACTCCCCCTTGAATAATATCAGCTTCTATTTCTGTTCATCTCATCAACATCTTTATTGACTAGTCTCTTGTTGATTGCCCTAAATTGTTAATGCATTATAAAGACAAGAAAAACATGCTGCAAAGCTCGTAGAAGATGCAGGATTTCATGAAGGTGACAAACGTGATATTAAAAAACTGTTGAATCAGTCATTAATGCAACGGCCAGGTACTGGGCACCTGTGTACCAGGAATGAAGTATTGGGGACGAGCTCCGAGTACAGGAATCCCAGCCCTCGTGGGGCTGACGTGGGGAATGTACACGGAGCTCTGATTTGTGATGGTGGAGTTGAATCACTGAACAGTTAGAAGAAAAAATTAAGAGGAAGTAAATGAAAAAAGAAGAGACAACTCTACATTCAGACTCAATGTTTAGAGACCAGTTTATGTCACTGGACTCCCACGTAGTTGACTGTGGTTCAGGTCCTGGACCCAGTGACTTAAAACTCACGCTGGGTGCGTGTGCATGCATGCCCAAGATCTTAAGAGAAGAATGGAAGAGAAGGGATTGGGTGTGGCCATCTCCTGGGGAGGAGTGTGATTTCTTGTTTTCTGTCTTTCTCTCTGTTTCTCCAGCAAGCACACAGGCCCTATAGCAAAAATCTCTCTCTCTCAAAAAAAAAAACCCAAAAAAGACTCAATGTTTAAAACTATTTAGAATCTACATTTTTTTTTTTTTTGAGAGATTTTTGCTACAGGGCGCATGCACTCACCAGAAAGAGAGACAGAAAGCAAGAAATCACTCCCCCAGGGGGAATGGCCACACCGCAATCCCTTTTCCTCCATTCTACTCTTGGGATCTTAGGCACGCATGCACATGTGCCCGGCATGAGTTTAAGCCACCGGGTCCGGGACTCGAACCGCGGTCGACTACATGGGAGTCCAGCGACATAGCCATTACACTAACTTCTGGCCACTAGAATCTACGTTTTATTAAATAAAGATATAATACACACATTTTCTTATTTATTTATTTAGAGAGAAAGATAAGCGCCTTCAACAGAATTTCTCACTGCAATCCCAGATCAGCTTTTTGGGCAGCCATGCTCACGGGCATGTGTGTGTGTGTGCCTGGTGTGTACAGGTCAAGAGCAGTACTCCATGTGGCTTCCACTGGTGCAGGGCACCATATTACTACAATGGCGGGGTTAATACACAGTCCTCTTAGTTCGTACTTTAAATTTTCTAAATAAAGTCCTGATCGACTCCTTTCTGCCCACCATGATTTACTTCCTGAATTTGCTTCCCAAGTTAAGTGGGGGGCACATCAAGTAACCCTTTCTCAGTTACCTATTTTTTCAGGACATCTCATAGCAGTGACAGGAAGGGGAGAGGGAGTAATAAGTATTTTTATTTATTTTTTTGAATTTTTTTGGGAGATTTTTTGCTATCAGGCACATGTGCTTTCCAGAGAGACAGAGAGAAGGTGAGCAATCACCCCCTGGGGGATGACCACACGACGGTCCCTTCTCCTCCATTCTCCTCTCTGGATTTTGGGCACGCATGTACATTCACCTGGCGTGAGTTTCAAGTTGCTGGGTCTGGGATTTGAACCATGGTTGGCCATGTTGGAGTTCAGCTCCTTAACCACTATGCTACCTGCTGGCTCTGGAGTTGTGTTTTTTATGATTCTTTTTCTATTTCTATTTCTTATTATTATTGTTATTATTATTATTATTAGGTTTTTGCCATACGGTGCTTGCTTGTGCTGGAGAGAGACAGAGACAGATGGAGAGAAAGTGAGAAAGCACACGCCAGGAGGGATGGCCATGCTGCAATCCCTTCTCTAGCCTCCTCTCAGGGTTTTGTTATGTACACACAGACACGCATGTGAGACTTTCAAGCTGCTGGATCTGGGACTCTAATGGTGTTCAGCCATGTGAGAGTCCAGAGCCCTAACTATCAAGCCACCTACTGGCCCCTGTTCTGATTCTCACACAATGGCTTTCCTCTGATGAGCTGTGGAGAGAGGAAGGAGCATCTTATAACCAACCTAACGTATAGCAAGAAGGATGGGAAGGTTCTTTGTATTCAGATGTCGTAGGGAGGTGATGAACCTAACCAGCCTTCCTGAAGGTTCCTGAAACAAAGGCCCTCCAGTTGGAAGTGGTTACACAGGTCTATTCGAACATCCGACTAACAACACAGTCCATGGTTCATTAGGACACAGCCTTACTTCGGACATCAAGATGCATGAGTATTTCAGAGGGGGCACCACACAGAGAGGAAGAGGTCAGTCATTTAAGTTTGGGAACTGAACTCTTCGGAGTTTTTGTTTCGCAAGAGCAGTCCCATAGGATGAACCTGGCGTTTTTTGTATTGATTGCTTTCTTCACTAACGTAGTTAGGGAGAAGAGAGAATTTTTGCAGAATGTGGAATTCAGCAAAGGGAAAATGTATTAGACTGGTTGCATTTCCTTGCCTCTGGGCATGGTTTGCTCCTTGAAGGTTAGAGCCAAGGGGATTCTTTATCTTCCAACATTTTCATTTAGGGCAATCAAACACCACAATCTGCAGTCCTTAGCTTTAGGGAATCTCAGACTTCAATAAAGAGGATGGTATTTTATTATCTCCTCGGGTTGTTTTTGAAACTTTGAAAAAAATCACGTAAACACTTCTACAGACTGAATGATTATAACAGGGCAGAACAGACCACAGGAGTCTAGTTTCACTTAGAAAAGCAGTTTTCATTGTTCAGGACACTTGTAGTAAAGATACCAGTACAAGTAGGTTTTGGATCTTTTAGAGATTTCTTCTCTAAGTAGCCAGCACTTCCTTTTTAATTGAGGGCACAGAAATAACGAACTGAAACAATTTTTCACCATAGATCAGTGGACGGTTCCTGAATCTCCTTTTTCAAACGCTCACTGGACAGCACACACCTGATCTGTCTAGTAGGAACTCTGTTCCCTTCACAAACAAATCTACGTCTGAAATCCTTTAGGGGTGAATGTCGGAAGAGCTGCCTGAGGTGCTGAGGGTGGAGCAAAGGCTTCGTCCTGGCCTTGACTCTCTAGCTACTACCTGTTGGCTTGAGTTGTTAAACCCATCAAAACTCAGTGTCCATATCTCCAAATTGGGGGTGAGTAACGGCTACTCTGCATCCAGAATCCAGGCTCAGAGGTTGGACAGGGAGCTGTATAGGGGCCCCAGAGAGTCCTTGGCATAACGGATGGCGCTAAGAGTGTTCATTACTAACCTAGTCACTCAGCTGAGCCGTACCTGTCTTCTCGGTTTGGTAGGAGCTGGTGAGGATTCAATGAGTCTGACAAGGAAACTGCGATGCAAGAGACAAGTACCAGGCATGTGGCTGTTCACTTCCATCTAGGGATGCTGAGGGGCATCGGCAGAGGACATGAGGAGGATGCCCTGAATAAGCAGCCTTTGAGAGGATTTGCATAACAGCCAGGAGCTTGGAGAGTCATTGGGCAAGCAGGGGTTCAGGACCAGTGTTTCCACCACAAATGCCCTACCCTGGTCCTTCAAGCACAAGCGAGCATCACTGTCCTCTCTCAGAGGTGGGCCGGTTGTCTTTAGACCTGCGGCGGACCGGTAGTTGTGATGTGGTGATACATTAAGAAGTATGTATTTGGTCTTTGTCTTGGTTCCTGACACAGAGCTTCTAAAACCCTTCGAATTTTCTGAGTGGTAGGGGTGAGAAGAGGAAAGGAGCTTATAATAAGCTCCTTTCACTTGGACCTGAGCTTATGCTGATGAGCCGACTATGTGAGGATGGGGTCTCTTGGAGGATGGGGCCGGGAGAAGCAATCATGTGATTAGAAGGTTGGAATCTTCAGCCCATGCCCCCCTTCCAACTGAGAAGGGGAGAGGGGCTAGAGAGTGGCTTAATCACTATTGGCCAATTATTTAGTGAATCCTGACTCCATGATGAGGCTTCCATGGAAACCCTAAATAATGGAGGCTGAGGAGCTTCCTGTTTGGTGATCCTATGCGGGGGCTGGAGGGTGCTGTTCTGGAAAGGGCAGGGGAGCTCCATGCCCTTCCTCACACCTTGCCTTGTACATCTCTTCCATTTGCTGTTCCTGAATTATGTCGCTTAGAATACACTGGTTATAGTAAACTGTATTCCTTAGGTCCCTGAGTCATTCTAGCAGGTTCTCAAAACTGAGAGGGGGCCATCAGAACCCCGATTTATAGTTGGCCGGTCAGAAGTATGGGTGACTGGGCTGGTGATTGGTGCCTAAAGTGGGACTGAGATCTTAACCTGTGCGGTCTGTGCTAACTCCAGGTAGCGTCAAAGGATACCTGGTTGGTGTCCACAGTAAATGGTAGCAGCGTTTGATGTGGCAAACCAACACTTGTGGTGTCAGAAGTGTTGTCTATGTATAAGAGAATAGTTTTTTTTTTTAGTCTCTCTTACCCCACCTGAGCACTGGCCAAGCTTTGGGTCCTCCCAAAGCTTTACCTGGAGCAGTCCACGTGGAGCCTGTGTGGTGAGCAGCAAGCCAGGTGACAGCCTTCTTTGCCCAGGTGTTGGCAGTGAAGGTGAGATACTAAGCAGGTGAAGCTCCAGGAGACCCTGCATGGGACAATGCCAGTCACAAACCAGGGACAGTTGTCATGTGCTTGTGTGCAAGTTGAACAGTTTCTTCACCTGCAATATAGGCTATTTGAAACAGAATCCTTCATCCTCTGGTACTCGCTTAAGGAACCGGTCAATGTGGGTTGAGTAATAAGTGCAGCAGAGGGACGGCCAAGGGGGAGGAAGTTAGAGGTCAACCAGTTGGAGGAAGGAAGAATTGAATGTGAAACTTGGTCTTAGCTTTGGTCTCACTCCAGCTCCTTTGTCTGACTTTGTCTCTGTCTTCAGCTCTCTGTCTCTTTGTCTCTCATTCTCTCAGTCTGTGTTTTCTCTTCTTGTCTCTTTGCCTTTGTTCCATCTTGCTTCTGTCTTTCTCTTTCTTCTGCATCTCTGTCTTTCGTTGTCTTTCTCTGTCTCTGTGTTTTTCCCTTTCTCAAAAGGAGTTTTCCATCCTCATTTATCTTAACTAGATTATATAAAGCACATAGCAGCAGTCGATCTCAATAAGATTGCCTAAATGGGAATTACTAGAATCCTGACCCCACTGCCTTCTCACATCAGCGAAGAGTATTCCCTAATGTGCGAAGCACTCTCATGCACACAGGACTTCAACAGCCCTCACAGAACTAACCCTGGAAAAAATGCAAGGCAGGAAATACCATCCCCATGCTTTAAGTAGGTACGTCTCAGAGAGGTTGGAAACTTGCCTGAGGTCAGCCAGTACGGGGCAGCTGGGGCTGGAGCGCACACCTCAGCCAGAGGGCTCTCCTGTCACCACAGAGGTGGGGTCTTGTCAGGACCAAGATCTTCTAGCTCAGGCCCATCAGGTCTGGTCTGGATCTGGGCTAGGACTAATGGTGCTTTGCATTTGCTCTTCGGGCTAGCTCCATCAGGCAAAGTTAACTAAAAAGAACACCTCCGAGAAAGGAAGACTGGGTGGGAGGAAAAGGAAGAGGCCCCCGAGTGGCAGATGGAACTTGCATCTTAAGGGACTATGTAGAGAGGGATGTTTAATTGCATGGCGTTGGAATAAAATTTCCTGGTTTCGAATCCTAGCTCACCCTCAACTAACTAACCATGTGATCTCGGGCATATTACTTCACCCTCCCAGCTTTGATTTCCTCATCTGTAAAATAAGGAGAATCATGTTACCTACATAATTAGGTTGCTCTGAGTACAGCATGAGACAACTTATATGAAAATGTCTAGTACTATGAAGCAAGTATTCAGTGACTGAAGATGAAAACAAGCCCTGTTTTCTTTCTTTCTTTCTTTCTTTCTTTCTTTCTTTCTTTCTTTCTTTCTTTCTTTCTTTCTTCTTTTTTGAGGGGGAGAGGCTTTTGCTATAGGGCACATGTGCTCGCCAGAAAGACAGAGAGAGACAGAGAGACAGAAAGTGAAAAATCACACCCCCAGTGGGGATGGCCACACTGCAATCCCTTCTCCTCCATTCTCCTCTCGGGATCTTGGGCACGTATGCACGCACACCTGGCATGAGTTTAAGCCACCCTGTCCGGGAATCGAACTGTAGTCGACTACATGGGAGTCCAGTGACATAACCATTATGCCCACTGCTGGTCCCTCTTTCTTTTTTTTTTTTTTTAGACAGATTTTTTGCTATAGGGTGTGCGCACTCACCAGAAGAGAGAAAGTGAGAAATCACTCCCTAAGGAGGGATGGACACACTGCAACTGTAATCTTGAGCAGACACTCACATGCACATGGCATGAGTTTTAAGCTGCTGGGTCTGGGACTTGAACCGTGGTCAACTATGTAGGAGTCCAGCATCGTAATCATGATGCCATTGGCTAGTCCCCAGTTTTCTTTCTAAGGTTAGCTGGGCTGGTGCTACCTCTTTGGGCTGCCTCCCAGAGACACGCCTAGAACAAGCAGACACTTACTGAGCACTTACATCAGCGAGGCGCCCAGTTCTGCAGGGACTAAAGAAACCAAAACCTTTGGCCTATTGGGCGAGAAATGGCTCACGTGGGAGTGATGTACACTGAGGGGGGAGACGTAGGGCAAAGTGAGTTAGATGCCCTGTTCTTATGGAGGCTCCCCCAAGCTTCACCTAGTGCTCCTCCTTGGATCTGCACATCCCAGAAGCAATCTGCCCAAGATTTCCATCTGACCAGGGTTAGCAGACAGGAGCCACTGACCGGAATAGGCTGGTCTCAAAAGTACGGGCCAGCGGTGGAGCCAAAGCATTGTCCTGTAGGACAGACACTCTGATTAGAGCATTCTGGTTCCACAGACTTTGGGCCTTTCATACAAAAGGAGACTAATCCTTGATAGCGGTTTCCTTTGATCTTTTGTGACTGTCTCCACACCATGGCTGCAAATGGAGATGTTTCAGCAGCAGGGAGACCAAGCCGCGCTTGCAGCTCAGTGACGGGCATATTCACATTTTGCGTATCGCTATTCAACAGGCCGGCGTGGCCCCGTGTCATCCCCTTATGATTTCCTTCTCATAGTGGTGTTTGCAGAAAAGGAGCGGCAGGGGACAGAACAAGAATGGCCGGCTCTCCAGAGGCAGGGCCACGCGGGGTGGAGCTGAGAGGCCACGGTCTGAGGGCTCTCCTGTGCAGGTTGCCAAGGGCCTTCCTTTCAGGATAAATGACAGGTGTGCGGGCTGCAACATGTCCTGGTCTCTGCACCTTGTCCCGGCCTGAAACACAGCATTGCGCTTCCATCCATATGTTTTTTTCTGACTTGGGAACAAGAATTTTCTCTTGGGTTAGGCCAACAGTGTTAAAAGAAATGATTGGTTGGGACCAGCAGTTAGCATGATGGCTGTGTCGCTGGACTCCCATGTAGTCAACCGCGGTTCGCGTCCCGGAACCGGTGGCTTAAAACTCATGCCAGGTGCGTGTGTGTGTGTGTGTGTGTGTGCCCAAGATCCCGAGAGGAGAATGGAGGAGAAGGGATTGCCGTGTAGCCATCCCCCCTGGGGGGTGATTTCTCGCTTTCTGTCTCTCTGTCTCTCTCTGTCTGTCTGGTGAGCGCACACGCCCTATAGCAAAAACCTCTCCAAAAATAAAATAAATAATAAATAAAAATAAAAGAAATGATTGGCATTGAAACATAAGGAAGACGCGAAATTGCCTCTGTGACAGATGAAGGGATCTGCGGCTGTTGCAATGTCCTTTTTGCCATTATTGGTCACCACATTGCCATCCCAGGTTCAAAGCATCCCTTTTAGACAGGAGAGGAGAGTGATTCGAAAGCAGACTCTGGACCCAGGTGTCTAGATCCAAACACTCTGGCTCCACTCTGGACTGGGAGACTCCAGTCAGGCCCTTCATCCCTGTTCTTCAATTCCCTTATTTGTAAAGTGGGCACAATCTACTACCTGTAATTAAATTAGTCCTGAAAAATCCTGAGCCTGGTTCCTATCTCGCAGTGAGCTCTTTGTGAGGGTTTGTCATTGTTAATACGAATAGACAACAAAATGCCGCACTAGGTAGTCTTGCATGTGAACCTAAATAAATTTCATGTAGCAGCAAGCATCTTAGTCCTGGCTCTGGGGTCTGGCCCTGCAACCTGATTTAATGCTTACCAGATGCGAGACCTTGGCTAATTCTTAACTTCTCTGTGCTTCAGTTTTCTTATCTATATTATGGGAACAAATAATGACCTCTCCCACAAAGTACCATAGTGAAGATCAAATGAGATAATACGTGAAAAATAAATCACTCGACCTCGCTGTGCCTCAGTTCCCGGCAATGTAAAAGGGGGCTGATCATGGAACCTAGCGTGGTGGGGCTGTTGAGAAGATTCGAAGAGGATTACACACAGGTGAAGTACTTAGGGTGGTGCTGTGAGTTTAGTAAGCACGTGACACACTGTAGCCATCATTTATTTATTTAGAGATTTTTGCTATAGGGCGTATGCACTTGCCAGAAAGAGAGAGAGCGAGTCAGAGACAGAGAGAGAGAAAGCCAGAAATCACCCCTGGGGGAATGGCCACATCACAATCCCTTTCCCTCTCAGGATGTTGAGTATGCATGCATATGCTCCTGGTGTGAGTTTGAAGCTGCTAGGCCTGGGACTCGAACCGTGGTCGGCCATGTGTGAGTCTAGTGACATACCATTATGCTATCTGCTGGTCCATTATTTTTACATTTTAGAGAGATTTTTGTTATAGTGCTCTCCAGAGACACAGAGAGAGACAGAGAGAGAGAGAAAGTGAAAAAGCATCCCCTGATTTTGGACACACACATACACACACACACACGAGACAGGTGTGAGTTTCAAGCCACCGGGTCTGGGATTCGAACCATAGTCAGTCATGTGGGAGTCTGGTGCCTTAACCACTATGGCACCTGCTGGTCCCTGTAGCCATTACTTTTTATGAAATGACTTCCACATCTTTACATAATTTTATTGGTGTTTAAAGTTTATTTAGTTCATGAGAGTGAGAAACACAGAGAGAACGATAAGCACCCTAAAAAAGTCTCACCCTATGCTCCCCCCAGCCTCCCAGCCAGCCAGAATCATGGGTACATGGCCCACGTGTTTACAAGCTGATTGGGGAACTGAACCTGTGATCTTCCATATGGATCCAGCATTGCTTGAGCAGCATGTTCCTGCAATACCACTGAGCCAGCACCCCATCACGTCGTTTTAATATTACTATTACCACTTACTCAGTGTGCTCTGTTTTCAGAGACCCACACATTGCAGCTTGGCTCACTCTGAATTTCCCCAGGAATTGGCAGTTCTGTGTGCTCCCCACCCCATTCTGGCCTGTTTATCCACTCTGATTTTTTATTGACTCAATTACTGCCTCCCTGGGTATCATCTACACACACCAAGTTAAGGGCGTGCTATTTGCTGAGTGAGGTGTTTTCCTCGTCTTGCTTCAGTCTGTGAATGGTCTCTGGAGCTCTCCCCCAGACATAAAGAGCTCAGGTGTAATGGTATTAAAGCTCCCAGTGGACTCCTGGTATACCTTGGTTTTGTGACTACAACTGCTTTTAAGCAATTTCAGACTGTTACTAGCCTGAGGCCTTTGCTCAGGCAGGAAGAGCTACCATTAATTAATTAATGCTTCCCAATCTTGGGCTATTTCGAATCTTTCCTTGTATGTTTTATCTTCCATGGTGATTGTCAGAACATATAGATTCTGACTCATATAATTCCTTAACCTCTTCAAATCCTTTTTTGTAAACAACAGAATATAAAAAGTGGATAAAATGAGCCAAAATCTTCCGTATATCATTCCTTTATTCATTCAATATTTGAAGCATTTATGGAGTGCCTGCTCGATGCTAGGCATATGGGAGCTGAGTAGAGATAGCAAAGAGACAAGGATGAGAAGGATGTCATAGCTCCATCTCTACAGTATTAAAAAGAATGGGGCAGCCAGGTATACAGTGTTAAGGTGGCTTAATTCCATGTGGACAACTGTATGTTTTAAATGCTGGACCTGGTGGCTTGAAAAACACGCTGAGCACATGTTTGTGTGTACAAAATCTTGAAAGGAAGAAGAAAAATAGGAGAAAGGCTTTTGGCATTTCATGAAGGGTGCTTTCCTACTTTTTCTCTCTCTGTTTCTGTTGGTGAGCATATGCACCTTGTGGCAAATTAAAGGAAAAAAAGAATGAACAAATGAATAAGAGCCATGAGTACCTTTTACTGAGCTCTCATCACATGCTTTTATCATATTTAATCTGCCAAGAACAACTTCTGTCATGCCCATTTTCCAGAATTGGAAGCTGAGTCTTAGCCAGATCAAGCAACATGCCTAAGATGGCGTGGCTAGAAAATGTTATAGTTAGGAGGGATGGAGAGCCAGCGTTGTTTGGTTTAGAGCCCTCAATCTAAATCACTATACACTGCTGCCTCTCTAGTGCCAAGTCATACAGCCAGGGCTTTTAGGTTAATTTGAGGAAACTGAGGTACTTGAGAGGGAAAATGAGATGCTGAGAGGATGCACTGGTCCCACTGTTCTTGCAGTGAGAGGACAGCCACATTGCTATAAATGAGCTCTACTTGCCTCTTCATTTGTCTACTTGCCCAGTGAGGCCTATAGGTAAAATAGCCCTTTGCTATTCAGGACTGATGCATTGAGGCCCAACTGTGTTAACTTAAATATGTTGGTGATGGCAAGAATAATAACAATACTTAGACAGCACTAACTACATTCTAGGTTCTATTCTTTTTTTTTTTTTTTTTTTTTTGAGAGAGGTTTTTGCTGTAGGGCATGTGCACTTACTGGAGACACACAGAGAGACTGAGAGACAGAAAGTGAGAAATCACCCCACAGAGGGGATGGCCACACTGCAATCTCTTCTCCTCCATTCTCCTCTTGGGATTTTGGGCATGCACATACATGCGCCTGGTGTGAGTTTAAGCCACTGGGTCTGGGACTCAAACTGCAGTTGACTACATGGGACTCCAGCAACGTAACCATTACCCCTTCTGCTGGTCCCATCTATTATAAATATTACTTTATTTAATCATTACAATGGCAAATACCAGGCATTAATTTGGGTTCCTCAGAAGTGTATACTGAGACTAGGATTTTATTATTACTTAAAATTTTTTTTTTTTCAGAGGGCATGTGCACTCACCAGAGATAATCAGAGAGAGAGGAAGAGGGGAAAAAAACACTTCTTAATAGGGTGTGGTCATACCACAATCTCATCTTCATTTGTCCATCCTTTGTGGACTTTGGTTATGCATGCATACATGCCTGACATGTTTTTCCAGTCACTGGGCGGGGATTCGAGCCACGTGGCTGGCCATGTGGGATCTATTGTAGCTTCCTTAACCACTAGGGCATGGAGTTGGCCCCAGAGACCAGAATTTTAGTGTGAATAGTTTTATTTGGCAGAAGTAGTGAGAGGTAAGGAAACACATGTGGGCATGGGGACATGAGACAGGAAAGGGCAATAAATTTTGGGCAACTGAAGCTCAGCACAGCTGGAGTACTCTGAGAACCAGAATGGGCACATACCTTAGAGTTAATCTTACTTGAGAGGTGAGAGAGCAGGGGTATTTATACACCGCTCCTGATGGGTATCGGCTAGAGGCTTCTCCTGGTGAGTATTAGTTCTCTTGAACCTTCTTTTTGGTAACTTTGGTTGTCAGAGAAAGCTCTCAGGTCATTGAAGGTCAGACTTCCAGTTCCACAGTGGTCTGAGGTATAAGGGGATGTGGGAGTGTGCGTTCAGCTCTGCTGCCTGCCTCGCCCTAGCTCTGAGCACCTGAGGCACAGGGCCTTATTCACTCACCAAAAGCCACATGGCTAATAAATGGTGTTATGGATTGAATTGTTTCTCTTTCTCTCTACCAAATTCAGCCATTGAAGATATAATCTGCAATATCTTGGAATATGAGCTTATTTAGAAATGGAGTTGTTGCAAAGATAATTACAGCTGAGTACTGAATAACAAACAACAGTCAATGACGGACCACATTCGTGACAGTAGTTGGATAAGGGGACATCTCAGAGTGTATCATGTAGTCCGGGTGTTCTGAAGAGAGAAATAACCAAGAAAGCTCTGGTTAAAATGGAGTAGGAGGCCATGTTAGTGGGACTTTGCTCGTCTCAAGCCACTGTCTGAGAATGTGAACTCTGGTTACCTTCACCCCTTGGCTTTAGGCATCTGGAAAAGCTCGAGGGACATGTCAAACTGTTACAGGATTCTTGTTTTATGGACATGTTTTCCTTTATCTTTCCTCACAGCCGTTGCATTCCTATTCTTACTTAAGCAGAAGTTTCTCGTTAAACCATTTTAATTATCTTGTAGTGAGTAAAAGCTTTTTGCCTATGTAAGTTCCTGATTTCCCTCATGTCTCTGAAGTACTTCTTCAGTTCTAGCCAAATATGTCTCCTGAATTGCAATTCTAAGACACTCCCACCCCCTATAAAATCTTTTCTTTCTTTCTTCCTCTCTCTCTCTCTCTCTCTCTTTCTTTCTTTCTCTCTCTTCTTTCCTTCCTCCCTCCCTTCCTCCCTCCCTTCCTTTCTTCTTTTCAGAGAGATAGCAAGAAAAAAAGAGAAAGAAAGAGAAATAAAAAGACAAGCACTCTCAACAGGGTCTCACACTGTGTTCCCTTCCCCCAGTCTCTCCCAGCCAGCTAGGAGCTAGGATCACAGGGAGGTGTGCAACCCTGGTGTGTACAGGTTGACTTAGGAACCAAAATCTGCATTCTCTTTGGGCTCAGCATGGCAGTTTCATTGCCACTGCCCCACCAAGTTCTTTGTTCTGTACAGACTCAGTGTTGGCATTGACTGAAAGTGTGTAGTAGCTATACCATCTAGGTTTGTATAAGTACACTCTGTAATGTTCACACAACAAAGAAAATGCCTAATGACATTTTTTTTTTTTCAAAACGTATTGCTGTTTTGAAGCAATGCATGATAGTAAATGGTTCTGCTGGGCCTGAATCCAACTTGACCATTGTCCTTATGAAAAAGGGAATTGGACATAGACACACACAGAGTAAACCTTGTGTGAAGATGAGGGCAGAGATCAGGATGGTGAATCTGCAAGCCAAGGAGCTCCCAAGATCATCAGCAAGCCACTAGAAGGTAGGAATGGAACAGATTCTCTCTCACAGCTCTCAGAAAGAACCAACCCTCTACAGGCCTTGATCACGGACTGAGAGTTCTAGCCTCCAGAACCGTGAGAAAATATTTTGCTATTATTGATGCCACCCAGTTTGTAGTCCTTTGTCATGGCAGCCCTAGCAAATGAACACAAGTGAGAGTCTTCACTTGTTGGCTAAGATTTCTTCCTCCAATCTGTGTTGTAATGAGCTGGGGAGGGGTAGGCACAGGATGGGAGCAGGTAGGCACTGCCAGAATGTCACGCTGGGAATGTCACGCTGGGTCTTGCTCCCTCCTCTCACTTTTCCTCCTGCCTCTCCTACCAGACATTATTCAGCCTGCTGTGTGAACCAGGCAACGTGCTGAGCTCTTCACAAGTATTACCACACTCAGTCCCCACACAGACTCAACTAGAAGGTAACATTGGTATCTGTGTCTTACATACAAGGTGACTGTGGATTCCAAAGGGGTGGAGTTATGTTTCCCGAGGACACAGTGTAGACAAGTGGCGAGCTCAGATGCAAACTGAAGCCGCCCAGCTCCTGCTATGTTGCATCCTCCATTGCAATGGCGACTGACTCATCCTTAGAAGAGACGTCTGTTTCAGTGTGAGCTTCAAGACCAATCAAAGAGGCTTCAGGGCCAACCCGAATACAGGCCAGGAAATTGTCAAGGAGAAACACTGCAAGCAACAGAATATGAAGGTTCTCCAAAAGGGTTATGGAAACATGTGTATTATGAATAAATTATGCATGGATTTAAAACATACATCACACCAAAATAAACCTGTGATTTAATTCCATTTTCCACAGACTTTTTGAAGTTCCCCCATATTATGTGTCACTAATACAGCCAGCCCTGAATGTGTTATTTAAATTTTATCTTCTATTTTGGGTACTTCAAGGTATTCTCCTTCTCTGTCTTTGTCAGGTATGTGGGGAGAAGCAGGCTTTTACTTCGCTCCTATCTCAAAGGTATCCCGTGAGCAATCTCAGTATTGAGTTGGAGTAACCGCGAGGACTCCATTCTGCAGAGCTGTGCTGTTCCTTGCCCCGGCCCGACCCCTCCTCCACCATCAGTGCTGCAGAGCATTTGGTTCTACTGCTTTGTCAATTTCCGCAGCCAGAAAAATGCTCCGCCATGTGTCTTTTGTTCTTTTACTGAGGCAGCTGCAGAGTTATAATTTACTGGCATGTAGAGAAAAGTGGATTTTTTTTTTCATTGCAATTCCATTTTCCCCCTCCTTTGGGATTCTTGGGAAAACCTGATTAAAATGTCAGCCAGAAGAATGGCTGGTGATTCTTTAAAAGGACTGATTAAACCAGGATGACCCAAAGCACTAACAGGAGAAGAAAACTCTATGGGGATCTGAGCATGAAACTTTCTAGTTATTGGAGTCTAGCAGATAAGTAAGCAAGAAAGAAAAAGGAAGCTTTGGTAGAGAGAAAGGGTGATATTAAAGTTATCAAGATTAATAATGGTAATGATAAATGCCACTTGACTATGTTCTTTCCCAAACCCTGTGCTAACCTCTGGTTTTATTTTTTATTTTATTATTATTATTTTTAATCTCTAATATCTAACCCCTTCAAGCTAGGTAGGGTCGTCATATTTGGCACATGAAGTTATATAGTGTGTTCTCAGTCATGTGTCAGAATCTGTTCGGGGGGCCTGGAGGTTGCTTGTTAATGGGCGGAGACTGTCAGAGGCTTCCTTGTCCTCCCCCTCTTCAACCCTTCTTTTTTTTTTTTTTTTTTTTTTGAGAGGTTTTTGCTATAGGGCGTATGCACTTGCCAGAAAGACAGAGAGAGACAGAGAGATAGAAAGCGAGAAATCACCCCCCAGGGGAGATGGCCACACCGCAATCCCTTCTCCTCCATTCTCCTCTTGGGATCTTGGGCACGCACGTACACGCACCCGGCGTGAATTTAAGCCACCAAGTCCGGGACTCAAACTGCGGTTGACTACATGGGAGTCCAACCATATAGCCATTACACCAACTGCTGGTCCCACGACTTCATTCCTTCTGCCAAGGATTTGAATACCAGTTCCTTCTGTACTCTTTTTGGAAATGGGCCTTTTGTCCTGATACTGTACCCGCTTTCGATTTTTTTTTCTAATTGTCTCCTGCTTAAAATTCCCCTTTGGAGAAAATCTGCTCATAAATCCACACTTGCTTTTGTAGAAGGGGGGTGGATTTGTGGACGCAGTTGTAGCAGTTGTGTTTTCTAAGAACTAGATTCTACATAGGAACTATTTATGAAGGCGCATCCAAGTGGCACAAAGCATTTGGCCTGTTTAATTGCCCTGGGTTTATCCGGGACCCCCTGCACTCCCCAGCTGCATCCTGACAGGCGGCCACAGGGACGGCAGAAGGTCATCCGCCTGACTCGGCCAGGCTTCTGTAAGGTGGACCCCACCAGCTTCTCTTCCTTTTGTCATGCAAGGCCCTGAGCAAGTCAGACCACAGGACTCTCCTCTTTGTCAAACACCCACCTTGTTTTGGACATAAAGCACCATATAACGTTACTTCAGTTATTTCATTTTATCATAATAATCCTGTGTGCCCAATAGATTGTGAGCTCCACGTGGGTGCAAACATGTCTCCCTTCAGAGCCCCCCTTTCTCCCATTCTACTGCACCTACCCCCATCTTTATCTCAACACGATTACAGCGCTAGGCACATAGAGATGGCAGAGTGGACTGCTGAATGGTTATTGAAAGTTTTTCTTTCGGGACCAGTAGATGGCATAATAGTTACATTGCTGGACTTCCACATTGTTGACCGCTGTTTGAGTCCCGGACCCAGCAGTTTGAAAGTCACACCAGGTGCATGTGTGTGTGTGTGGCCAAAATCCTGAGAGAAGACTGGAGGAGAAGGGACTGCGGTATGGACATCCCCCCCGCCCCCCGCGGGGAGACATTTATGGCTTTCTGTCTCCCTAGCGAGCACACGCATCCTATAGTACAAATCTCTCTCTCTAAAAAAGAAAAAAGAAAAAATGTTTCTTTCAGTGTGCCCGATTTCTGTTATGAAGCATATGTTCTGTTGAATGAAGAATGTCACAATTTTGGGGACAGAGTGGGTGTGGGGAGCATGGAAGAGTAAGCATCAAGGTGTGGAACAGGAGCCCTGGAGACCACAGTCCAGAGCTGAGGATTCCCTGAGGCATTCCTACACCTACAGGCAACCGGATGAGCCAGGGGTTCGTAGTCATGGCACGCCTGTGTGCCGCTTTCTGGAAACAGGCTGCATATTGGCACTAGGGAGGAGACAAATCTCAAACTCAGAACTCCTTATTTGTTTAAAAGGACAGATTTCTATTAACGTGGCAGGAGAAACCTGCCCTTGCTGTCTTGATTGAAATAAAAGTGGTGTAATTGGGTGTTTCCGTGGGTCCGCGTTATGGTTTGTTCCCCAAAGTTTCAGAATTTGATGTTGGAGGTGGTGATACCTTGAGGGCAGTGATGGGATGATGGTGACTGCATTATGGCGGAAGCACTCTGTTGACTAGAGGAATAGATTAATGGTCCTGTGAGACCCAGTGAGTTCTAGTTCTCCTAAGAACGGTCAGTTCTCACGAGAGACAGCTGTTATTGAAGAGCTGCTCTCGGCTCGCTCTCTCTGCATGCGTCTGCCATCCTCTGTGCTCCTGTCGGCCATGTTGTCGGCCAGCCTGATGCAAACTGTACGTTTTTGGATTTTCCAGCTGCCAGAAAAGTGTATTCAGGAAATACACTTATTTGATAATACTCCCTTGTCCTGAAATTTCTTATTTGCAATTAGATGTGTGCTGCTTTTGTTTTGTTTTGTTTCATTTATTTTTGTTTGTTTGTTTTCAGGAGGAAATGTTTTCAAATACTCATGGGGTTTAAAAGACTTACATTAGAAATGAAAAATAAATAAACAAAAAACTGAGAAAACAAAACACTACTTGTGATCCATTCACTGGGTAGAGATTGGGAACATGACCCTGGTGTCTTAAGCATTTGCTGAACGTCTACAAGCAGTTTAAGGAGTCTTAGCATCTTGTCTGAGCATCTTTGGGGTGGTTCACGGAACTATGGCGTTACATGGTTGGCAGGAGCTTGGATTAATATCAAACACTCACTAAGTATTTGATGGGATCAGCTGGACTCCCACAGAGTTGACTGCAGATTGAATCCTGGACCAGGTAGCTCATGCCAGGCACATGTGTGTACACGCCCAAGATCCTGAGCAGAGAATAAAGGAGGAGGATTGTGGTGTGGCCATCCTCCTGGGGGGTGATTTCCTACTTTCTGTCTCTCTCTGTGTCTCTCTGGCGAGTGCAAGTGCCCTATAGCAGAAATATCTCTCTTAAAACAACAACAACAACAACTAATGTTTGGCTCCCCTTTTTAGTATTTTTACCAAAATATTACCCAGATATTGCTTGAATAGCTCTAGAGATGGAGAGCTCACTACCTATCGAGGTATCCTATGAACAACTCTGTAGGAAGTTTTATATATTGAATGAAAACCAATTCAAGTATATTTACGAGGACATACTGTGCCCCAGATACTGACTGAGTCTTTTTTTTAAAGAACTATTTATTTAATTATATTTATCACTATTATTACTGTTTTTTAATTTGACCAGAGAAAGACACACATGAGAGAGAGAGAGAGAGAGAGAGAGAGAGAGAGAGAGAGAGAGAGAGAGAGTGGGAAAACAAGCCCCCAGTTTCAGGACTCAAACCATGGTCAGCCATGTGGGAGTCCAGCACCTTAACCACCATGCCACCTGCTGGCCCTGAAACTGATTAAGTTCTCAGGATATGGCTGTAAACAAAATAGAATACTTGTGGTCTTGAAGCTTGCTTTCTACAGGAGGAGGACAGAACAAAAGGCACATGAGAAGAAGAGCATAACGGGGTTGAGTAAAAAGGAGAGACAGGAGTGCCGGGGGTGGGAACTTGCAATGTTTAGTGCGATGAGGAAGTTGCATGACCAATATATGACTTTCTAATGGACATCTAAAAGAGCCATGGGTGTATCTGCAGAAGTGCTGAAGCAGGATGTGCAAAGGCCCTGGGGCAGGAGTTTGCTGTATACATGGGGTGGTGAGGAGGCCAGTGTGTTTGGAGTGGGGAATGCAAAGGTAAGTGTAGTGGGATGAGAGGACAGAAAGAGACTGGGAGCCTGGCCTGTGGGCCTTGTCAACTACTGTGAGGACACTGGCTCTTACTCTGGAGGAAGTGGGGAATCACTGGACGGTGCTGAGCCGAGGACTAATATGATTTGACTTGTGCTTGAAAAGGTTTGCTCTGAGGGACCAGCAGATGGAGTAACCGTTATGCTGCCGGACTCTCACACAGTTGTCCATGGTTTGAGTCTCAGATCCGGTGGCTTAAAACTCATGCTGTGTGTGTGTGTGTGTGTGTGTGTGTGTGCCCAAAATCATAAAAGGAGAATTGAGGAGAAGGGATTGTGGCATGGCCATCCTCCCTGAAGGGTGATTTCTCACTTTCTGTCTCTGTCTCTCTAGTGAGCACAAGTACCCTATAACAACAACAACAACAAAAATGGCTCTGGAAAATAGACTGTATAGGCAAAGGAGTATTTTTGGAAGAGCAGGTAGGAGGCTGCTGTGATGGTTCAGGGCAGAGGGGCTGTGTCTGGTGTGCCCAGTGGGTGGGTTCTGGGTATGTTTTGAGTGCTGCTCTTTACGTCTTACCTGTGGATCCTGAAATTATCTCCTGGGGTATATTTAACAGAGATGATCCTCTTTCATATATTGGGTTGTCAGAAAAGTCATGCATTTTTGCATGGAAAAACATGTAAACGATACGTCATGACTTTTCTGACAATCCCATATTTAGACAAAGTGCAAATGAGGCGAACGTCTCTATTTCTTTCCTTTGACTCCTCTTGCCCCTCTTTTGCATAGACAGCCAGTCTAATATGAGAGGTGTATTGTTCTATTTGCCTGAGTTCTTATAACCCATGTATTTTTTCGGTTGTAGATTTTAGCAACTTAAATAACGGGCGTTGTGCTACAGATCACATTCTGTTTCTTCCTATATTTTAAAAATGCACATGTTGCCGAACATACGGCTGCTTCCGGCTGAAACTCAGCTTCCGACCAGACCACTGAGCGGTGAGGACTGCGCAGGCGCCGCTTTCCCCGGGGTCTCCTGCCCAGTCCAAACCACGCTTCTTCCACCTGTGCCCGGATTACACAGCTTGGAGCTTTTCTGGGCCTGGCCACTCGTTCCTGAGCCTCCCACTTGTCGTTTCTGCTCGCAGTCCCGGGCTTCTGAGAGTGGTATCTTGCCTGGAAACTCCTTGCCGTGTTTCAGGCCTGGAACAAAGGTTCAGCGGCTGCGATATGGGTGAGGGCATTCTGGGACTACGAAAGGAGGAGCCATGGCATAAAGCGAGCCCCTAGGTCCCAGTGTGGTGAGAGTGGACTTTCGTCTCCGTCTTCCTGGGCAGTACAGAGCAGTTCAGGACTTGTGTGTGTGGGTCAGCAATTAAGGTTTGCTCTCTTGTTTTTCTTCCTACCAGCTGTGTGACTTTGGGTAAGTCAGTCGGTCTCTCTGAGCTGCAGTTTCTCCATTTCTAAAGTGGTAATCATCACAGTACTAATTCTGTGAAGCTGTTACTAGAATATTGTATGTGAATCTTTTGGCCAAAGACCTGATACAAGTGGGCCCTCAGTAAATGGTGGACCTAAGTTTTTAAAAAATGATCTATTTCATTTTATTTATTATTGGTTCTTAAAATTTGCTGTAGGGCACAAACATTCATGAAAGAAAGGAGAGAGAGAGAGTAAAAGAGAGAGAGAGAGAGAAAGCTTGAACTGCTGTTGGCTATTTGGGAGTCCAGCACCTTAAACCATCACTCTGCCTGCTGGCCCCATTGGCCATAATTTTAAAATAAGAATGTAAAAAACCCAGATTGTCACAAAAATGAACTATGGAGTGCTCATTTGCATTGTAAGAGATATTAAAGGACTCTTTTTAATAGTGGTTTCTCTAGCGGATCTATCATGGGCTTTAAATGGCCCAAATTGGGTTTACATACTGTTTTTAGCAGTACATGATTGTATAGAGCTCATTTTACCTCTACGGTGACAGCGGGGGAGACACCCAAATGACGGTAAGAAACGAGCAATGTATTGAAGGCTTCCTGTGTACAGGCAGACGTGAGGCGGGCATGTGCCTTCTCTCACCACCTTCTTCCTCCTTCCTCCACCTTTTCACTTTTTTTTTTTTTTTCTCTTCTCTGTCTCATAGTCTTTGTACAACTGTAATCCGAGAAGTGGGTTATACTATTTATTGATGACAACACTTATTCTAAGAACTCAGACACTATTTTTTCCCAGTGAAAACCTGTAATAAATGAAAATATAAAGTAGACTACTTGAAGAGAGACTGACAGGGTTTGGTGTCATTGAAATCAGAGGACTGGAAGGGAACACAGAGGTCATCAAATAGTCCCTTCTCTCTCTGCAGATAAGGGCCTGAGGCTTGCAGAGGTGAGATGATCTGGCTAAGGTTACCCAGCTTAAAAACGACACAGCAGGAAATCAGATTTCCAGTATTTCTTGTTCAACTCCTGGTTTCTAGCAAGGATTTATTTCACTCTGGCTTTTTTGTTGTTGTTGTTGTTGTTGTTGGTTTTTTTTTTTTTTTTTTTTTTTTTTGCTATAGGGTATGTGTGCTCACCTGAGAAAGAAAGCAAGCTTCCCTCGAGGAAAATGGCCATGCCACAATTCCTTCTCCTTCATTCTCCTTGGAATTTGGGGCGTGCATGCACACACACCTAGTGTGCTTTTCAAGCTGCTGGGTCTGGGATTTGAATTGTGCAGTTGGTCATGTAGGATCCAGCTGCCTTAACCATGCCACTTGCTGACCTTTTACCCTTTGTTTGGAATTATTTTTTTTTATAAAAACACAGAAAATAGAATTTGTATCTTTTATGATAGTCTATCCTGTAAGGAAGATTTTCCTTAACAGCCCAGATTCCTCTTGGAGCAGTGTAAATACCCTAACTCATGCCTGTACAGGGACATTCATGGGTCCATAATGTTTTTGTGGGGAAAAGGAAAAAACACAGGGTAGGCTACACACATTTAGTTGTTCCCTCCCACCTCTATTGGCCCCCAACTTGAACCTCTTCTTTCTTTTTTAAAAACAATGAACAGAAATTTATTGGTTCATGGTTGTGGAGGCTGGAGAGTCAGATTAAGGGGGTCACCATCTATGAGGGTCTTCTTGTGTTATCTCATGGTGGAAGGTAGAGAGCAAAAGAGGTCAAGACAGTTAAAGAGGGGCTAAACTCCCCCTTTTAAAATGAACCCACTTCCAGGATAATGATAATAATCCATTAAGTCACCCCCTTGGCCTAATCACCTCTTATTAGACCCCATCTCCAAACATTGCTTGCACTAGAGATTATCCAGTTTGAACTTCTCAAAGGCTCCTTCTTACTTCCCACTCTGCCTTTTTAATGCCTCTCTCACCAGAATAGGAGACCCAGGAGGATCAGGATCTTCCTTGGTTTAATTCCCAAGTATATAAAAAATGCCTAACACAAAATCAAAGCTAAGTGGATACTGGCTGAGGGCCTAATACATAACACCCACTATGGGCAAAACACTTCTTGGCACACTGAGTACATAGCCTCCCTTAGTACTGAAAATAGGGAAGATGAGAGAAAAATGAATCTGTCTCTGATAGAGAAGCAAGATTTAAATTCACCCTCTCTGACCCAATCGATTTAGAGGAAACTTTTGACTAAAGGGCCAGCAGCTTCTCTTACTAAACCTTACATCATAAAAGCACACTACACTATGCCTCATTGTCCTACCACTGGTCATGTGCACATGCACATACTTTCACACACTTGTGAGTGAGCACAATGTAAGTTAAGTAGCAGCTCCATTTTTATGTGTCTTCCTAATACATATTCTCATAGTCTTACATGGTACCTAAAATTCCAACTATCAGAATGATTATTTGGATTAAGGAACATCTAAAATAGACCCATTTTAAATGATAACTATTTCACCTAGGGACTCCAAACACCACATCTTCACATGAATCAATTTTAGAAGTAAATGATAGAAAAGAAGTGGAAAACAAATATAAAGCAACTACATTTTACTGAAGAAGGAGAGAGAAGAAAGGGCTGAGAACATTCTAAAACATTTTTTCTAGAGCTTTGTTACTCTGATAGAAAAAAGCAACATATGGGAAACAAATATAAAACAACTATATTTTACTGAGGAAGAAGAGGGAAGAGAGGGCTGAGAACATTCTAGAACATTTTTCTAGAGCTTTGTTACTCTGGGGACTGCTATTGGTGGGTTGTGAGATAAATAGCAGAGTACCTAAGCACTTGTTCTAGTTAAGCTCATTGCTTTTTTTTTCATTGAAGCAAGCAACTTGTTGATTGACATTAGTGCAAACTCCTGGTTTCATCAATGTCTGCTAACAAACCACTCATGGACCAGATATTTTGCATGGCACTGATCTAGAAAATGAGCTGTTGTCTGGGCAGGCAGGTCCTAGTGAGGTGCTATGAGAAGGGTCCTGGTTTACATGGGCAACATGATGATGCTTCTCTGGAAATAGACAGGAAAGAGAGAGAGGGTCAATTTTGCTTACTTGACAACTTTGTCTAAGGACGAGGCTTGACTTCAGGTTTATTTTATGTTTATTTTATTTTATTTGCTTCAGCTTCTAGGCCAATGCACACTGTAAGAGACAGTAAACACTTTTTTTGCACATGATTGTTGTGTGATGGAAAGAATAGTCAAGTGTTATAGAAAAGACTTCAAAATCTATATGGTTCTCTACTTGTTAGCTAGATAACCTTGGGTGAATTACTTAACTTTTCTGTTCCTTCATTTAGAAAACTTCAGACGGTAAGCACCATGTTAAGTGTCATTATAGTAATCAAGGTAGTAACATTCTATACGCAGAATTCCAGGCACGTGGATGCTTTTTACAATAAATGAAGAGTGCTGTTTTCCATATGATAACTCATATACTCCTCTCAACACCTTGGGAGGCAGGAACAAATGTAAGTCCATTTTTTAGATAAGGAAGTAGAGGCTTAAATAAATAAACCTAACAACAATTTAAGAAGTTGCCTAAAGTTGGAGCTCGAGCCAAGATGACTAATAAATCAAAAGAACTTTCAAAAGTAGCACCCAGGATTTTCCTGCAGGCGTTTTTGTTATATTTGATACTAATGAGTTGGCTGTGTGGGCAGTGACTTGATAAAGGAACATGGATGGAATCATTAAGCCTCCGCTTTGCTATTGCCTTCACTTTACAGACTACAAAACTGACTTGAGTGAGAAAATTTCACCCAAAACTTTAATATGGAAAGAAAGAAAAATAAAAAAGGCAGGATCCCTCTAAATAGTTCTGCAAAGGTCAATGGGATTAATATACCCTTCAAACATGGTTATTTTAGCTGAAATAAGGAAACAGCATGGGAGAGTCTTCACAGACTACTTGTGTAATAGAACTGTAATGTATTTGCCCTTTTCCCCTTCCTTTCTGGTGAATGTGTGATTACATGGAGTAAGTTGCTAGAATAAATGGAACAACCAAGAAGTTGTGCTCTGGAAATGGGTTGGTTACCTGGAAATGCTATTTTACATCCTCAGATTCATCAAATCATCAATTCAGGGTGCCTTAAAAGAATGAGTAGATAATGGGCAGCTAGAAATGATGGCTTGGAAGCCTAGGGAAATGCATGCTCTTGGGGACATTTGCAATTGCTTCCTATGTTCTGTATAATTTAAACAAACTACCTACAACTCACTTGATAGGTCAAACTTAATTTTTAACCTCCTGTGAAATGAAAATTAACCTCAAGGTAAATCCATAGAATTTCCCAAGTAGAAATTAGAGCACTAGCAGACATTAATCGGTGTTCTCAGAAACAAACAAACAAACAAGAGAATTATATGATTAAAAAGTTTTGAAGCCACTGGGTTCAGCAGAGCTTCATAGATGTCTCTAGTGCAGGACTTCTGGAAGCCTCTATGAATTACTGTGGAGTAGGAGCCTCCCAGAGGGCTGAAACATCCTAAGATTAATTGATTGCATAACTCTCAGCAACTCCCAACACTTTTTAGCATCTTGTCAGGATAGTGTTCTTTGCAATATATTTTAGGAAATATTGATCTTCGCTGACCCTCTTCATTTTATAGTTTAGGAAATTGAGTTTCACAGAGTTTATACTCAATATCTTATTATTTTTGCACCTGCCTATGAGGTATGACTGTAAAGTAAAGCAGTTATGGTTTTATGAAAATCGAGATATTGCTTGGAGATGAGTGTCATCTTTCATCATGGAACCCGCCAGTGTGTTTACATTGAATATCTGGATGAAGATGCCTTCCTTCAAAATAGTTTCAGAGCTTCTCTTTTGGGTATAACTTTATTCAGGTTACAAGATGGTCTCAGGATTACAGGGCAACAATTGACTAGAGAGTTTGTAGTACACAGAGTGCTAGATTAGGGCATCAATGAGACTTTGGTTCTTTTAGAACTTTAAGTTAAACAGTCTATTTCGTAAGCTCTTAGAGCCCAGTTTCCTTCATCTATAAATTTGGCCAGTAGAATAGCTGCCTCATGGAGTTATTGTTTGGATTAAAAAAAAATGCATGAGGATATCCTTAGAAAGAGAGACAATGCTATGGTTTGGATAATGGTTTGTCCCCCAAAGGTTCATGTTCTGGAAGCTTGGTTTCCAGTGTAATGACTTGAGGAGTTGGTGAGACCATTAAGAGACAGGGCCTATTGCAAAGGGACCATACAATTGGTTGGGAGCATAGGAGGGACCAACAGAGGAAGTAAGAATTACTTCTTTGTTTGCGCATGCTTGCCTGTCTCTGTTTTTGTTGGCCATGTTGTGACATAACACTGGAGTCTGGCCTGATGCTGGCCCCATACCTTTGAACTTTTCAATTGCCAGAATCATGAGATGAATAAATCTCTTTTCTTCTTTCTTTTTTTCTTTTCTCTTTTTTTCTTTCTTCTTTTCCTTTCTTCCTTCTGTCTTTCTTCCAGAGAGTGTGTGATTATGTGCATAGACATGAGAGAGAGAGAGAAGAGAGAACATCCCTTCAGAGGGGTCTGGTCACATAGAAATCTTTTTTCCTCTGATTCTCTGTTCTGTCAGGATCCTATCTTCTATGGCTGTGTAGATGAACAAAATAATATTTGTAAAGTGCTAGCACAGTTCCCGACACACAGTAAATGTCCTGTACATGCTACACACTGCTAATCTAGCCCGGAAAGTATTACACAGGCTTGTTAGTGGTTCCCTGGCACAAGGATTATTGATTTTGTTAGGGGTAAATAGGTAAGAAAGCAAAGTAGGAAAAAGATAATTACCAAGAAAAGATTTAAGAATGGTATTTTGGTAAAAAGAATTACTCAAAAAATGTATTTTGTTAAGAGAGATTTTTTCCTATAGGGCGCATGCACTTGCTGGAGAGACAGAAAGAGACAGACACAGAAAGTGAGAAATCACCGCCCAGAGAGGATGGCCATGCCACAGTCCCTTCTCCTCCATTCCCCCTTCGGGATCTTAGACATGCATGCACACATGTCCAGCATGAGTTTCAAGCCACCGGGTGTGGGATTTGAATTGCAGTCGACTCTGGGGGAGTCCAGCAACATAACCATTATGCCATCTTCTGGTCTTAGAATTACTCTAATATTAAAAATCATATTGACTAGACTTGGCTTAGAATGACTAAAGTTTGAATATTAGTTATTTATTGCTGCATAAAATCACCACAAACTTAGCAGCTTAAAACAACACACACTTATCTCACTGTTTCTGTGGGTTGGAAGTCTCGGCATGACTTATTAGGTCCCTTGGTTACAAACTGTCAGCTGGGGATGGGGTCTCGTCTGAATGCTTGGCTGGGGATGGTTTGCTTCCAAGCTCAGGTGGTTGTTGGAAGCATCCAGATCCTTGCAGGATGTTGGCTGAGGGCTTCAGTATCTCGTCTCTTAGCTGTGTGCCATCTTCAGCTCCTTTCTTGGTGTGGCTGCTAGCTTCTTGAAGTCAACAGTGGAGAGAGAGAGAATCTACAAGCAAATGGGTTATAGTCTTTGTAATCTAATTATGCACCTGTAATTGTGTATAAAGGTACTTCAAAAAGTTCGTGGGAAGATGGAATTAAAGTACAAATTAATTTTGGTGCAAAAAATTGTGAAATTCATACATAGTTTTTTATAATACCTATTTTCCTTGAACTTTTGGAAGGCCCCTTGTATATTCCATCAGCTTTGCAACATTCTGTTGGTGAAGAGCAAGCCCCAGACCCCACTCAAGGGGTGAGGATTACACAGGGATGTGAACACCGGGAGGCAGAGGCCATAGGGATCATCTTAGCACCTGCCTGCTACAGATCATTTTCCCTTCAAATCAACCCCAACTTAAAGAGGTGAAGGTTTTGACAACATATGCACTTGAAACCCATTTTAAAAGATGACATTTTGAGAACAAAATAAGCGTGGTTGGAATATGTATAGTCTTCCAAAATGACCCCTTTGAGAAAACAATACCAGAGAGACCCTTTGGCACAGTTGTTAAGCGTTTTGTATAAGGAGCCAGATCCCAGTTTAAATCCTAGTGCACTGGCTTCAGAAACATGCTGGGAACATGTGCATTTGTACTTCAAATCCTGCTGGAATGAAGAAATGGAGGAAAAAGGACTGTGATGTGACTATGCTGCCCTTGGAGCGCTTTCTTTCTCTCTCTTTCCTTTCTCTCTCTGTCTGTCTCTGTCTGGAAAGTGCTCCTGACCTCTGGAATTACAAAATTCTAAAAAACATACCCATTTCAACTAGAATTTACATCTTATCATGCCATTTGGGGTCAGTTGTATCATTTTATCATCAAATTTAAAACTAGAAGGATTTTTTTTATTATTATTATCCACTTTTGTTCTTACACTTTCTGTAACCCTTCGGCATTCTATCGTATATAAAATTTCCCCTAAATGCCTACTCAGGCTAAGAAATGAAAAATTGTTTTTGCTATGCAGCAAATCTTAGATATGACCTCTCATTACCTAAAGAGATTTGAAAGGATTAACTTGTCTTTATCTACATTTATTTGATTTTGTATGTTTGTGGTTCTTCAAAGCAAAAGAGTTGACTTCCCATTGGCTTGTAGGCTTATGGTAGTTTGTGTAAAAGAGCTCCAACGGCTTTTATTATAATCAGATCTGGTCGCCAGGCGCTGGGTATTGAACCTCACAACATGGAGGAAGTATTGTGTACAACCATGTTGTGCTCACCTACGACGTAGTCCTCTTGAGGAGTGTGACACAGAGGTAACAGAAATTTGATAAATATCCCTCCAAAAATACAAGGTGGGGCATAGGTCATCTTAACTTTGGAGTATAATGTTACTATAAAGCCCACAAGTCACAGACTATAAAAATCTCTTAATTTAGCCTGATGAAGACAGATTTTAGTTTTTTCTCAAACAAAGAAATACGTGACTACAGCCCATCACCTGAACAACGGAAGTGAGCAGGAAGGGTTTTGCTCTATGGAAATCTCAGTGAGCGTATAATAAATGCATTTGGATGCTAAGATAACTCCCTGGAAGAAAATCTTCTGTGAAGATTTTTCAAAACTCTGATCCATTGTCTAAGATTTGCCAGTCATGTTATTGATTCATTATTTTCACTTCATTTGAAGCATTATTCATCTTTGACTGGTTTGTGGTGGAGTTCTACTGAGAATAAAATCAGCAAAATGTTTCTACTTGAACTTCATTTTTCTTTGAATGTTCTCGATGGCACCAAGAGATCCTGGCGTGTTTTAGTCACAAGCAAGTCTGTGCTTATTTGTACTGAAATCTGATATACTCCTCATTGAAACTTCGGATCAGGGTAGAACACGCCAGCTGTATCAGCAAACTTATAAATAAATTCATAGTTCTTTACAAATATTGTTTAGAAGATTAATATTCTTAGGCTTATACTTTTTCTTTTTTTTTTTTTTTTAAATCACATTTCTGGAATAATTCAACTCAAGATCCAAAAGGAGAAAAACTCTAACATTTTGTGTAACAACAGAATTGAACACCAAAAATCTCATCTTCACATTAGACTTTAGTCCTAAGTCTGATATATGACCTTGGGCAAATCACTTAACCCCAGATTCAAATATTATATAAAGGGCTTTTGAGATCCAGAATCCCATAACTCCTAGGAAGACAGAGAGGTGGCAACCTTTTACAAATGGAGTGTCAAATGTCTAACCTCTGCTCTTCCAGTATTTTCAAGGGATGGCTAAGGTCACTTTGTGTTGACTCCTGTGAGCAAAGGTGAGAGAGGAAGTACAGGGATGATAAAGGGATGAATAGTGAATTCCAGCTGCCAGGGGGACAGTGTTATTGATAAATTCGGCCATCATCATGGAGTATTTCAAGTGCAGGATACAGTGTGAGGCATTGCAGAAGATATGCAGAGGATTAAGACATTGTCTCTTCCTTAAAAGGCTCACAAGATAAATGAAAAGTAAAATAAAATAAATAACCTAAGGCCGGGCCAGCAGGTGGCATGGTGGTTAAGGACGTTGGACTCCCACATGGCTATGGTTCAAGTCCTGGACCTGGTGGCTTGCTTTTTCCCTTTCTCTCTCTCTCTCTCTCTGTCCCTCTCTGGTTAAATAAATAAATAAAGTTAAATAATTATTTAAAAAAAAAAAAACAAAAAACGTAAGACAAGACAGGGTATTACCATGAGAAAGATTTAGACCATGTGCTATGAAAGTATACATGGAATGATCATGTCTAGTTTGGAAAGAATGTTCCCAGAAATGCTTTCATTAAAAGAAGATACTTGGAATAAAGAGGAGGAGTTTGCCTGATGAACATGGAGGGGAGTGCTAGGTAGAGAGAAATAGATACACAATGGCTTGGAGAAAGGAAAACATAAGCTTTGTGAGTAAAATGGAATAGTTCCCTTAGATTGGACAGTTGGCAGTTATGTTGAAAAAGTAAGTAATGGGCTCATGCCTTTTCAACAATGAAGACATGAAAGCCCATTTAGGTTATATGATTGGGCATCGGACTCAAATTCACTTTCACCTTTAGCCAATAGAATGCATTTTAAGGATACAACCGTCATTCCAACAATGTCTTGTCTTTTTTCCCCCGATCCAGAGTCATGACACGATGTGCATTTGTGTAATGTGTTGCCTTCTAAGAGCATTAGAAAAATATTGGACATCTTCATTATCCAACATCAAGCACCATCCAACATTCATTTTGTCAAGAGTGGCAAAAGAAAGTCTTTGAGGCCACTATGTGGAGAAAACCACTCTTAGTTCAGCATATCCTCTTGAACAGGAAAATGGACTGGTTCTCCAAGGGACCATTTCCAAAACAGCCTAAAAAATATAATACCTTTTTTATGTGTATTTTTATCACCCTAGTGGCTATTACTCTCACATCCCTTTTAGGCTTAACTATCCTTTAAATATTTGTCTTGACTTTTTTGAGATTATTTTTTTCAGCATTACTGAATTTCATGCCACTGATTGTGTTATCAAAGACCACAAAATGGCATAGAAAGAATGAGCTGCTCTTATGCAATTTGCCATGTCCTTGTCAATTGTAGGCGTAACTCTGGTGAATTATTTAAACTCCTACTGTCCTGAAGTGGGCCCAGAAGTGTTTCAAGTATTCATAAAGAAGTCTCTTGAAGCTTCCCTTAAGGAGTCATACTCTCCATAGTGATAAGTGAAGAGAAGAGGCAGCAACAATCATAGAGCCAGAATAAACATTGGGGCCAAGTCCTGAACTGAGGCTCCTGGGAGATCTGGGTCCTTCCATAGCTTATTCCCATTAGTATCCAACTTCATAGCACTTTGTACACAAGGAGGAGGCTGGCCAACCAGGGAGCAAAGACAAAGTATAACAATGACAACCACCTTCACAACAGGAAATGTTTGCCAGTGCTTATGAGCCCTGAACTACACTACTTCTGAAGAAAACCATAATATGGTTATTATTTTAATGTTTCAGATGAAGAAACTGAAGGACAGACAGGTCAAGTTAGGGATTCAAGATCACACAGTAGGTGGTGAAGCTGAAAGTAGTTTTTCTAAGTGCAGAGTACTAACTTTTTCTGGAGAGCTGGGGTGGCAGGCATGAGTGCCTTTCTAAGGGGGAATTGTGCTGCTGATCTGGTGGATATTGTTATGACTCTGACCAGAAGTCCTTGAAGGACAGAGACACTCATTCTCCCAGCTTTTAAGAATTGACAGCAAATGACTCTCTGCAGGGTCTTTCCCTGGCCAGAAGCTAGCCACTTTACCTAAGGCCATACCTCTCCCTAGCACACCCAGAATCTTAAGATTTGTCTTGAGAAGGGCATATGAAGCCTGGGCCCCCTGCCTTAAGCCACAATGACTGCAAAACTATCTCAACTCCAGAGTCCTACATGGGATTTGGGGATCCACTGCCTGATGGTACTTGCTTTCTCTCCCATAGGCATTGAGACCAAGGCTCTTCCTGTAATAATCTACACACCCTCGTCCAGCTCAGAGTCTCTGAACTAGGATATCCAGTGTGGTGACAAGAATCTCAGCTTCCGCGTCAGGAGAGTTGGCTTTCCCTCCTGGCTCCAACACGTCCTCCCAGCCATAGATCTTGAGTACATTGCATTGCCTTCCTGAGTCTGCTCCATCACCTGTTCATTGGAAATGATACTCTAATGTGGTTATTAGAATTATGTAGGATAAATGTATAAAATATTGGGCTGTTGAAAAAGTCATGTGGTATTTTTTCTTTTTAGAGATTTTTGCTACAGGGTGTGTGCTCTTGCTGGAGAGACAGAGAGACAGAAAGTGGGAAATCAACCCCTGGGGGAATGGCCTTGCCATAATCCCTTCTCTTCTATTCCTCTCAGGATTTTGGGCATGCATGCACACGTGGCTGGCATGAGTTTTAAGTCTCCGAGTCCAGGACTCAAGCCGTGATCGACTACGTGGGAGTCCAGTGATGTAACCATTACGCGATCTGCTGGTCCCCATGAGGTATTCTTTTTCTACGCAAAAATGTGTCATGACTTTTTTGACAACTGAATGCATTAGGAGATGGAGTAGCTGGTCCATGGCCCGTCCTCACTTACCATTGTTCATAAACAGCCTGAAGTGCAATTTCATGAGGAAAGGGAGAAGCCAGTAGATTCTCTAGTGAGAGCCAGTAGGGTCGGTGCTTAGAAGGCCCTTCATCTCAGCAGCATTTCCAGTCCTCCACAGTGTGAGAGCCACCGCCACGAGTCAACCCCAGCAGCTTTGCCTGGTGGCTTAGGCCTCATGAGACATTTCTAAGCTTGGTATGTGCTAACATTTTCATGAATTTATATATGTCCACTTAGAGTAGATAAATCTTCTATTTTGTTTTTCTGTATAAAAGTATTTGGAGTGGAGGAGGAGGAGGAGAAGGGGGTGTGGAAAAGGAAGAGAAGGAGAGAGAATAAAAGAGAAAGAGAGAGAGAGAGGTTGATTCTAGTCCAGGCTCATGACTAAAATCCCTTGACCATGACCCTCAAAAAGAACATTTTTCTTCACTGATACACACATGCACACACAATCAAAATGTAAATTGGGGGACCAGCAGTTAGCGTAATGGCTATGTCGCTGGACTCCCACGTAGTCGACTGTGGTTCGAGTCCCGGACCCGGCGGCTTGAACTCACGCCGGGCATGTGTGCGTGCGTGCCCAAGATCCCGAGAGGAGAATGGAGGAGAAGGGATTGCGGCGTGGCCATCCCCCCTGGGGGGTGATTTCCTGCTTTCTATCTCTCTGTCTCTCTGTCTGTCTGGCGAGCGCACACGCCCTATAGCAAAAACCTCTCCAAAAAAAGAAAAAAAAATGTAAATTGGAGGACTGAATGTATGCCTCCCTATGTGCAATGTACTGGTTCTTTACTGTCTGGTCCATTCCACTCCATTCCTTTTTTGGAAGAGAAAGCAATCAGAAGATACCCGGAGGCCCATTTTCTCCTCTCAGCTTAGCAGAGAGCTGACTCAGTAGGTCTGAGTTAGTCGGGGAATTCCAAGGCTGAGCTTTAGAGTCTCCTTGTCATTTCCTCAAGTAGGGAGCCCCTGCAGTTACATGTGCCCTCTTACAAGTATGCAGAGTGTCGTGGTGGGTCCCTGTCTACTGGTTCACTTGTGTGTGTCCAGTCCAAGCCAGTCAACTCAGCGGGATGAAGAGAGTTTAGGAGCAGGCTCTCCTGCATGCTGTTCTTTCTCTGCTTGTAAGGTTCCTCCAAATCCTATTTTGCATTTACATGGCACAGTGCTGGCGGAAGGTGTGTTGGTGTCCCTTTACAAGCCAATTTCATTTGAAAGATGACTGCCTCAATTGATTGCATTACCACCGACAGTTATAAAACAGTCTCTCAAAGCAAGCTGGTTATACCCTGACTATAAGCACTGTGACCAGAACATGTCAAGCACTTGTTTGGGACACAATTCTCTGGGTGAGAAGAATTGTGCCCTTCATTTATATTTGTTATTTCTCTTTTTTAAAAGAGTTATTTAATTTTATTTATCTTTATTGTTATTATTTTTAATTTGACCAGAGAGAGACAGAGAGAGAGAGAGAGAGAGGGAAAATGAGGAAGCAAGCGGCAAGGTCTGGGACTCAAACCACCGTTGGCCATGTGGGAGTCCAGCGCTTAAACCACCACGCCTCCTGCTGGCCCCTATATTTGTTATTTCTTAAGAAGGCATTTAGTCAATTGACCTTATAGCAGAGGTAGTCTAACTTCTGCTCTTGGCCAAGTCAGCCTGTAGAAGTCTATGGTCAACTCTATGTGAGTCTAAGACTACATTTCAGTGAGCCTGTGAACTGAGGCTCTCAGCTGGGGCAGGGCTGGGCATGCTTAGCAAAGCTACCTGGGCGGTGCTTCTACCTGCTCTTGTCTCTCAAGGGGTAGAGTTTGAAGTATGTAACAACTGGTCATGAGCATAGTCGCTGGTTGAATGATGGCGGAAGTCCCTGCTCTGCCAGGCATTCCTGGAGCCCAGCTGCTGGGTCAGAGAAGAGCGGAGAAGAGGTGGCAGCATGAGGGGCTCTGGTTACTCACCTTCCTATCTCCCAGCCTGGAAGCTCCTCCAGACACATCTCCCACCCCCAGCAAACTGGGAAACACATCAGAATTGGTGGAAGAGGCTATTATGAAAAAGCTCATCAAGTCTTTTTGGCAGTGATGAGAACACCTGCTGCAGAGCAATAAAGCGCTGTTGGAAATGGGAAGAAGCCTTCTTCTCTACTCTGCAGTGGGGTGGTTCTGGCCATAGATTGCAGACTACGGTGTGGAATGGAGGAAGTGATGGGAATCGGAAGTGGAGCGTCAAGGAGCAGAAGCAAAATAAGTTTTTTTTTTTTTTTTTTTTCTTCTTGAAGATCCTTGTCCCCTTCTGCTATGCTAAGCTCATAGTAAGGTACCTTGAAAATATGTGTCTCGACCTCAGCATGACTGGCATTTGGGGCCAGATAATTCTTTGTTGTTGGGGCTGTCCTGTGCATTGCAGGGTATTAGAAACATCCCTGGTCTCTGTCCACTGTATCCCTTTCAACCCCTGCTGTGACAATTAAAAATGTCTCCAGACACAGCCAGTTGTTTCCAGGGGAGCAAGCTTATCTCTGGTTGAGAACTGTTGCTTTAGAGCATTAATGTTTTCCTGTATCCACCTTGTCTTATTATTATTTTTTTTAATAAAAGAGTCAAAACACAGATGCTTTTAGCACATAATCATGTGGAAACATTTAATAACGTTTCTACTTATTTTTGGTGTATGTGGACGTTGCATTCCATATATACATGCTCGACACATATTTACAACGACTATTAAACTGCTGTAAATTACTACTAAGCACAGTAATTAACGAGACATAACTGTGATTTCCCTCTCTTTTCATGGCAAGGCCACCAGAGAGGACGCTGTTAGAAAGACTTACTAGGTGATAAAAATAAGTGAAGTTTCTACTCGATATTGATTAAAGAACAATACTTCAATAGTAAGTCCCATGATTAATTCCATAACTTATTTATTTATCTAGTGTGCTTGCTGGAGACAGAAAGAGAGAGTGAGAAGAAAAGGGAGAAATCACCCCTCTTTCCTAGGGCTATCTCCACACTGCAATCCATTTTTTTCCATTCTCCTCCTGGCATTTTGAGCACACAAACACGTGTACCTGGTCTGATTTTCAAGCTGTCAAGTCCAGTCCTCTATGTGGGAGTTCCGTTGCCGTAAGCACCACACTACCTGCTGGCCCATAATTCCATGACTTATTAAGTAATTAAGAATCAGTAGCAATATATTGAGAAGTCTTGGGTGTTTCCAAAGTCAATGTTAATAATAGAGTTCATGGAAAACCCTTTCCAGAAATGAAATAGAAAGGCTGGCACAGGTACCATTCGACACACATTCTCAATCTACGGTTAGCTCGCCCCATTCCTTGTCCTAGGAATTCCTTGGCTAGGTTCTTTTTCCTCCTTCCAACAATGTGTGCTGGGAAATGCAAAGTGCTTTAAACAGAACATAGTGGAGGGAAGGGAAGCAACTGAGAAAATAATAATAATCAAACGACATATTCCCAAGCTTTTGGACACTCTGGTGTTTGAATGGTCACTGCCATGGTGCCCCCCTCCCATGGAGCAATTGAGGGCTGACTGTAGAGAGGGCTTTTGCTGGCCTTCAGAGAAGCACAGAGCCACTCAGTGCAAACAGAATGTCTGTCGGATCCAAGAAGCAAACAGTGGTTAGCCTCTCAGCATTTAATAGCTGCAGTGAGGTGAAGGTTACCAGAGAAAGCTGAGAAAAATATCGTAGGACGTGCCCGTGAAACCTCAATTATCAAAGCTGTTTGGCTTACAGAAAGAGGAACTAATTGCTTTCTGAGGAGCGCTATTTTTCTTTCTTTCATTGTTCTTTCTTCACTGTCTCTTATTCGTACCTATTTGTCGTTGCTCCTTTACTCTATTAAATGTGCACACATGTGTGTACACACACACACACACACACACACACAGACAGACTGAAATTTCTGCTGGATCTTCATTTTCTTTTCTGAAACCTAGGGAAATGGAGGAGTTGTTGCACAAACTCTCTGTCTAGAGATAAGCTCTACCTTATCAAGTATCTCTCAGTCTACATTTGGCTCATTCTTGATATCTCAGTTACAGAAGAGTAGGGGGACAGCAGATGGTATAGTGGTTATGTTGCTGGACTCCTACATGGCTGACCGCGGTTTGAATCCTGGACCCGGTGGCTTGAAAATCATGTTGGGTGCATATGTGTGCATGCTCAAGATCCTGGGAGGAGAATGGAGGAGAGGGGATTGTGGTGTGGCCATCCCCATGAGGGGTGATTTGTCACTTTCCCTCTCACTGTCTCTGTCTCTCTTCCTCCAGCAAGTGCATGCACCCTAAGGCAAAAACAAAACAAAACAAACAAAACAAACCACACACACACACATACAAACGAACTAATAAAAAGAAAAAGAGTAGGAATTTGAAAATATCTTTCAAAATGTCTTTTTTTTAAAATAATACTTTATGTAGGATTCATTTTCCTCCAGGACGAGAGTATGACATATTTACTTTATTTTTTTAAATGATTTAAAAATCTTTATTCCAGTTGTACGATAGAATATTAAATAACTAACAAATCATTTACAAAGTTTTAAATGATATGCACAAATACTTGTTTTATATTTACAGAAAAAGAAGATAAAATGGAATCTATGCAACATTTAACCCCAACTATGTAATATAAACATAGAAACATATTAGGAAGAATTATATCTATTGTAACTGTTGTTTTTTTTTTTGATAATGGAATTATTGTAAGCGATTTTGATTTTCTTTTAAATTACTTTCAAATTTTTTAATAATAAGTATGTATTACTTTAATAACCAGAATGATAAAACTATACTTTTATTTTTAAAAGATAGAAGTCACTACGATAGGCACAAAATAACACCCTACTTGGTATTTTTATCTTGGTGTTATTTTGTGCCTATCTTATTGACACATCCACTTTAGAACAATTTGCATTTAAACAAAAGAAAGTAGAAGGGAGAAAAAGGAGAATTGAGTGAAGGAGGGAGAGAGGAATCTCTGTATGCGCCTACCACCAGAAGGGGGCCACCAATCCACATCATCCACATCGTGTGGTACCCAGTCCAGTGTTTTGTGATTAGAAGGTCGCAAAGCCTTAAAGGCCCGCCTGCACTTATCTTTGTTCCTTCTGTATTCCTGGCAGAGACTGGCACAAAGTAAAACTCTATAAATATTTGTGGAGTGTTCAATATTTGTGGTTTAATTGTGCGTTACTTAAAATACGCTAGCGAAGGAAGAGAATGGGCCTGCGCGGCGTGGGAACGCAGGCTGCTGTGAGTAGGCCTGGTGGCTAACCCTCCATGTCGTAGAGGCGGGTATCAGGCAGGGCGGGGCCTGAGGGACTTGGCCAGGCTCTCACAGAGGCAGAGCCAGGGGACACCCTACCTTGTCTACCTCCTAGTCCTTTCACATGCCATCCTTTATAATCCCAAAGCCTTTGCGTCTAGCAATGTTTAATTATAATCGATTATAATTTCTCTTTTCCCCTTTCAAGGAGGTTTGAATATAAAGGTAACATTCAGCTTTAAATACCTCTTTGTCACTGACTTGAAGTGTATCCTGTTTATCTTTGGGGAGTTAAAAAAAAAAAATGTCACTCTCCAGGCCATTACCCAAATTTATTGAATCAGGAAGTCCAGAATTCAGAAATGGATGTTTTCAAAGAAGCTTCGCGGGTGATTCTGATCGTTGGTGATGCTGCAACTACTGGTCTGGGGCTATAGTTTGATTATGTGTCCCACCATCGCAATGGGAAGAAGAGGACGGCAATTTGATGCCGTTATGGTGCCAGAAGGAAGGCTTTGGGAAAGATATTAGGAATAAGGTCATTAGAGCAGAGCTTTTTAATTGATTCCTGGCAGGTTTATTTAATTAATAAATTTATTTATTTTTGAAGAGGTTTTTGCTATAGGGCATGTGTGCTTGCCAGAAAGACAGAGAGAGACAAAGAGACAGAAAGCGAGAAATCACCCCCCAGGGGGGATGGCCATGCTGCAATCCCTTCTCCTCCCTTCTCCTCTTAGGATCTTGGGTACACATGCACAAGCGCTCAGCGTGTGTTTAAGCCGCCGGGTCTGAAATTCGAACCACGGTCAACTACATGAGAGTCCAGTGACATAGCCATTACATCAACTGCTGGTCCTCCTGGTGGGTTTATAAGGAGAAGAAACAAGAAAGAGACCCTCGTGGACACTGACTGTGTTTCCCTCCCCCTACCATGCTATGACAGAGTCAGAAGATCCCCTCCACAGAGGCCCTGAACCTGGACCACCCAACCACAAACTGAATAGACCTCTATATTAATTATTATTATTAATAATTATGACTATACTAGAGAGTGCATGTGCTCACCAGAGAGAGACAGAATGGAGAGAAGAAAGGATCTCCCATGGGGCATAGTTAGACCATAATCTTCTCTCTTCCATCTCTCCCTGTTTTTGGGGTTTTGAGTATGCATGCACACACACCTAGTGTTTTTCTCAAGTCACTGGGTCCAGGGCTCAAACTGCACAGTCAGCCATGTGGAATCCAGCCACTTTAACCTTCAGGCCATGGGGCTGGCCCAGAAACCTCTATGTTTATAACTCACCCAGTTTCAGATATGTTATTAGCAACAGAACAGACTAGAACATCTGAATAGTATATTTTCCTTCTTTGACAGTATTTCTAGAATCTACTTCCCACCGAACTGCATTTGAGGTTCTTATTCTTTGTGAAAATGTCATACCATCATAAAACGTCAATAAGTTCTTGTAAGAATGGTAATTTATTAGTATTTATAAATGGGGACCTTCTTTGACTTTCTTTTGAAGTCTACAAACACTGAGTCCAAAATTTACTCTCCACTCTTTCATTGTAATGGAAGTTCTTGCGGCTTCACTCAGCTGCTCAGCAAAAGACCACATTTCCCAGTTTCCTTTGCAGTTAGGTTTGGCCATGTGACTTGGTTCTGGCCAATGTGAGAAGAAGTAATATGTGTACATTTAGATTATGACTTTGAAGGTATGAAAGCTTGCTTTCCTTTTGCTTTCTCTCCTACCTACTGGATACATACCAACTGCGGTCTGGACTCCTACGTGACAGAGAAAGAAACTACTTTTTATGTATGTTCCCATATTTTTGTCCTTAATAGCAGATCAACTAGTGTAATGAGGGTGATAAAACTTAGATTATGGAACCAGCAGTTGGTGTAATGACTATGTCGCTGGACTCCTATGTAGTTGACTGAGGTTTGAGTCCTAGACACAGTGGCTTAAATTCACACCAGGTGCATGTGCGTGCGTGCCCAAGATCCTGAGAGGAGAATAGAGGAGAAGGGATTGCGGCATGGCCATCCCCTCCCACCCAGGGGATGATTTCTCGCTTTCTGTCTCTCTGTCTCTCTCTGTCTTTCTGGCGAACACTCACACCCTTTAGTAAAAACCTCTCAAAACAAAACAAAGCAAACCTAGATTATAACCTTGGATTTTCTGGAACTCGTTTCCTTTGTTTGTCTTCCATGACATAACACATCACGAGGACCTTCTGGATGGGACCAAGTGCTGTGCGTTCTGTCTAGTCCTGAAAGTCTGGTAATGCCGTTTACTTAATCGCTGTATGCTGACCAGTGCCAGTCTGTCTGTACTCTGAAAGAGAAAAAGAGGGGATTAAAATTTTATTCTAAGACAACTGTATGAGCGGAGGGACAGAATCATAGAATGAAATAGTTAGTGTCTGAGGTCACCGCTTCTTCATGATAATCCATATTATCTTCTTCTGCAGCACACACTGGGTTATATTATCCAGGCTTCCTGCAGTTAGGTGTGATCATATGGCTAAGTTCTTGACTCATTCCATTAGATCAAAATGCCTTGTCTTCTCACTTGCCTTCACACTGTTTACCACTTTAACTTCTGTTTCTACTTATTTATTTATTTTTTTGGAGAGGTTTTTGTTATAGGGTGCGTGCGCTCGCCAGAAAGAGAGAGAGAGACAGAGAAACAGAAAGTGAGAAATCACCCCCCAGCAGGGATGGTCACACCGCAATCCCTTCTCTTCCTTCTCCTCTCGGGATCTTGAGCATGCACGTACGCACACGTGTTTGGCGTGAGTTTAAGCCACCATGTCTGGGATTCGAACTGTGTTCGACTACATGGGAGTCTAGCAACATAGCCATTATGCCAACTGCTGGTCCCGTGTTTCTATTTTTTTGTATCTCTATACAGACTAACTTCTCTTGGAGTGTATAAAAATTAGGTGTTCTCAAAATTGGCCTCCCGCCTCCTCTGAATTGAGAAACCATTTCTCCCCTGCCTCCTCTCACCCTATCACAATATCCCAACCATGTCCAACATTCATCTTGCAGGTTGCCTTAGAGAGAAACTGTTGGCTCAGAAAGGTAAGGTCACACGAGTGTGCATGCTTCCTGCTTCAAATTAATTTTTTCATTGTTCCTTTCTGCAGTCTTGTTTTTATATACTTCTGATTTCCAGTCTGGCTTGGGCTGTGTGCCACATTTCTAGCCTTGGGAAAAGTATGCCTGAAAGAGCATAGAAATATCTCTCGTAACATTCCATTTTCTCTGACAGCGTAATGCCAGCTGTAATCTTTGTTTCTGTTTCTTCTTCAGTCGTCCTTAGAGTGGGAGCGTTTGTGTATTTCTAACTCGGGTGTCCCCTTCCTTTGTCAGACGCTTATTATGGCATGTCTGTGTTGGTGGATGGAGTCTAAACCATGTAGCAATCAATGAGTGCTCATTAGTACCGTGGCAAGTGCTCTGTGGGAAGCATAGGCGTCATTTCTAGAGGCTTTCTCCTTTGCAAAATAAAAAGATCGACTGCGTAAGAAGGTACTCATGTTAAGACCTGGCAGTTTTGAATGTCAGGCGCTCATGAAGGTGGTCCACAAAACGCACTCTGCCTGTACACAGCTTAGTTTTGTCAGAATATGGATTGACTTGGATTTGTGGCTCACAGAAAATGCCACGACTTTTTTGTTTGTTTGTTTTCATTTACCAGGTGGTGTGAATGCTCACCCTGGGGAGATAGAGAGACACAGAAAGAGAAAAATGGAGAAAGCTTTCCACCACAGGGTGCGATAATGCTGCAGTCCTTTCTCCTTCATTCCTCTATCCTGTCAGGATTTGGGGCATGCACCTAGCCTGTTTTTCAAGCCACTGGGGATTCAGCCTGTGTAGTTGGCCATGTGGGATTTAGCTCCCCTAACCACTAGGCCATGGAGCCAGCCACAACCTCAACTTTCTGATGTGACCCAGCTCGATCCAGCCGCCTCTTAGTTTTTAAGCTGCTCCCACTGTATTCCCTGTATGCTTCTCTATGCTCCTTTGCCTTAATATACCTGTAATAGTGAGGGTAGTACAAGCTCCTGTAACGAGTAGACCCAAATATGTGATGCTTCAAACACAATAGAGGTTTATGTTTTTCTCACTCAATGGTCCAAGGTGTGTGCTCCTGGTGGGCAGGAGAGCTCTTCTCCAGGAAGTCAGCAGGGAATCAAGATGACAAAGGCTCTGTCATCTTCATGCCCAGCTCACCGAGTTGGCCTTGTCATCTTTGCTCCAACCACTTAGAGAGTAAAAGGGACAGAAAGTCCAAGTGGGAGGGTTTGGGGCCAGGCACGTCAATCATTCCTTCTGTTCATATCCCATTGCAGATTGTTGGTTCGTGTGGTCATGTTGCCTGCATGAGGGTTTGGGGGGATATACTAGGGCCAGGTCTAGGAGGAAGGGGAAATGGACGTTTGCGAGTAGTCTCTCTCTGATTGTAGCCACTCACCCTCCTGCGATTCCTTCTGTGGTTTTATCCTTGCACACACAACTTCCTCAGCCTACTTAGTTTGCAAGATCCAGCTCAGAAGCAAGGTCTTTGTCCTTTTAGCTCCAATGACTTGCTCCTTCCTCTACCTTCCTTTTGCACCTCTATTATATCTCCTACCTGTACTCAGATTAGTTCTTGGACATGGCCTTATTCCCACATTTGTAAGCTCCTTTTTTTTTTTTTTTGGAGAGGTTTTTGCTATAGGGCGCGTGTGCTCGCCAGAGAGACCGAGAGAGACAGAGAGACAGAAAGCGAGAAATCACCCCCCAGGGGGGATGGCCACACCACAGTCCCTTCTCCTCCGTACTCCTCTTGGGATCTTGGGCATGCACGCACACGCGCCCGGCGTGAGTTTTAAGCCACCGGGTCCAGGACGTGAACCGCAGTCGACTATGTGGGCGTCCAGTGACATAGCCATTACGCTAACTGTTGGTCCCACACATTGTAAGCTCCTTTAGCAAGCCACCAGGTGCGGCGAGAGAAGGCAGAGGTGCGGAGTCACCCAGGCCTGGGTTTAGTCAGCTTTGCTACTTCTTAGCTGTAAGATCATGACCATGTCACTTTCTTCTCATGTCATTTTCCTCATCTTAAGAACAGTGGTAATGCTACATAGCATTGTAGGAAGGGTTAGCTGACATGCCGCTTGACATCCCCCCACAGGAGATTGTGTGTGATAGATGCTCAAGAAATGCCAGTGTTGCTGCCCTTTGCCTCTTCCACAGAAATTTTGTCTTTATCAGTGTTAAAAAATGAAGCTGAGGGACTATGGATAACATAATGGCCATGTCGCTGGACTCCCATGTAGTTGACCGTGGTTTGAGTCCCGGACCCGGTGGCTTAAACTCACACTGGGCACATGTGCGTGCATGTCCAGGATCCCAAGAGGAGAATGGAGGAGAAGGGATTGCGGCATGGCCATCCTCTCTGGGGGTGATTTCTCGCTTTTAGTCTCTCTGTCTTTCCGGATAGCGCACGTGCCCTAAAAACCTCTAAAAATAAAAAAAAAGAAAAGAAGAAGCTGAATTAGTTCTAACTCTAACTTCTATGCCTTCACTCACCACAATAGCAGAGCTTCAAGTCAAGAGCGTGAACTCCTGGTATACACGGAACGGGCAGCAGAGACCAGGACAGAAGGAAGTCACTTCGAATAGCGTCAGTGTGGTGGTCGGGCAAGCATTCACTCGGCTCTAGAGGACCCATCTCCTGCTTAACGGATTGTGTTAACTGCAGCCAAGCTTTCAGCTGCCTCAGATGACCTCGGAGAATTGCTTTACACCAAGCAACAGCTGCTTCATCACAGATAAGGCTGGAGGCAGTGGCAGGGCTTTAGCCAGGGCTGCCCTGAGGTGAACCACTTAAGCTTCCCCCAAGAGCTGCTGGGCACTGGAGTGAGAAGAGAGAAGTTAGGGGAAATTAGGTCCCAGGAAAATGGCCTAAAAATATGTTACTATTGATTCTACTCATGTAGCTATATTCTGAGGTCTACACCTGTTTAGACACGTCAGGAAGTTGTATTTTAGCCTATGCCATTTGCCTGGGTGAGGCAGAGAAAAGAAGAGCAATGGGTGTAGGTTTTTCATTGTGTTGTTGTTCTTAAAATTTCAATTCTCCCCCAGTGGGACGTCAGCACTGTTATTCCAAGTGGGCTCCTGGCTAACCCGTGGACCAGTGGTTTAGAGCAGGGCCTGACAGCTGGACCACCTGAATAGAATCCTCACAATTTTTTTCAGTTTTAAGGTAAACTTTGCAAAAGTTGTATATATTCAGCTGTAAGGTAAAATGGACAAAAATTGTGTGTGTGTGTGTACTCAAAAATGTATATGTATATCAAAATATCATATTGTATGGGGCCAGCAGGTGGTGGAATGGTTAAGGAGCTAGATCCCACGTGGCTGACCTGGCCAGTGGCTTGAAACACCCTGGCGCATGTGCACCCACACCCAAAACCCCAGAAGAATGGAGGAGAAGGCATTGCATTGTGGCCATTCCCCTGGGGGGGAGGGTGATTTCTCTGTCTCTCTGTGTCTCCCTGGTGAGTGCACACTCCCTATAGCAAAAATCTCTCAAAAAAATAACATAGTATATAAATATACATATATGTATATATTTATAATATATATGTTTATAATGCACACATGTATGTATGTATAAATATTATATAGCATATACATATATGTATGCAATAAATATTATATATAATATACATACTTATATATAATGTGATATTTTGATATATACATACATTGTGAAATGATTACCACACCATGTTAATCAACTTATCCATCACTTTCACACTTTTTATTGTTGTGATAAGAACACCCAAGTTAACTCTTCTAGCAAACTTCAACTATACAGTGCATTATTATTAACCATGCTCTACATTAGGACTCTAGAACTTATTCGTTCTGAAAATATTCCTATTTCTCTGACTCCAGCATCTGGTAACCACCATTCTACTATTTCTATGAGTTTGGCTTTTTTAGATTCCACACGATGAATGAGATGACACAGTTTTTGTTTGTCTGTGTGTGGCTTATCTCACTTGGCATAATGTCTTCCAGGTTCATCCTTGTTGTCACAAATGACAGGATTTCCTTCTCTTTAAAGGTCGAATAATGTCCTATCATAGGGCATGTGTGTATGTGTGTATGTGTGTATCTATATCTCTATATATCACTTCTCTATGTATTCATCCATCGATGAACACTTAGGCTGTTTCTATATCTCGACTATTGTGAATAGTACTGCAATGAATGTGGGGGTGCAGGTATCTCTTTGACATACTAATTTCATTTTCTATTGATTGCTGTATTTTGTTTTTCATTTGTCAGAGGGTGTAACAGAGAGAGGGAGAAAGGGAGGGAGGGGGAGAGAGAGAGAGAGAGAGAGAGAGAGAGAGAGAAGGTTAAGAGAAAGTACAGCCCATAGGAATGGTCACACCACAATCCCTTCTCCTCCATTTATTGTTTGGAGAGTTTGGACAGGCATGCACACACACTCCCCTGGCATGTTTCTTAAGCCACCGGGTCTGAGACTAGAATGGTGCTGTTGGCCATGTGGGACTCAGTTGCTTTAACCACCACAACACCAGCTGGCCTTACTGATTTCATTTTCTTTGGATATATGCTCAGAAGTGGGATTGCTGGATCATATGGTAGTTGGATTGCTGGATCATGTGATAGTTCAAATTTTAATTTTTTTGAGGAATATCCATGTTGTTTTCCTCCATAATGGCTGCACCAGTTTGCATTTCCACCAGCAGTGTGTACGTGTTCCCTTTTCTCCATGCCTTGTCAACACTTCTTACCTTTGGTCTTTTTGATAATAGCCATCCTAACAAGTGTGAAGTATTATGTCATCGTGGTTTTGATCTGAATTTCCCTGAGGTAACCACTCTTTCATAAGTTTGAATGAGGTAACCACTCTTTCATAAGTTTGTTGGCCAATGCATGTCTTCTTTGAAAAACATACATATTCAGTTGTGTCAGATCATTTACCCTTTCTTTTAATGATAGAGAGAAAGTGCATATGAGAGCGAGAGCGAGAGAGAGAGAGAGATGGAGAGAAAGAGAGAGAGACACACAGAGAGAGAGAGAGAGACACCCTTGTTGGGGTCTTCACATACTGCAATCCCCTTTCCTCAACCCTCCAGCTCTTCAGGATTCTGGGCATGTATTTGTCAACCAGGGTAGCTAAACACACAGTCACCATATGGCTTCCAGCCTTAAAGGGCACCTGGGTTACCACTGTACCACAGTGAGTAGACCCTTTGCCCCCATTTTTTTTTTTTTAATTTAGGTTTTTGCCGTAGGGCACCCTTGCCAGAGAGGGAAAGTGAGAAATCACCCCCTGGGGAGATGGCCACACTACAACCCCTTCGCCATTCTCCTCCAGGGATTTTGGGCGTGCACATACACATGCCTGCTGTGATGTTCAGGTTGCCAAGTCCAAGACTTGAACCACGGTTGGCCACATGGGAGCCCTTAACTGCCACACCACCTTTTGGTCCCACCCTTTGCCCATTTTTAAGTGAAGTTATCTGTTTTTCTACTGCTGAATTGTATGTGCTCCTTACATATTTTGCATATTAGGCCCTTATGCTTATATGGTTTACACACACTTTTATTATGCAGGTGGCATCCTCGCAACTTTTGTGTCGTGCAGGCTCACATCACCAAACTGCTCTGTGGCTCCATTTCCGTATGTGTAAAGTGGGCTTAATGACTTCATGTTTTACTGTGGCGTGAGCTAAGATGTAGGGACCAGCTGAGGTGGTGCAGCTGTAGGGCAGTGCTCCGTGACACTGGACCACCTAGGAAGGTTCTGGGTTTGCTTCCCAAGGTCCCCCTCTACGTGCTGCATGTGCGTTCATGATCTGGGCTGGCTGGAGCCAGAGGTGGATTGTGATGTGAAGACCCTGTTGGGAGTGCCTCTCTCTCTGAAGAAATAAACAAAACAAGACGAAAAGACTTAGAACAATGTTGATGGCAATTGGAGTTTAAGCATGTGTGAAATGATATTCATGTATATGCGGAACTGAAAAATAGTTTTTCTCTTTCCTCTCCTGTTCCACAGCAGGGTTAGTTACACTCACCAATGATGAGGAGCCTCCCAACCCTGCAGCAGTCCCCATGGTGTAGTGCTGAATGGGTTTATGTGTGCACACTAAAGCCAGATCTCAAGAAGGGTTTGGTAGGGTGTGGAAGATAGTCAAGAGAGACTTCACCACAAGGCAAGCCAGAGTCCGGTTTGAGCAGGAAGACAGACTTCTGAGGTTGGAGAGGAGAAGACTCCAGGTGCAGGGTGGTGGCTGGTCACCCAAACAATCGTGCCTGTGATTGTGGCGGCGTCTTCCTGTCTGGGGTGCATAGGGGGACACAACTGTGAGCTGGCAAACACATAAGGACCCAAGAAGCCCTACGGAGGTCCCCCTGGTGGAGTGTACCATGGAGGAAAGGGTCCTTTCAGTGTCAGAGCCATCTGCTGAGTGTTCACAAGCCTTGAGGACTGAGGGACTGGATGCTGGGGTGACTAGCTGGGAGGTGGGTCTGGGTAGAGGTGGACCAGGAGGAGTCTGCCAAGCAGTGAGGCCCTCTAGCACAGCCAGGTGGACGCACGTCACAGACTGGATTGTCTAGATGCCGATGCCAAGGTGGAGTTTGGTCTGAGGATTTTTATTAGAAATCATACCCATGGGGCCAGCGGACGGCATAGTGGTTACGTTGTTGGACTTCACATAGTTGAGGGTGATTCATGGAAACTCATGCTGGGTGTGTGTGCGTGCATGTCCAAGATCCCAGTAGGAGAGTGGAGGGGAAGGGACTGTGGAGTGGCCATCACTCCTAGGGGGTGATTTCTCACTTTTCCTCTCACTGTCTTGGTCTCTCTCTCTCTTTCTCCAGGGAATGCATTCTCCCTAAGACAAAAACCTCTAAAACCAAAAAATAATAAATAAATAAATAAATAAATAAATAAAAGAAATCACACCCGTGGGATAAAGGAGGAAGATGTAGGGTCAAGCAGAGAAGTTAAACTCCGACCAGGCCTGACAGCCTCAGTCAACCTCTCTGGGAGCCCTGGATTGCACATGGCCCACCAGCATTTCCCTGAGTGTGTGAAGCGGTGGGGTCTTTACACCTTCTCTCAGTGGGTGTGCACTGGGCTGGGAAGGGATGCCCTTGGGCCGTGGCAGCTCTCGGCACTGATGCAGACTCTGAATTAGCTGACCACTGCAACAAGCCCTCCTTGAAAAGAGGAATGTAGGGGCACATTTCCTATCTCCCATGGCTCATAGAGCCACAGAGGGGGTTTTCAGAGATGCTGGAGGAGGGGCGGGACTTTATCCAGGGCCCGATGTTTCTATATTAGCCAGTAGGACTTGGAGCTAATGAAATGTGTACAATTAATACAACTGTGACGGGGCTGGCAGGTAGCATGGTGGTTAAGGGCGCTGGACTCCCACATGGCTGACCTGGTGGCTTTCTCTCTCTCTCTGTATGTCTCTCTCTGGTCAAATTAAAATAAGTAAGCTTAAATAAAATAATTGTTTAATAAAGTATGATTGTGACCTTGCTCATACTTGTGCTCTGGTGAGGCCTGGGAGCATTTGAGTTTTATAGGTTGATTGCAGACTTTATAATAAAAGTAATAGAGATCAATGAAAAAAAATGACCTGAAATTCCACCACTCCCTCTAGTCACCTGTTCGGTTCTGGTCTTTTTCTAGATATACCTGTGTCTTTTATAGAGTGTAGTTTTGTTTTGGTGCAGATTCCAGGGGGGTGGATCTGCAAGTCTGGACACTGTTGGATAAAGTGGTTGGGTGGTGATGCCAGGAGTGTGATGTGGGTAGCGGGGCGAGGAGGTGCAGGGTACGTCACTGCACAGCCCAGGCGTTCAGTAAGGAATCGGCTGGAGGAAATAAATACTCGTAGCTCTGCCTGTGAGCTCCACCCCGCTTTTTAGAGAAATTAATCTTTATGATTAAAGGGTGATGTTGATATCGAGAGCAATGATCTTAATATCTTACGGCAGCCTCTTTCTTCTGAGTCATCACTACGATTTCCCTGAGCTTGGTAGTTTTTGCATGTTTGCTTCGTAACAGGCAGCTGCATTTTGGGTTGATTATTTGCATTTAAAAAATATGCCGCTCACACGGCATTAAATTTTTATAGCTACTGTGTTCATTGATCAGATCACTCTGTTAGCGGTTACTATTCCAGCTGTATATTTTAATTACACTTGCTTGAACAATCAGCCTTTCTTAGTCCTTGAGTAATTTGCTGTGTTTAATTTGTTCCTTTGTCTAATTCCGACTTAAATTATTTCATTAGTGTTGGTAGTCCTGTATTACATACCCTTCCTGCTCTTTCTAAAATCTATTTCTTGGGGGTTTAATTATGTAGGACAGTCAATAAAAGTAGATGCCAACAAAAGAACTATCAAGGCAAATGATCATGGAGAATATATGCCCACGAGATATATTTTATTAATGAACATCCTTAACATTTACGCCAAAACATTAGTTAATTTGTACCAAACCCCAAGAGAAGGATCAGCCATTTTATTTTTCACTTAGTTAATGACAAACTGGCTCAGAGAAGTCATGCAAACTATAGAAAGCTGCACAGCCAGAGGGAGGGAAATTGTGAAGTATTTTTGTATTGTAGGAACATTAAAATAAATGACTTACTTAGAAACATTCATATTAGACTCTGGTCAAAACACTCACTTTTGACAATAATGTATTTTATTTTCATATTCAAGGAGTCATAGAAGGAAGAGACCTCAGCATCTAATTCAGAGGTATTGTATTGCTTGACTATGGGTGCATTTAATTCGTAGACCTATCTTTTGGGGTACACACAATTTTATTTTAAAAATCTGAATGTGAGGGGCCTGTAGGTGACATGGTGTTGAGGTGCTAGACTTCCAAATGGTCAACCGTGGTTTGTCCTGGACTTGGCAGCTTGCTTTCTCACTTTCCCTCTCTCCCTCTCTGTCTTTCTTTGGTCAAATTAAAAAATAATAATGATAAACAAAATTAAATAAAATAATTCTCAAAAAATCTAAATAGGAATGGCTTTAGAAGGGACCTGAAGTCTCCAGCTGCCCATCTCTGTCGTCTCGTATCTCCTGCTTTGCTCACACGCGTTATCTTCCTGATTCAATTAAGCAGTTGACTCTGCTACACCTGATTTTTGTTCAAGGCCCTCACAGCTAGAAAACCAAGATCTAGAGAGCTGACGTCAGAAGGTACCTTTCATATTACTCTCAGAGGTCAGTCTGGAACCTGGTCTCACGGATCCTGGCCAGTCCATTTTCCATTATGCTGAGCAGCTTCTGTACATTTCCTTTGGAGAATTAAAGTGAGACAAGTATTTCATGACATCTTTTTTGGGTTATGGAAATAAGGCCTTAAAGCTATAAGATAGATTCACAGCATACAGCACCAGTGTCCCAGTGCTTACCAAGCACTCAGTTTGGTGTGGAATAGAGAATGTTGGCTTCAAGTCAAAGACTCGGTTCCAGTCTCAGTGGTGTCGCTAACCAGAGGCTATTTAACTACATGAGCTTCAGTTTCCCAAAGGTGTTTTACTGGATGAGCTCTAAGTTCCCTTCCAGCTTCGGGATCCTGCGAGTTTTTTCATGAACACCCTATAAAAGAATACACAGGAGGCAGCAAAAGATAAACCATTGGATGAAAATGCTACTGTGCCAGGCAGTTGGTTATCTTCTGAAAGCACTTATGAAACAAAGCTTTGATATCCTCTCTTGCTTTTTCATTAGGACGGGAAGTTCAGAACTGTATAGTGGTTATTAGTAAATATGTGTATTAACACTTAAAAGGTCTCTAGAAGTACGTAAATGGATACTTTAGAGGTCTTCAGATTCTCGGGTCCCTTTGAAGAGGGTATTGCTAAGCCACTGCTGATCATGTCAACTACACCATGAGATTTTCTTTTTTTTTCCTTTTTTTGGAGAGGTTTTTCGCTATAGGGCGCGTGCGCTCGCCAGACAGACAGAGAGAGACATAGAGACAGAAAGCGAGAAATCACCCCCCAGGGGGGATGGTCATGCCGCAATCCCTTCTCCTCCATTCTCCTCTCGGGATCTTGGGCACGCACGCACACGCGCCCGGCGTGAGTTTTAAGCCACCGGGTCCGGGACGCGAACCGCGGTCGACTACGTGGGAGTCCAGCGACATAGCCATTACGCTAACTGCTGGTTCCCACACCATGAGATTTTCAAGGTCTTTTCCATTCATTTTCATTTCCTGGGTGCTGAGTACATTGTCTGGTACAGAGTAGGTACTCATTAAATACTGAATAGATTTCAACATTGGGGGGAGGACCATGAAATCTTAGAGTCGGGAGGGGTCTCAGAAATCAAACCCAGCTTCTCTGCTGATACAGAGATCTCTGAAGTATTGAGGAGGATGCCCATTGGCTGCACTGGTTTACTCAGCCATTTGTTCTGTGAATGATCACCAAGGGTCTCCCTTGAAATGAGTAATTCTAGGGTTCAGTGAATTAAGGGGATACCATCCCTGTACTAGGAAGCCTGCTATTTCTTCCTGAACATAACCAGTGACTGGAGCACACTACGCGTGAAGCTTTCCCTTTTAGAGCTTGGAGGTGGCCATCCCAGCCCTAAAGATCTTCCTCTGGTTAGTAAAACTCCTTTTCTGGTGATATGAGCACTATTTTTCTCTGAACTTTCCTCCACGTGCTCCCACAGATTGCACTAGAACCTCCTGAATTTCTGAGCCTGTCTTCATTTATAAGAGGATGCCATCTGTCGAGCACCTGCCCTTCACCTTGAACTCAGCTTTGGCCACCAGTAGTGTCTCTCTCTTTTTTTTTTTTGAAGAGGTTTTAGCTATAGGGCGCGCGCGCTCGCCAGACAGACAGAGAGAGACAGAGAGATAGAAAGCGAGAAATCACCCCCCAGGGGGGATGGCCACGCCGCAATCCCTTCTCCTCCATTCTCCTCTCGGGATCTTGGGCACGCACTCACATGCGCCCAGCGTGAGTTTAAGCCACCAGGTCTGGGACTCGAACCGCGGTCGACTACATGGGAGTCCAGCGACATAGCCATTACGCTAACTGCTGGTTCCGGCCAGTGATGTCTCTTAAGCCACTGGCATGTGGGAACTTACCTGTGTCCATGGGCACGCTTACCTTAGAGCAACTGGATTCATGGTCTTGGGCATGGGGTCAGATGACACCCTGAACTTTTCCTGGTTGGGTGGAAAAAGCAGCAGTGACTCGGCATGTTTGGAAAGGCTGCATTATTGCTTGGTTCACCGGGAAATTATCTTGTCCTGTTGACAAAAGCAGTTCAGTCTGTTCTCTGAAGGCTCAGTGCATTTGTTGTTGAAAACTCATTTTTTTTTTTTTTTTTTGGAGAGGTTTTTCGCTATAGGGCGCGTGCGCTCGCCAGACAGACAGAGAGAGACATAGAGACAGAAAGCGAGAAATCACCCCCCATGGGGGATGGTCACGCCGCAATCCCTTCTCCTCCATTCTCCTCTCGGGATCTTGGGCACGCATGCACACGCGCCCGGCGTGAGTTGTAAGCCACCGGGTCCGAGACGCGAACCGCGGTTGACTACGTGGGAGTCCAGCGACATAGCCATTACGCTAACTGCTGGTTCCCAAAAACTCATTTTTTAAAAAAGTTAAATAAAGTCTGAGTGAGCATAGATGTGAAGTAAAACTGCTAGAGGAGAGTCTGGGTCTGAACACAAGGTCGTGAAATACGTCCCGTGTCAGGAATACACTGTTTGAGGTCTCTGGTCTCCACCACCTCGCCTGCAGTTGCTTACCTAATCCAGTCCAAGCTCTTTACTGTGCAGTCCTTGGGTCTCAATGGTTTGCTCATAACCTTCCTTTCTAACTTCATCTCCCACTAAGTGGCCCATTTTGCTTTAAACACAACTCCTTGCTATTTAGTTATACATCTCCTACATTTTCTTTTTCTGAGTCTTTATTTAGGTTTTTCTCTTATATTGGAATTCCCTTCCCTCTACCAACAAGGCCCTCCTCTCCCATCTGTGCATGCCGAAAGCTTATCCACCATCCATGGAGTCCCTTAGTTAATGACAGTGCTCCTTTCTCCTCAACATCCTTTCCAGTTTTCTCTCTCTATGTGGAACTTCTATAGAACTTGCTATGTTCTTGTCTTTCAGTGAATATTTTCTTATACATCAAACATAATTATAATTGTCACTGTTTAGTAAGTACACCAATTACAAAGGTAAGCTCCTTGGAAACAGTGTTCTCGTCTGATATCTTGGATTTTCTGCAGATTAGATTGAATGTTTTGCACTCAACAAATATTGAGGAATTTACTCTCAGAAAATGCCAAACCGATATAAACATATAAACATAACTATAAAATAAAAATGGAATCACTATAGAGGCCACAATATTAGAAAAAAAAGATACCTTCCTGGAATTCCAAAAATAATTTAAAAGGCAATTTTTTTGTTTGTTTTTGAGAGAGAGTTTTTTTTTTGCTATAGGGCACGTGTGCTCACTGGAGAGACACAGAGAGATAGAAAGTGAGCACCCCCACCCCCCCGTGTCCCCAAAAGGGCATGGCCAATGCCACAGTCCCTTCTCCTCCATTCTCCTCTCAGGATTTTGGGCACATATGCACACACTCCCAGTGTGAGTTTAAGCCACTGGGTCTGGGACTCAAACCACAGTCAACTACATGGGAGTTCAGAGATGTAAACACTACTCCATCTGGTAGTGGTTAAAAAAAAGTGCTGATCCTTAAAAAAAGCAATTTTAATCTTCCAAAAAGTAGCCTCTCCAAAGCATAACAAAAAGGCATAGGCAACCCAAAAAGCAACACAAAACCCAGACAAAAGTAATTTATATTCTTATAGATGGGGGACTTCGTAATGTTTGTGGGAAAATACAATTAAAGTTCAAGTTTATTTTGGGGCAAAAAATTTGAAATCCATGTAGTTTTTTCATAATACGCATTTTCCATGAACTTTCTGAAGATGCTTCATTATATCTATATCTTTATCTATCTATCTCTCTATATATAACCTCTTAAAATAGTTTCTCATCCTCCTCTTTAAAAATGTCACATAGGCCTTCTCTTCCCCTCTGTAGGCATCCCACACTCCTCTACCCTCAACTTCAGTAGGCTCTCTGGCCTCCCAGCAATTTCCCTCTGCTCTTCCCAACATATTCAACTAGTCTCCTTGGTTTTTAATTTTCTTCTCAGCATTTCTCCCATCAGGGTCACAAATGCACAAGAGTTGAGGGAGTTCAGTAAGCTAGGAGTTCTCTGGATGAATGGGAGTTGGGGAGTTTGGGCAACCTTATACCCCACTAACAGAAGCTGATGGAGCCAGCAGGTGGCGTAATGTTTAAGGTGCCAGACTTCCACCTGGCCAAACTTAGTTTGAATCCTAGACCTGGCAGCTTGAAATTCACGCTGGGCACATGTGTTTGCATGCCCAAAATCCCAAGGGGAGAATGGAGGAGAAGGGATAACAACATGGCCATCTACCCTGGGGGTGATTTTTCACATTCTCTCTTTCTTTTTTTCTTTCTTTCTTTTTTCTTTCTTTCTTTCTTTCTTTCTTTCTTTCTTTCTTTCTTTTTTTTTTTTTTTCTTTATCTTTCTGGTGAGCACACACTCTATAGCAAAAATCTCTCTAAAAAATTAATAAAGTATTTAAATTTACTGTCAGGACAGTCCCAAATGAGTGTTTTACTAAGGATTTCTGAGACAGGGAATTGCTATCTCTTCCTAATTGTGCAAGAGCCTGTGAGAGCTTGCTGTGGAGTTACTGCCTGACAAGCTGTATGAGCTGGGCCTTTAGACCAAACAATCTCAAAACCAGGCAGGTGGGAACTGGTCAGTTAGGTGGAAGCTGGTCTTGAGGCTGGTTGTCAGACACTAGCTCTCAAGCTATGAGGGAGAGAGAAAAGCACCTCCTACATCATTTGTTACCTGTGATGACAGAGTCTCCCCTGCCTTGTCTGAGATGACAGTAAGCATTTTTCAGCTTGTGCTTTCAGAATGTAACTAGTGTAGTATTTTTTATTCCAGTGCTGCTTGGCTTGCTTCATTTGCTTTTATGACAGTGCTTGGGTACGATTAAATGACAATTTAATGTGTATAATAACTCATTTAAAGTTTTAGCGAAAGCTCGGATGAAGGTGATGGGGTTTGAGCACAGCTTTGAGCAAACTACACAGTTTAAACCTAAGCCAGGGGCAGCTTAGAATGATTTCTGATTTTGTCAGAGAACAGCTCCAATTTCTACATTCTTTCCCTTCTCCTCAGCTCTTTTATTTATTTATTTATTTTGGGGGGTGGTCACATGTAGTTCTACTGGGTCGTCAGAAAAGTCATGAGGCATTTTTGCACAGAAAAAGAGAAAAAATCCATCATCCATTCTCTGAAGGCTCAGTGCATACATCTATCTCAGTTGAACAAGAAAAGACCCTGGAGAGTCTGAGCTTAATCCCAACCCTGTGTATTTGTATTTCTTCTTGGGATTCATAAGGTATATGGAAATTACCTTTGGCCACTGAAACTCTTCTTAACCTGAGGCTCTATGAACCGGGAACAGTCTAGGAGGATCAGGGCTTTGGAGCACAGACAGAGGTTCAAGGCTCTTCTTCTGTTCCCGTGGGGATGTGTGCAGAATAGAACTTGTCATTTATCTGCCTCAGGTGATGCTTCATGACTTACGTTACCACCATCCAGTGAGCAGCTGCTGGAGGGGACAGGGAAAATGGGAGACAAGGAGTTTCCTGTCCTTTGCAGGAGATTCCAGGCTGAACCCAAAGGGGAACAGGTACCACCAACCACAAAGCCAATAGCTCAGACTCTTTACTGCCACCTCGGTTTTGATGGAGGAGTGGAGAGTAAGGGGAGCTCTGGCCCAAGGGGTACCTCCAGCCTTAAATGTTCCCTGCAAACCAAAGTGGGATGCATGGTCAAGGGCCTGTGTGTTTGGGTCTGAAATTCTTAAGAGTCTGCTAAGGACTAGGTACTGGTTTGAGAGTTAAAGGTTTCTTCTGTCTTTATTTTTTCAAACATTGAGATGGCAATTCACTGAGCACCCTATATTTAGCAGCTTATAAATAACTATTCGTAGGTGTCCATAGGCTCACAGTTTAGCTTGCTAGGGAGCCAGAGCACCTGCTCCCTAGGAAGGATAAGTACTTGGATTTCAGAACAAGATGAAGCAAAATGGCCAGACTTTGAGAGACTGCATTTCAGCCTAGACAGCCTTAATCCTGACTCTGAGAACTCTGAGCTGTCCTCTGCAGGAGATGAGCTGTCTGCCTCTATGAGACATTTTTAGATTACTTATTTTCTCTCAACTGTTTGTACCAGAGGGGGGCCTAAATTATGCCCAATTGGCATGGACAGAAATGAACCTGTTTCTAGAAATGTGCCCCATCAAAGTTATTTGTGATTCTTCTGAAATGATTGCATTTTAAAGTCTTGTAAATTAAAAAATATATTTAATTTTGTCATTATTTATTTTTTAATTTGACTAGAGAAAGAGAAAGGGAATAGGAGAAAGCAAGCTGCCACATCTGGGACTCAAACCATGGTCGGCCATGTGGGAGTCCAGCACTCCAATTATCATGCCACCCGCCAGTCCCAAAGTCTTGTAAATTTTATTTAAGTTTATCCTAGGTGTAATTTTGAGAGGAAACAGCCACGCTCCCCCCATTGCTATGCCTTATTATAAGTATCTCGTGGCTCGAGGCCAATCGTTAACTCTAATTTAATACTTTTAGCTTCTCCACCAGCCTGTGCTTTCCTGCCAATCAGAAGATTCTTGCCAAAGAGGAAGGAAGTCAGGTTTCAGTGGTCTGTTTCTTTCCTGTGAGAGGTGTTTGAACAGAAGTTGTCTCAGCACAGCTGACCTTGAAAGGTGCTACTGGGAGGGCTCTGGAGTGGGGTATGAGTGAGCAGTGGCAAAGAGAGTCTCTCTTTTTATTTTTTGTAGAAGCCTTTCAGATTCAACTGGAAATGGGTGTCTTAATTACAACTGCTTTTTTGGTTTTGTTTGTTTTGTCTTTTCCTACATGAAGAGGCAATTAATTTCTACAAAGCACAACAACCACATTTTGGAATGTCAAGTTTTACAGTCATTGCGTTTGCATCTCAATGGCCATTTTCAAAATAGGGGCAAGGAGGGTGGTTTGAACATTCTGAGAATAACAGGGTAGCTGGAACAACAGTGGGGATGCCACTTTACAGGGCAATCAGAGGGAGAGCTGAAATCACAACCTCTCATTTATCCACTGGTAATAATGCCGAGTGAATTACAGGGTGTGTTTCTGGCAGGAGTGGCATTTGTTTCTATAGAACAGGACTAGGTTTGAATGCATTTTGGGTTAGCAACCCCATTTCCCCCTGACTGGGGGATAAGGGACTTGAACACCAATTTTGTGCTCACAGGCTTAATTGTGCATGCATGTGTGTGCACACATACACACCTGCATATTTGACAGAGGGTTGGGAGATGGTTATGCTGGGGGAATGAAAGAAATGGTGGGAACACCAATGTTCTCCTAGTACTCTGGCTCTTGTTTCTACTTCTTTTCCTTGGTGACCAGTCCAAGCAGGAGAAGTTAAGTAAGAGAAACAAGCGCACAGTGGAAGAATGAGCAAAAAGATGGGATGGCGAGAGGTTGCGTGCTGTTTGTCTTTATCATCAGCACCTAATACTTGACACTGAAGATTAAAATTTAATTCTTCTTCCTTTTTTTTGCATTAAAAAAATAATTGCTATAGGGCATGTATGTTCCCTGGAGAGAAACAGAGAGAGAAAGAGGGAAAGTGAGAAATCATCCCCGGGAGTGGGGGGGTGGGGATGAAATGCAGCAATCCCTTTTCCCTTACTCTCTTGGAATTTTGGACACACACACACACACACACACATACACATACACATGCTCCTGGGGTGTTCCTCAAGCCACTGGGACTTGAATTACTTAAGTTACTTGTGAGATCCAGCCGCCTTAAACACCATGCCACTTACTGGCCCTAAATTTTAATTCTTTAAAAATATATTGAAATATTCAAGTTAATTTTAGTTCTTATCTTAGAGGACTTAGCTGAACATTAAACATTGACTCTAATCAAGATGATGCTCAACATTGCTTTCAGCCCTTGCTGAGAGCTCTAATGAGTCATTTATTAACTTGATGACTTAAATGGAATTCACAGGACAGATGCAATCAAGAGAGAGGAGGAAAAGCCCAGGTAGGGAATGGGAAGAGAGACGATTTATTTCATTTTGGGGGTAGAAGGCCGGGACCATGCAACAATGGCCTGTAGACACAGGAATAGTTGTGAGAAGACTAGATACTGCTGTCTGCTGTCAGCATGGAGTGGACAAACAGCCCACTGTTTTATTTGATTGACTTTTAGCAATAGTTTAGAGACTCTTCTTGGTTCTGTTGGGTAATGTGTTCTTTGTACTGTCAATAACCAACGTTCAGTAGAAATAATGATATGGTTTATTATAAGCATGAATATGAGTGACCAGGCCTGGAAAGTCACAAAAGTGCTTTTCAGGTTCCTCAGATTTTATGGTTCTTTTAATTCAGTTCTGGGAGCAGGAGAAGCAGACAAAGTTGCAAATCAGCATAAGCAGTCTTTACGTGGGCCTGGCCCCAAAAGGCAGAACATCTGGAAGTGGTGCATCTTAAAGGTTATAGGAGGAGGGTTTAGAAAATTTTAGGCTAGCAATTAGTTAAAAGTACAAATCTTTGTTTCCAAAAGATTTAGAATCAGCAGAAGAATGCCTGTGTTTCACTTAAATGCAGATCAGAAGGCATCACGATGTGTCTACTAATGCTACGTCAGGGGACAGGATAGAGGGAACATGGCACAATCACAGGACCAAAGCCATCTGTTACAGCAAGATTAATGTGTGTAGATGTGACTCCCCCAGGCCCTTGAGAAAGTAGCTTAGAATAGGAAAAACAGTCGGAATTCCGTGCTCAGTACCAATGAAGACTTCCGAGGCAGTGTGCCTTCATTATGTGCCCATTGCAGTGCTTTGCCTTGTGACAGATTTCTGACTGTTCCTGGATGAAGATGCTTTCCAAAGGGCCTGGGAGAGTCACATCTATGAACATGAATGTTACTATAATAGACGGCTTTGGTCTAGTGACCATGAGCAGTTCCTTGCATCCTGACCCTGGCATAGCATGACCAGATAAATAGCAAGGCCTCGTTATCTACATTTAGGTTAGGTTCAGACATTCTTTATAGACTCCAAGTCTCTTTTAGACAAAGGGTTAAAAATTTAACCAATTACTAACGTAAAAATTTCTATGCCCACCTATAACCTATAAGCCCCCACTCTCAGATGCCCTGCCATTTTGGGCCACGCCAATGAAGAGATTTCTTATGCTGATTAACAACTTTGTTTGTGTCTCCTGCTCTCGGAACTGAATAAAAGAACTGCTGCATCTCCACCTCAGGAAACATTTTTTGTGCTTCTCTGGGTCTGGTCACTCAAAGTTTTGTTTAGAATAAACCATGCTAATGATTACTACTTTTTCTTTTCTTTTTTTTTAAAAAAAGAGATTTTTGCTATAGGGTGCATGTGCTCTCCAGAAAGACAGAGAGAAAAAGAAAGAGAGGAATCGCCCTCGGGGAGATGGTCATGCTGCAATCACTTCTCCATTTTCCTCTTGGGATTTTGGGCATGTACACATACATGCACCTGCATGTTTCAGGTCACTGGGTCTGGGACTCAAAACCTGGTCAAGCATGTGGAAGTCCAGGGCCTTAACCACTACATTACCTGGTGGCCCCACTAATGATTATTTCTTCAGACTTTGGTTCTTTCCATTGTCAACCTGCTCCCTGATGAAGTGGCTCAGATGCCCAACCTGGTGCTTTGGGCTCACTCACCAGGGAGGTGTGTCCCAGGAAACTTGGCCTAGATCATCTCAGATGTGAAAGTGATTCAGGGTAGTTCAGCTGCTGTCCTGTGGAAAGACAATACTCCAGGTCATTTCTATGGGTCTTACTTTCTTGATAGTTCTTTCCCGAGCCTATTATTTCTCATACAAGTTAGAGATGGGTGCATCTCTCACCCTTTCCCACATGGAATAACTTCCTTTATTTTTGACACGCTCCATCATGTTGAAGGATCATATAGCAAACACTCTCTTTCCTGTGATAGGTCTATAAGCTTAGCACTGTTTGCATTCTCCCTGAAGATGCAAACAACAGGTCTTTTCTACATTCCAAGGTGAGGCCTAGTCCTGGATGCGGTACCTTTTGAATCACCCCAACACTCCAGCCCACAGAAGTATTTGATTGTAGCAGTTAAATCCTCAATACCTCTTTGCCACCTGTGCCCCCGCCCCCCACCCGGATCAGAAGTATGGATGTTTACATCTTACTCTGTAGCAGTAAACATGTCCCAGAGTGGAGGGTTGCCAGGGCTTAAATTCCATTGCGTATATTATTCTTTAGTTTGAGCAAATATCCTCTCTTGTAGCAAAGGAGACTGGATAGTTGTCAATTTTCAGAATGAAATGAAGACTTCACAAGCCAGTCTCTCAGCTTAGAAGCTGCTCCCTAGATCCCATCCACAAGCCTCTGAGAGCAGGTGCAGGCGAGAAGACCCTGGGAAGGGACCCAGAGTGCTGTGGTCGTCTTCTGTGCTGGAAGACCAAGCCCTTGCACCACTGCACAGGAGAGAGTGGTGCTGAAACCTGCCTGGGCCTCAGGATGGTGCCTTGAGAAAGAGCTGTCTTTTTGAATTAGCAAAAAGATGCTGTCTGTTTGCCAGCTGCATGGGCGATTGTTGTCTTTCTTGCACTGGAATCCCAGATGTGCTGCATCTAGCATGCAATGAGTCCTACTGCAGGTGGCACAGCTAGCTCAGGGGGTAACAGCAATCCACTGGGTCAACTCATTCCATTAGCACTGAAGTATTAGACATAGTCTGATTATGAAGGGAGTACTTGTGTTGGGGGAGGGCTCAGAGGAAACAACTGAAGGTAGGATGGTGGACTCTCCTTGTACTGTCCACCTTTCTTTTGTAGGCAGTGCCCATGACTGTCTAGTTAAGGGATGGAAGGCAACTTACAAAGACAAGCAGAGTAAATTTCAGGGAACCGATACGCTCTTACAAAAAGAATGCAATGTAGAATGTCCCCCAAATGTAAATGCAAAGCGTGGAGTTCATCTTTGGACTGTCTACAAGAAAGGCGCTGAAATCCAATTGCTATGGCTACATGACACTCACCAGGTCTGCAGGCCTTCCATTCCACAGGGGCTAAAACTATTTTGTTTTCAAAGGGGAAGACGTATCTGTGTTTGCCCTCCTTTGCTTTGTAAAATTGAATTGCAGAGAACTCATGAATAATAGAAAGAACACTAAGGACTGTGAAATTAACACTGGCACCAAACAGAATTTCCAAAAGGGGAAACTGCCGAAGGAAGGCTCTGTCCAACCTCCCTAGACTACAGTTTGGAAACTGGGTCACTTTAGAATGGGAAGGTGGAGTAAGTTTAACATTTTTAAATTTTTAAATTATTTAAAAAAATAAGTATTTATTTAACTTTGTTTGTAGTTGTTATTATATTTTTAATTTGCTATAGGACATGTACACTCACCACAGAGAAAGAGAGAGAGAGAGTGAGAAAGCAAGTCGCCAGATCCAGGACTTGACTGCTGTTAGCAACGTGGGAATCTGGCACCTTAACCATCATGACACCTGTTGGCCCATATTTTTTGTTTGTTTGTTTTAAAAATTATTTATTTCGTTCATGAGTGAGAGATGCAGGGACAGAGAGACAGAGATAGACACACCCCTAATAGGATCTTGACGCTGAGATTACCCTCAGCCTCAGCAAGCCTGGATCACAGGTATGTGTGGGTCTGGTGCATTCAGGGAGGTCTCTGGCCATGAACCTGGAACCTTATGTTGTGAGTCATTGTGATTTATCACCTCTTCACCGTCAGGCCCCAGCATTAGTTCCTCAGAATCTTTTTTGGTTCCTGCTTTCGAAACAGTGAATGTTTTCAATCCTTTAGGTCAGATAGGTATTTCTTATTTTACGAAGGTTTTCTACGCAATTTATGACTGCAAGGAGGACTGTAGGTCAAATTGTGACATTTGTCCATGAGAACTGCTGTGCTCCTCTTTAGTAATAAAGACAGCTGACTTGAATCGAGCGCTTTCCATGTGCCAGGCACAGTGCTAAATGCATGTTCTCACATAATTTCATAATTCCCTCGTGAGATAGGGTATACTTATCTCCATTTTGCAGATGGAGAAACTGAAGTTCAGAAATGTTAAGGTATACAGTTAGTAAGAGATGGCACCAGAGACCAGCCTAAGCCTGAAAGCCTCTCAAGACTGCCCATTTATCCTCCACAGTATCCCTTTATATGCCTTTATATGTCCTCTTAGCACTTCGTCTGCAAAGCCCTCCTGAAACTTACTGTGACAGTAAGTGGTACTTGTCCCTTCTACTCTTCCACAAGGCAGCATCCTGTCCTGTATGTGCTTTGTGTTTCAGGTCCTCTCCAAGTTGTTGTGGGCTCATGTAGACACACAGCAAGGGGGACAGGAGGCCTCCTACAAGAGTGTACATCACTCCGACACATACTGCAATGGGCTGTTCCTACCCTGGGTTCACCACAGCGTAGGGGAAAGTGCTTGCAAACCTTAAAGCCCTGTAGATGTGCACGTGCTTGAATCTGAACTTTAGGATCAAACAGACCTGGGTTTCATTCATTCATTATGATTTTTTTTTTTTTTAATGTGAGAGAGAGAGCAAGTATGAGTGAAAGTAGAAGGGGAAAAAAACGAGAAAAAGAAAGGAAGAGAGTAAAAAAAGAGAGGTGTTTTTGCAAGTGTCTCACTGTTGTGATCTTATGCCCCAGCCTTCCAGTTAGCTGAGATTACAGGGACATACTGTGTCTGGACTGTTTAGGTAGGCCTGGAAGCCAAACTTAGACCTCCCGTGTTGCCCCAGCCTCCTGCAACAGTGTCCTACTATTGCACTACCATGTCTAGGCTGGTGGATTATTTACTGAGCGTCTACTATGGGCCAAGCACTCTGCTAAATGCTGGGTTTGAATTCCAAGTTCATAATTTACAGCTATGAACCTCTGGGATCTATTCAACATCACTGATGAGAATAATAATGGTAACCTATGAGCTATTCTAAGATTAGAACTGGTACATAGCAAAAGTTCAGTAAGTGGTATTACTAACAAAAGGGCACAAAAATAGTGTTGGTCCGGAATCTGCTTATATTCCTTTCCCTTGGGATCTTGCTTGCTAAGGTTCCAGCTAGCTAGTGTGTTTCATCAGAGCCTGGAAAGTTAATGTGCTAAACTAAGCTATTAGCTTTTGCAAAAGCCTTTTAGAGAGAGAATGAGCCTAAAGCAATTCCTCATTCTGGGCACATGGCAGTCTCAAATTGGGAATCATTTTAGCATGAGACCTGGGCACAAACCCATCAAATATCTGCCTACTTCTTTATCTTTACTAACTGCTTTCTCCTGACAGATGAGAAGCTTTCCTGTGTATGATCAAAGGACTAGGCAGTTTCTTAGGAAACATGGATAAATATATTTTAAATGGCGAAAGAAGTTCCATTTGTCCTTCTAGGTGTACCTCTCCTCTGTTTAATGCGTAGTCCACTGACGTTAGCACCTGAGGTTTCTCGGGTACCCTCAATAACACTACTTGGCTAATCTAATGTGATTCAGCTAATGGGTTTTCTATCAGCGTTTATGGACCATCTCATCCATCCACTCTCCTGCCAGAGAAGTGTGGATACGCAGCAGGCCAAGATATCCCTTTTTCCAAACCAGCTCAATCTATTTGAAAACCAATGTTAGTATTTTGGCTTCCATAGCCTTGTTCTGTGAAACAAGGTGAAAGCCATTTTTCTCTTCTGAACAAGTTCATAAAGGAGTAACGAATAAGTCTTGAAACAGTCCTATTTTTACAGTAAATATTTTAATTTTTTCACGCATAAAGTCTCATGGCTACTAAGAGTAACTACTTGAGGATAATTTAAATTATTAGCAGGAAATAAAGATTAGATAATGGCATGAAGATTAGACTTGCTAAAATAATTCTTTTGTTACCCTTTTATTTTCAAATGAGACTAACTTGCAGGAAATTGCAAAGGTAGTACAGAGAGGTTCCCTGGACTCAACACACTCTCCCCAGTGGTGCCACCTTACATGCCTATACCAGTGTTGAATTTATTGAAATTCCAAGAATATTCTAGAAGTCTGCCTCTCCCAGGGGTCAAGCTGGAGGAGGATGGATTGCTTCCTAGCCACCCTCTCTTCCCTGGTTTCATGCAGAGGCTTGCTTAGGGACCTGTGTTTTCAGCTCTGTTTTCAGGAGAGCAGTCAACATTTCCTCACTTCCCTTCTCAACAACCTTGAGTGGTTTCCATCTCATTCTATCGGATCCCAGCCAGTGGACATCAAACCACTGTTGTAATGCCCAATCCTATCTGGCCCTTTTTCTCCCATCTCCATATCCTACCAGGCTCCATGAACTGCTGGGGTCTGGCCATACTAGCTTTTTTTCCACAGCTGTTCTCAGTTATGATGAGGATACTCCTGGCACTGGGCCATTTTCTTCACCAAAGTCTCTGCTTGCACGTTGGTTTGTCAGTGATGGCTTCTGTACTCTTCTCTCTCTGCCTCTTCTTGGCATTCCCTGACTCCTTTTCCTGTTTTAGTTTTCATCTTAGCCCATCTCACACACTTCTTATTTTCTTGTTTGATTATTCATTCTGTCTCTCTCTCCTCCCTCCAGATAAGCTTGTTAAGAACAAGAACCTTTCTGTCTTGTTCACTGCTGAATCCCCAGGTCCCTGAACAGTGCCACGCTTGTAGCTGGCACTCAGGATATATGTATGCGATTCAAGTACAATCGCGGGTGCACTCTTCAGGTTTTAGCTTGCTAAATTCCACAATTCCACTTTTTTTTTTTTTTTTTTCTTTTAAGTTTGCTATAGGGCATGTGTGCTTACAGGGAGAGAGAGAGAGAGAGAGAGAGAGAGAGAGAGAGAGAGAGAGAGAGGTGACAGTGAGAAATCACTGCCCAGGGGGTATGGTCGAATCACAATCTCTTCTCTTCCATTCTCCTCTGGGGATTTTGTGCACGTATGCATATGCTCCCATCGTGTTTTTGAAGCTGCTAGGTCCAGGACTTAAACCACTCAGTTAGCCATGTAGGATCTACTACACCACTAGCAGAACAATAAAAATAATTTCACTTAAAAATGATTTATTCACTTAGTTCATGAGAGAAAAAGAGAACAAGAGTGACAGGCACCACCCAAAAAGTATTTATGCTGCAACACACCCTAGTCTCAGGGCTGAGACCTCAGGCTTGTGGGAACCCGGAGTACTCAGGGAGGGTCTGAGCTGTGAGCCGAGACCTTTTTGATGTGGTCTAGTTACTTTATTGCCTCACCACTGCAGGGTCCCCCCAAATTAATTACTTATTGTTTGCATGGAAACTTAGAGGTTCTCAGACATTTCTGCAAATAAGCTATGGAATCTAGTATCCAAAATGTCTAGAGAGCAGCAGAAGTCTACATGAGATTCTAAGTCAAAGTCTGCGGTTGCTGTAAAATCAACTGAAAGTAGAAATCTACATGTAAATGAAAAGCTCATTAAAGACTAGACCAAAGGACCTCAGGGGGCCTTGGAAGAGAAAGCAACTGGTTTGTGACCTTAGCTTCTTTCTCTAGTCACTTTCTGACCAATAGGTAATTTATCTAACTTCTGGGATTCATTATTATTATTTTTTTTTGGGAAAGATAACTTCTCCCTTTCTTTATGTTACCATATTTCATTGTTTCAGTTATTCTCTTTGAGATCCTTAGGCTGTGGCATGTTATTTGTAATGAGCTAAGGAAGGCACATTTGAAACTTTCATTACGGTTACAGCTAATGCAGTAAAGTCGAGCCCTCTCCAGGGGCTTCCCTATAGCCATTGCTTGCTATCAGTAAATATTCATAAATGTGCTGTCATGGAAATTAAATGGAATGCCTCAAAATTACTTTGGGGGCACAAGGAAGGCCCTGAAGAGTGAACTAGGAGGATGCATTTTATTTGCAGATTTGGAATGAAGAAAGTGTTCTTTTTGTCCGTGGATGGCATACCCTGCCCTGGAAAAGGACTCTGAGGAAGTGAGCAGAAAATGTTCAAGCTGGCACTTGTGCAGTGGCGACAGCCAGTTCTATCCACATCAGAGTCGGGACTTACAAGGCGCTAGTGGCGATTTCTTAGGATTCCTCACCAGTAAAAAGGGACTATGGGCACTGACTGGGTTTTGGATGACACTTTCTCAGGACTCCTCCATAACTTCCCATGTTAGGTAGAGTTTTCTTTTGGCTGATAACATTTGCTGAGTGCCTCCAGTGGAGAAGTCGGGTCTGAAAAACCCCAGGGAGGCCCAACCCCGTCTGTGAAAAGTTCATCAAGAGACTTCTGGTGGGGCCACACTGTCAGCCTACGTTGAACTCTAGTGTTGAGTCTCCCCTTCCCTTCCCCCTTTCGTTATTGCCCCGTGGGCAAACCTAGGGGCAGGGGCCAAGGGTAGCATCACTCAGTGATCCTGGTGAGCTGATGAAAGTGGTGTGTCAAATCAGAGGCTGTTTCTAGAGAGTTCTGTTCCTTCGAATTACTTAAAGGAGAACTATCATGGAGGAAATTAAAAGCATCAGCAGTAGTCGGACTTGCGGAACGTCAAGGGCAAGAGAGGAGGAAAAAAAAAGCCGGAGAGGGCACTCTTGTCACTGATTTCGAAGGAGCTAATTCTTAGGGTTATTAGCTGCCTCAATTTACAACGCTATATACTCTGGAACACCAAATGCTCATTATCAAAAATTAAAGAAGCGTGGAGCTGAGATCTGAATTACATTTTGGATAATAGATTTTGGAACATGCTTCATATTGTTCAGACTGACCTGACCTTACATATAATAAAGGTTTCCAGTGGGCATGGCCTCATGAAATCTCAGTTATAATACCTTGTTTCCAGGAGTGTGAAAAAAACAAAAAAACAAAACAACAACAACAACAACAAACTAGGAAAAACTCCTTTGTTTTTATTTCCATGTGGTTCCTAGTAGCAGGCCAAAGTGTCCAGGAGGCAAAGCGTGGTTTTGGAATTCACATCCTTCACTCTCTTTGAGCTTTCTGTCCTCCAGGTCTCAATCACCTGATCTATCTTAATCTTGCCTTTCGAAGGAAACATAAGCACCCTTAGTTTTAAAGGGCAGACAACAGATTGATGGATATTCGGAGTGGAGTTGTGTCTCCCCAAATTCATACATTGGAGCCCTAACCCACCAGTACCTTAGCATGTGACTGAATTTGGAGATGGGGTCCTTAAAGAGGTACTTGGGGTTAACTGAGGTTGTTAGTGTGAGCCCCAATCTAACATGACTGTGTCTTTATAAGGAGAGGACAGTAGGACACAGAAAACACAGGGGTCAGACGATGTGAAGATGCAGCCAGAAGGCAGTCACCTGCAAGCCAAGGAGAGAGGCGATGGAAGAAACCAAACCCATAGGCAACTTGATCTTGGACTATTAGCCAACAGAATGAAGAGAAAATACATTTCCGTTGCTTATGCCACCCTGTCTGTGGTATTTGTGTTTTGGCAGCCCTGGCTGCTCAATAGTGGGTTTATAGGAAATCAGAAAAAAGTGTTCTAATGACGGTTTTTAGGCTTCTACTATCTCTGATGGGGGCTCTGGATGGTGGGTGTCCAGGTAAGGTAGGTTCACCACAATGACTTTCTAGCCGATCTTCCTAGCTATGCTCTTTTCTTATTTCAAGCCAACCTACACATAAGTGCTAAGAAAACAAAACAAAACTTCATCAAATATGGTTTCTGTCAAAGCAATTATCCAATCAAAAGTTCCCGTTATATACAGGCACTATCGCAGCACATTTGTTTGGCCTCCATAACACTTTACTGACTTTTAAATTCTTCTTCTCTCTGTCTTTTTGGTTCATCCATGTTTATTCCTTTATTTATTTATTTATTTATTTATTTATTTATTTATTTATTTATTTGGAGAGATTTTTGCTATAGGGTGCGTGCGCTCGCCAGAAAGACAGAGAGAGACAGAGACAGAAAGTGAGAAATCACCCCCCCTGGGGGGGTGGCCATGCTGCAATCCCTTCTCCTCCATTCTCCTCTCAGGATCCTAGGCATGCATACACATGCGCCTAGAGTGAGTTTAAGCCTCCGAGTCCAGGACTTAAATCGTGGTTGACTGTATGGGAGTCCAGCAACATAGCCATTACGCCAACTGCTGGTCCCTATTTATTTATTTATTTTTTAGAAAGAATTTTTGCTATAGGATGGGTGACAGAGGGGAGGGGGGAGAGAGAGATAGAGAGAGAGAGAGAGAGAGAGAGAGAGAGAGAGATCATTTCCCAGGGGGGTATAAAACTACTTTTTAATTTATTTGCCCAGTTACATATACCTAGATTTAAAAAACAAATCCTTTTCTTACTGGATATCTTTTATACATTTTAATTATTATCTGCAACTTTCTCTTTGTAATAAATGCAGGCAGAAATATCATATTTCATTGATTCTAAGAGGCCCCTTTTCTCTCACATTTTAACATGTCAAGATTCAACATTTAATAAGATTCATCCTGTCACTGATGACATCTTACTATTATAAATGGCAGTGCCTTTTTTTTTCTTAGTGATAATTAAATGTGTCTCAAATGACCGAAAAGGCAAGGGAAACTAGTTATAGGAGACTAAAGAGAATGAGAGTCAAACACAATGTGTGCTTGATGATGAGACCCCCAAATAGAAAAAAAAGAAAAATAGCAAACAGCAATAAAAGAATTTTTTTTTCTTATAGTTTGGAGGAATATGAATATGAACTAGGTATTAGTCTGCTTAGGCTCCCGTAACAACATATCACAGACTTTATGGCTTAAACAATAGAAATTTATATTCCCAGTTCTGGAAGCTGGAAAGTGTTTGATTTCTGCGGAGGGCTCTCTTCCTGGCTTGCAGATGGCAGTGTTCTTGCCATGTTCATAGGTGATGTTTTTTCTGAGGATGAGGAATTGGTGGGTTGGCAGGGAACAGGGATTGAGAGAGAGAAGGAGAACTGGGGCATATTGTCTGCTGTCTCCTTTTAAAAGGAAACAAATCTTATCAGATCAAGGCCCCATCTCCCAGGTTCATGACATCATTAACCTTCATTACCTCCTAAGGGCCCCATATCCAAGTGCAGTCACATTTCCGGGTTAAAGATTCAACCTATGAATTTAAGGAGGAAACAATTCAGCCCATAGTAAACTACTTATTAGATACAATTTTAGTATAATATTACACTTCTTGGATGTTATAATGAATTGTGGTTATGTGGAACTTGTCCTTATGAGATGCCTGCTGAAGTGTTTAGTAGTGAAATATCACAAGCTGTGTCTGCAACTTACTTTGAGCTGAACAAAACCAGTATGTTAGTCTATAAATATTAATATATACGCATACATACATACATACATACATGCAGTAGATGTGATAAAATGTGAACAATTAAATTTACCTACAATAAATTTAGGTAAAAAAGACAAGAGTGTTTTACTGTACTATATTTTCAACTTTTTTTTTTTTTTAAATATTTATTCAGGGACCAGCAGTTAGCATAATGGCTATGTCGCTGGACTCCCATGTAGTCAACCGCAGTTCGAGTCCTGGACCCGGTAGCTTAAATTCACGCTGGGCGCATGTGCATGCGTGCCCAACATTCCGAGAGGAGAAGGGATTGTGGTGTGGCCATCCCCCCTGGGGGGTGATTTCTTGCTTTCTGTCTCTCTGTCTCTCTCTGTCTTCCTGGCGAGCGCACGTGCCCTATAGCAAAAACCTCTCAAAAATTTATTCAATTTTATTTATTCATTCAGTCATTTTCATTTGACCAGAGAAAGGCACACAGAGAGAAAGAAAGTGAGAAAGCAAGCCACCAGGTCCGAGACTGGAACCGTGGTCGGCCATGTGGGAGTGTCCAGTACCTTAATCACCACGCTACCTGCTAACCCTCATCTTTTCTTTATACTTGAAAATTTTTAAAATAAAAAGTTCGTTTATTTAATTTCTTTTTTGGAAATAAATGAAAAAATAAATTCTCATAATTGAAGACATCTCAGATTTGTTAATATTTGATAAATATTCAAAAAACAGACTTTTTACAAAATACATTAATTTGTTTTTATTCAGTTTGGACACCAGATTCTTGACTAAGGTAGTCATGTAGCATAAACCAGTTCAGATAGTGTATTGGGAATGATTACGGATGTCCTTGAGCAAATAACTACTATGCATTCAACAGACTTAAAAATGGGGTCAATAGAAATACCAATTTTATAGATTTGTTATGAAAATTAAAATGAGAAAATACATATCAAGTGTTTTGAAAAACATACAGAGCATAGTGAGCACTGAATAAATACTAGTTATCAACAACATCATAATCTCTGTATTGTTCTAGTCATAACCTTAGGGTTTGTTTGAAATGAAAAACCAAGCCAGCCAGGGGCATTGGTAGTTAAGGTGACTTGATTCCTCCTGGCTGACTGTCTAGTTCAAGTCCCTTGTAAACTGTGCTGGGTGCATGTGAATGCATGCCCAAAATCCTGAAAGAAAGGAGAAATGGAGAGGGGATTGTGGTATGGCTATCCCCCACTGGGGGAGGGGTGTGCTTTCTCACTTTCTAGTGCTCTCTTTGGTAAGTACACACACTCTCTCGTAAATTAAAAAAAAAAAAAAAGAAATGAAAGAAACCAACTTTTATAACTTTAACAAAAAAAGAGGAGAGATTTACTGTAAGGATACAAAGGAAACTGACAGAACTCAAGGCCAGAAACTGCAGGTGGGCCTCAGTAGGGCAGGATCCAGCCATTGGAAACAGGCAGGATCCCAAATAAGTATCCTTGAGTTCTCTGTCTCCAGGACTCAGGATCTGTCTCAAGCTCCCTCTATGAATCTGCCTCATTTGCTCCTGTCCGTAGATTAATATTTTTCTGCTGCCACTTACACAGGTTGGAGCAGTCTTTCCAATTTTGAGTCTTCACATTCTCAGTTTGTAAGACCAATAAAGGTTGTCTAGGATTTCAGTCACTTAGGGAAAAACCTGTTTTTCAAGTTTTGAAAGAAAACCTGATGGCCCTGCTTGGTCAAGTACGTATTCCTGATTCAGTCAGTGGTCAGGCTGGGGTGTCACATATCTGCAAAAGCCCATAGTATGAGTGGGCTTAGTTCTCAAAAAGTAGGGGGTGATATGGCATGAATAGACATCTCCAATGGTGTTTTCTACATGAAAGGGTAATAATATCTACAGACCATCTCTGTACCTGTCTGTCCCATGTGTTTCTAAGGGAACATTAGCCTCTGTTTCTTTCTTTTTTTTTGGAGAGATTTTTTGCTATAGGGCGTGTGCGCTCGCCAGACAAAGAGAGAGAGACATAGAGACAGAAAGCGAGAAATCACCCCCCAGGGGGGATGGTCACGCCGCAATCCCTTCTCCTCCATTCTCCTCTCGGGATCTTGGGCACGCACTCACACACACCCGGCGTGAGTTTTAAGCCACCGGGTCCGGGACGTGAACCGTGGTCGACTACATGGGAGTCCAGCGACATAGCCATTATGCTAACTGCTGGTTCCCAGCCTCTGTTTCTTGACACCACCAACTCTCTAAACCCCCAGGAGCCCAGCACCTGTTCCTAGAGAACACCCATAAGGAGGGTGAACCCAGTGGAAGTTTTCCAGTAGGAAAGTGATTTAGAGGATGAGGCTGGGAATAGAGAGTTGGGATGAGAAATGAGAAAAACTGTTACATTTAGAACCTATGCTCTCTGAAAAATCTTGCATTTTAACTGTGATTAAGGCTAAGTCCACCTCTTTCCAGCAAATGTATAACTAGTTTTTGGAACCTGAAATTAGCATTCATTAAAATTCATCTTAAATTGCTGATTTTTTCCTTCCTATTTCCACTAGCTTTTGGCCACCTTTTGTAGCTGTCTTTCATTTTCCTTGAAGAATTCTTTCATTAGAACAGTGTCTAAGCTCAGCCCTTTGGGACACATCATAGACAGGAAAGCTTCCCTCCCCATGTTTGGATATTTTTGTGTTGGCCTCATTTCTCCTCTGGCTTCTTACTCCATGGGGCTGATTTAAGCATGGAGCTCCCACTGACTTCAAAGGCTATGAGGTAAAGTAAGAAATAGACTCATAGAAATTTCCTAAAGATATTTTGGATTTATAAAGAAAGTGTTGGTAATATTTTAGAAAGATATGAATATTAGTCTTTGAAAATGAATAGATATTATAAGTAGCAGCCAAAGTCAAGAAATTCTCTTCTGACAGTAGAATAAAGCTCTTGTAAATGAATAATACTTGGTAAATGCATTCATCCTTCTGGGGAGAAATTTTTAGGTTCTGTTGTGGTTTAAAAATCATAAAGATGGAATCCTTTATATCAATTCCCTCCTTTACAAATGTCAAGTATCTACCACATTATCTTTGTAACATGAATGGAGAACCTATAAGCTATTTTGAGAAAGCTATATGGTACTTACAGTTTAAAGTAGATAGTTTCTGAATTTCTGAAAAGTTTCCAAATTTTTCAGGAGTAGCTGCTTTACATTTCAAGTAGGATCTAGACGGTAAGTAGTTGGCTCTATGTTTTAAAGACTGGAGAATATCATACATCTGTATAAGACTCTTCAAAATCTTTTTTAAAAAAGTATTTAGGCTACTTTTTTTTTTTTTTTTTTTTTTTGGAGAGGTTTTCGCTATAGGGTGCGTGCGCTCGCCAGACAGACAGAAGACATAGAGACAGACATAGAGACAGAAAGCGAGAAATCACCCCCCAGGGGGGATAGTCACGCTGCAATCCCTTCTCCTCCATTCTCCTCTCGGGATCTTGGGCAGGCACGCACACGCGCCTGGCGTGAGTTTTAAGCCACCGGGTCCGGGACGTGAACCACGGTTGACTACGTGGGAGTCCAGCGACATAGCCATTACGCTAACTGCTGGTTCCCTAGGCTACTTATTTTATCCATGATGGAGAGCGGGTGCATGCATGATAGACTGAGAGTGAGACAGAGAAAAGCACTCCCAATAGGGTCCCATCTCACTGCGATCCCCTTTTCCTGGCCCTCCTGCTTGCCAGGATCTTGAGCAAACACATGCCCAGTGTGTTTTTAAGTGTCCAAGGATCTGAACCTATGGTTGACCGTGTGGCTTCCAGAACTGCAGTTTGATTTGCTACTGACCTCGCTACCAGGTGGGGCCTATATTAGACTCTCAGCGTTTGCAACAGGTACTCTCTCACTTTTAGACAAGAGGGAACTTACTGTAAGGATTCAAAGCTATGTGGAGACAGGAACTGTAACTGGAGATAGCAGAGCTCTGGAGGCCAACTCTGTATTCTTTTTTATTGACTTCAAAAACCTCCTAGTGGTTTTCGCATGCTTTCTCTAGTGCATTTTTCCTCCCAGCAGTTCACCATGCAGCACTTGTTTTTTTTTTTTCCATTTCCAGGATTTTCTGTTTCCTTCTGTTAGGGTCCTGAGATCAATCTAACCATTGGTGACGCAGAAAAGACGACAACAATGCAATTACATAAGAGGCTTTTATTTTTCCAGCTAGCTGTGGTCTGAGTTTCTGCCCGACGCAGAAAGGACGTGCTTTCAACAAGGACCTCGATCGAGCCTAAGATAAAGGGATCTTTTGTAGCTCAGAATTGCAATGCAGGAAGTACAGTCAATAATTTTCTATTTGAGGGAAGGGGGTGTGTGAAGGCTAGCTGTCACTGTATGTTTAGGTTTAGATTAGGAATTTCGGTTGAGGTCAGGTTGACCTGGCCCTGGTGTCATCAGGGCCCACCCGCACTTTATTTATGTGGTCTCAGACTCCTCGGGTTCTGTCCTTGAGGGTCTAACATGGCGGTGGTTATGTCAATTCGGCCTAATACTTCACTGGAACAGCAGCTCTGGCAAAGCAAGGGAGAAATGGTGGGGGTCCTGGATGATTCCCCTCAATGTAGACACAAAGCACAGCAGATGACATTGAAAGTAGAACAGAGAAGAAAAGCCCAGGATTCCAGGCTATGGGGAAAATGCCGTGAGAAATGTTAAAAGGAAAAAAAAAAAGACGATTTAATTTAGTGGAATTTAATTGAACAAGTCTTAATTTAATTTGAATAGGGCAGTTTGCCAGATCAACTTCCGAACAACTCTAGATAGCCTTCTGGTCATATGATATTTAAGTTCCGGAACAGGAAAGTGACATCCAAAAACGAAAGTGAAGGAATGAGGCTGAAAATCAACTGGATTAGTTACATTCTGAAGTTTGTCTGTATTAACATGGTTTAAAAGGCGGCATGCCTGTGATTGACTGGGCCTAATTGCTGTGATTGGCTGTAACCTAGCAAAAAGAGAGAAAGCAGCCCTATCTATAATAAATGAGGTCTCAGTTTGTTTACGGAAACCAAACAGAAGTACAGAGGCTTTTCCGATATTCTTTAACAGAAGAAAACACAGGCTTGGTTCGTGCAATGAAGAAACCTCTCTGAACTCATAGAAATGGTGTTCTCTGCTTAGGGTGTGGTCAGATACTTCCCTTTGGTCAAAGAGAACTGTCGTTTCTGTCCTGCTCCAAGTTTGACATTTTCTTTCACAGTTTATATATCCAGTCATGGTGATCACCCCCACCACCTCCTTACCACGAGGGAAAAGAAACCAGGTGGTTTTATGATAACTGATCATTGATGACTTTCATTTTCATGAACCCATGGCTAGAGGCTCATTGATAGAATCAACACTTGACCTTGATGGAGCTACTGAGTTAGCACATAGGTATTTAACAGTCTCACTACCAGCTATGTAGCTTCATTGGCATATTAAGAAACAAGATTTCATTGGGAAGATATAGCACCTTTTAAGGGGAAGAATAAATAACCTCTTTCCTAAATTGAATGGAGAGCATGATCTTCATGCTCGGTGTCGATCTGTTCACTAACTCTCCTTATCAGGTATAATCCATTACTGTTGGCAGCTTGATTTAATTGTGCTTGTGGTAACTGACTCAATTGAGCACTTTAATTAGGTAATTATTTTGTTATAAGAGCCACTTTCCAGCTTGCTAGAGAGAGAGAATTTTCCATTTCTCTCAAGCTAAAAATGGAACCTGGAATCTTTTCCTTCATAACAAAGTGGAATAAAAATGATCAGATAAAGAATTAGGCTGAGATTGAGCCGTAGAATGAAGAAAAATAACCTTGACTTATGCACTGATAAGACAAGTGTGTTTCAAGAAATGGATTTAGGATTAGAGGTTCTCAAATTTTAAGTACTGCCACTAGGTGTATCTGTTTTTGAACAGAGCGAATACTTGTCTGCTGCCTCAGTTTCCCTCCAGAAATGTGGATTTCTTTCTCAGACCCTATGCAAAAACAAAACACAAAAACAAAAAAACTGATGAAAAAATAAAATAAGATGAAATATTCTTGGCTTTTCATTCTGAACAAATGAAGGTCCCCTCTGGATCTAGGGATTTTTTCCCCTCAAGCAGATTTAATTAATTATTGGCCTCTTAGAATATTTATTATGAAAGTCATGTATTAACTTCAGTAAGAGACTTTGTCTTGAAGAAAAGTCATGGACTCTGAAAAACGTTGCCTGAGACAGAGCATCCAGGATAAAAACTATCTTCTAATTTCTCACATATTTGTGAGAGTTTGTTGTTGTTTGGCAGGAAGGTTGTAAATAGTCTAAGGATACCTCAGATCAAACAAACAAATAATTAGAGTCGACACTAAAAAGCCAACAAGGCTCTAATTAATTGATTTGCTAATGGCTATTCTCCATTTACAGACATTAACCCAAATTAGGTTTTAAGCTGTGACAAGGGCCAGAAGATAAACATTTTCTTTCTCGAAACTCCTGATTACCCACCAGCCTCCCAGTCTCAACCATTAGCTAGTCTTTGGAGGTCCCCTAAGGGATTGAATCTTAGTCTCAATAGCTTCCATCTGAAAATAATATTCACTTACAAGCTCTTCATGAAAGGTCAGAAAATATCGGAATTATATTTTGCTTTAGAATATTTTAACTTTACCTTTCAGCAGGGAAAGTAGAGTGAAGAGGACATTTCTCAATTAAATCCTCATCTAAAGAAATGTTGCTGTAAGTGAAACTTTCCTTCATGGGTGATAAAATTAATGACAGTTCTGTTCCAGAGACATCGGGGCCAGGGAAGAGTTGTGCAATGGTCATCACTGCAAAGCCATCCTCAAACGGAATGGTGTGAAGGATAAACATTTTGTTACTTGCAACAACTTGGTGTGTTGACTGGGCTCAGCCAGGTGGTTCTTCTGTTCTAGGTGATGTCATCTGGGCTTTAGTCATCTGGGGATCCAACTGGCCTGGAAAGTCTGAATTGGTGCATTTATGCTGCTGGCAGTAGCTGCTGGCCATCTTGTGGGAGCTCTGGGGTTGATAGGAGCATCTGATTCTTCTTGTGGGCTTCTTAAAGCACGATGACTGGACTGTAAGAAAAAATGTCTAAGAGGTGAGAAAGGACATGTAGCTCCCTCCAGGCTCAGTCATGGAAGCCATAGCATCACTTCTTCCATGTTCTAATAGAGTGATTCACAAGGCCAGCCTAGCTCCAGTGTGGTTGTACCAGGGTATATTAGGAGGTACAGTCACTGGGACCATCTTTGGAGATTGTCTATCCTAAGCATCTAGTCAAAAACAAAGTGTTCTCTACGTGTTCACTAAGTGTTCTCTCTTGCCTGTGACCATCTTCACTGGTTGCTGGGATGACTTAGAATCAGGGGTAGATATTCAGGGCTGCCTGTATAAGAGCAGTAGATTTGAGATAAAAGCTGTTCCAAGATGAGGCAACATTGTCACTGTCCTGAATTTTCTTATGTGTTGAAAGAGCCAGCAGGTGACAGCTTGTATTCTCTTTGTTGAAGAATGTTTCTTCCCAGGAATTTCTCCTTTCTACACTTACTGTGTTTGTGATGGCTGAATACAATCTCTGGAATCAACTTTCTTGGGCTTGAATTTCATTTGCCACATACTGTTCTGTGTCCTGGTGGTTGGAAAAGGGAGGCTCACCAAGGGTTTGCCTGTTTGAAGGGTTTCACTTTTCCTCTGAACTTTTGTCTTACCATTATTCCTGGGAGTTATTTGAGAAACATCTACAGGTTCATGATTTTCAAAGGTTGAAAAAGACCCCAACTCTGGGATATGTCCCTTATGTTATGCATTACTCTAGAGAAAACAAAACCCTTGTTCTCAGTGTGTGTCCTGAAAATCCCAACCTTGTACAGATGGGCTTTCTCAGGGTCTAGTGTGGGGGAGGGGAATGGAAAAGGATCACACATTATTCAGTTTACAGATTTCAAGGTTTATCTTTCAATTAGCCTGTCAATAGCATTGCCATAATTTTGGTGAATCATTTTTCTTTATCCATTAGTCCTAAACTAGAAGAAAGGAGAAATGGTTGTTATACATTGACTCAATAAAATCCCAACAGTGGAGGTTTCCAACCTTCACTTAGCTGGGGTTGTCGGAATGACAGACCAAACTGATTCCAGTCAAGACATGTATATTTTTCTTAAATGAAATACATATACCTTTCTTTTTAAAAAAAGGTTTTTGCCATAGGGTGTATGCTTTCACTAGAGAGAGACAGATAGTGAGAGAGAAACTGAGAAATCACTCTCCCAGGGGAGATGGCCATGCTGCAATCCCTTCTTCTCTGTTCTCTTCCTGGGATTTTGGGCATGTGCACACATGCACCCTGTGTGATTTTCAAACTACCAGGTCTGGGACTTGAACCTCAGTCAGTCACATGGGAGTCCAACACCTTAACCACCATCATCCCACCTCCTGGCTCCGGTACATATATCAGTGTCTATCTATGAGGACTTTTCAAGTTCATAGATAATACATATTATGAAAAATCTTTGTAGAGATTTCAAAATTTTTTCACACCAAAATAAACACATATAAAGTCTCATTTTTCCATGAAAAAATTTTTTGAGAGATTTTTGCTGTAGGGCATATATGATCACTGGAGAGACAGACAGAAAGCGAGAAATCACCCCCTGGGGGGATGGCCACATTGCAACCCCTTCTCCTGCATTCTCCTCTTGGGATTTTGGGCACACACACACCTGGTGTGAGTTTCAAGCTGCTGGGTCCAGCACTCAACCTCGGTTGGCCATGTGGGAGTCCAGTGCCTCAACCACTGTGCCACCTGCTGGCTCCTCCATGAACTTCTAAAACTCTCCTCATATGAGCAGTAAAATTCTTTTTTCTTTGAAAAACATTTATAGAATTAAAAAAAAAAAGCATTGATTTTTGCATGCATACACGGTTATTTTCTTGTTGGTTGTATAATCTACTGGGGGATACAGACATAGATAAAAAGATAAATCACATAAATTATTGTGTATATAAGAACAAACTGAGATGGGTGTGACAAAGCAATAGTACATGATTCTGGGAAATTGTTTAACAGATGCCCTGGCCTAGACTCTGTGTGGGAATGGGAGCCTGGGGCAGCATCTCTAAAAAAAACCCCAAAAAACAAAAAACTTAACCTGAGGATGAGCATAAATAAATAAAAGTTGAAGTGAACTGGGTCTGTATACTTGTGAGAAAACAAGTGGCCTGCTAGCATTTTACCTTACCATCTGTAGTATGCTATTCAGCCTTTGTGAATATTCAGATTTGGCACTGAGTTCTATTGTACTTTCCAACTACCCTGATCAGATTTTCTAAAGCTAAAGTGAGAAAAACACACGGCCTGTCGAAGGAGGTTTTTTTCTCCCCCAATCTGTCAGTTTATTTTTAATTTATTTGTTCACTCACTTGCTCACTAATGTTTCCTACCCACTCATCTATCCATCCGCCTATTCATCCAGACATGAATTTGTCAGGCGCCTGTATGAGCCTAGTGCAATGCTAGGGAATGGGATAGAGAAAGGCGTAAGAAGAAATCATGGTTAACTGACTGAATATCTTTTTAAAAAAAGAATTATTGTTATTGTCATCATCATCATTATTATTTTAATTTGTGAGAGAGAGAGAGAGAGAGAGAGAGAGAGAGAGAGAGAGAGAGAGAGAACATCAGAAAGCAAGCTGCCAGGTCCAGAACTGAAACTGCAGTCAGCCATGCATCAGTCCAGTGCCTTAACCACCATGCCACATGCTGGCCCCAACATTAACTATATCTTTCACAGGGATCCTACACGCCTGTGCTTCTCTCACTGACCTTTTCAGTAGTGTGTTTACTAACTCGATGTCTGACTTGTTCGTGAGACTCAGATCATCAGTAGCACACCATGTCTTATTCAGTTCTGTGTTCCCAGTGCCTAGTATGGTGACTGGCAAGTAGCTGATATTTTAGGGAACACTTGCTTATTGAATGGCTTTAATGTATCACCATTATCACAGTGCGTAACATCCATGCTAGAAGAGTGATCACTGTCATTGGGCTTGAGTTGGAGTAACTTGTCTGGTGCTATGGCGGAAAGTTATTATTCCACATCTTAGAGAAAGCAAATGACTTCAGTGAGACCTTGCAGGCATGACCAGGGGTGGTAAGGCTTGGTTCCTCTGCTATTCTCCTACCTGTATCTCTCAGCCAAACACTTTGCCTCCAAGTGCCTCAAGTCTTTTTTTTTTTTTTTTCTAAGAGAGATTTTTGCTATAGGGCACACATGCTTGTTGGAGAAACAGAGAGAAATTAAGAGACAGAAAGAGAGAAATCACTCCCTGGGGGTATGGCCATGCTTCAGTACCTTCTCCTCTCAGGATTTTGGGCATGCACACACACACACACACACACACACACACACACACACCTGGCATGACTTTTAAGTCACCAGGTCCAGGATTTGAACTGTAGTTGTCTACATAGGAGTCTAGTGACGTAACCATTACGCCATCTACGTAATGGTCCTTACATCTTGGAATCTTCCAGGGAACAAAAGCAGTAACCACATTGCTCTGTTCTTTGGAAAGATGAATGACATGAGATCGTTGAAGGATGCCGTTCTTTGGACATGAGAGGTGCATAAACCATGATTTTAAATTATTTAAGTAACCTGTGAAGTGGCATATCTCAATCACATGCAGTCCGTCGTGTCTCTAGGTTTTAAAAGAGTCTCATTAAAGTCCAAAGCAAAAGGATCTTAAACATTTTTTTCTTACCTTCAGAAACAATTTCTATAAATTTCACAGTTGAGTTCTCTGAAAGTTAAGGGCTGTTTTAGAAGAGTGAATGAGGTACCTCTCACGGATCTCTCAACTCTCAAAATAGACCGGTGAGATTCAGATGTAAAAAGGGGCTATAATTTCTTCTCTCACAGGTACAGTACAAATCAAATGATTTCCATTTGTTTTTCTTGTCACTTTAGCCACCACGATAGCTTTATTATATCTTTGTGTTTCCTTCCTTTTTGCCCTATCAATTCCTCCTAAGGTTTTCAACAATTCTCAGCTAAGAAGAAAACTTATAAATTACCTCACGGTGAAGTCTGGGGAATAAGTAAATCACCATCCAGTCTGATCACAAAATCAAAATGTTTGTGATATGTCAAACCTTTGATAAGTCAATTGCTTCTTTTGAAAAATGTGTCCGTTCTCCTTCATGCTGAGAACAACAGAGCCATTCCACCAACTTTGCTCTGATGTAAGACAAAAGTTGCGATGTCTTCAGACTAAAAATTACGTCCAATGTGGAGCAAAATAGTTAAGCAGCATCAATGTCTTCTTATTTTGGAAAACCTTATTTCATAGTTTTAACTCCCTGTAGAGCAGAGTCAAGCTCTGTGTCTTTGGTAACTCAAGTAGATAATGTAAAAGTTTTCCCTAAATTCAGGAGATAAAAGTTGAGTCTACAGCTCCTGAGCCATTTATACTTTCCCATGAATGTCACCAGACATTTTCCTTCTGAATGGTCTTTAGGATGGTAATATATGAGGGGACTTCAAAAAGTTCATGGAAGGCTGGCTCACAGCATGCCAGAGATGTGTGACTCAACAGAGGATGAAAAGGTTGAAGACTGCAGCATGAGGCTCTGTTGAGGATAATTGTCATTCTCTCTCTCTCTCTCATGAAAGAATGAAATAAACTTAGGAAAAAAAAGCTCATGGAAAAGTGGAATTAAAATGTGAATTTAGTGCAAAAACAATTTGAAATTCATGCAGTGTTTTGATATGTCGTTTTTTCATGAACTTTTTGAAGAACCCAATATATGTATGCATCTATGTACCTAGGTACATGTGTATGTACCCATACACACTTATGTATATCCAAATCTCCCTGCACTCTAAGACTTGTTCATCAGACCCATTTTTGAATGATTATTATTCTTGCTTGATGTTAATGATGAAACACATATGTCAAACTCAAGGCCTTTCAAATGTCGAAAGTAAAGATCTTATTTAAAAGATCTTGGGCCTAGCAGGACCAGCAGTTAGCATAACAGCTAGGTTGCTGGTCTCCCATGTAGTCGACCGTGGTTCGAGTCCCGGACTCGGTGGCTTAAACTCACGCTGGGCGCCTGTGCGTGTGTGCCCAAGATCCCAAGAGGATAATGGAGGAGAAGGGGTTGTGGCGTGGCCATCCCCCCTGGATGGTGATTTCTCACTTTCTGTCTCTCTGTTTCTCTCTGTCTTTCTGATGAGCGCACACACCCTATAGTGAAAACCTCTCCAAAAGAAAAAAAAAAAAGTTCTTGGGCCTAGCCAATATGGCAGTCTGTTATGTACTGAACTGCAGTGCTGGAAGCCACATGGCCATAGTGGATTTGGATCCCTGGCCTAGTCTCCCTGAAATATGTTATGTGCATGTACCTGCATAAGATCCTGATGAGCTGAGGGCTGGGGAAGGGAATTGCACCACGACAAGATTCTATGAGAATGATTATCCCTCTTGTGTGTGTGTACACACATGTTCACTATCATGAAAAAATGAGCATTTTAAAGAAGTATTTAGATAGATGTTCACTCTCATGAAAAAAATGAACAAAAGATTTTAAAGACATATTTAGACAATAGGATTGAGCACGCATTTATAAATCTGCTCAGTAATTATGAACACTGTGCCCATTCAGCCTGGAGAAATATGACCAATTTCCAGGTGAAAAATTTTATACTAGTGGAGTGTGTTGGCTTATGACACATATAAACCTATTTCTGAGAATGGCCAATAACTGGAATCTTAAGAAAAGGCAGTTTCTTATAGGCAGTTTCAAAAATGGCCAAAGAAACGTTCTTGAGCTTTTCCAAGCAGGGTAAGTGGAAATCTGAGCTCTAACATGAATACTCTGTTGAATATGAAAATAAAGCATAATGCTTTCTCTTTTCTTTTTTAAAGTTTATTGATTTCCTTCATAAGGGGGAGACAGAGGGGTAAAGAGAGAGAGAAAGAGAAAGAGAGACAGAGAGAGAGAGAAAGAGAGAAAGAAAGTACTCTTAACAGGGTTTCACACCCTAATCCTCTCTCTAGTCCTTGGGATCCTGTAGGATTACAGGCACATGCACGTGCACCTGGTGTGTATAGGTTGACCAAGGTTGACCTTCCACACAGCTTTCTACATTGCAGAACATGCACTACTGCTATACCACCATGACTGGACCCATGATGCTTTTTCAAACTTGGGTATGCATTTCTGTAGATGAGTTTCTGAACAAAAATGGAAAGAATTGCAAGATTTATTATTCTTCGACTTGTCATCATCTCTCATCTCGCACAACTCTTCTCCAACTTACAAATAAGCCCCAAACGTAATATCCATATTTCTGGGTTGTCCAACTAATGATCATTTACTTTTCTTGCCCATCCATATCAGTAGATGAGATTGGTTAATCCTCTCAAAAATTAGGCCCATCTTGACATTTTTATGTTTGCTCTTAACTTAGGTGAAGGGCCAAAAAGACTTTAGTGGGTATACCTAGGAGATAAGCATTTTTGTAATGCCCTTCATTTATAGCCTCCATTAGCATTTTCCTCATACCATGAATCAGATCCTCCTGGATCTCATTAGCCAGCCCTTCCAATGGCTTGGTCTGCTAGCTGCAGATCATGCATGCTCAAATATCTCATCAATTCCACATAATTCCCCTAATTGAGAAACTTGTACTTTCATTGCGTCCTCAAAAAGCAATTTCCTAATGACTTATTAAAATAATGCCATTTGCCAGCCTTTTAAAAAGTCCCATTTTTGCATGGTGTCATGCTATAATTAGTAATACAGCATCGGTGATTAAGCTGAATACCAATTTGAGGCACTTTCACAGACTTAACAGAGTTCTGTCACTAACGGGGTATGGCACTTAGATTGTTCCTTGATACCTGAATGCTGCAGCAATATCTAGATCTTGGGATTACCTTGAAATGTTGATTTCAGGCTCTCGAAACCATGGCAACAGTTGGTTCAAATGAATTCCAGAGCCTTGAAAACTGAGATTTTGTTATTGAGTTTGTTCACTTTTTTTTTAACCCCTTTGTTCACAAAACACATGGGAAAATAGTCATAAGCCAAGCTTTGTGTAAGTATGGTATACACTCACATTTCAATAAGAAAGGGAAGAACACAGGTCTGAATATCTTCCTTTGGGAGAAGGGTGAACGGTGTGTGGGCCCCATTACTGGGGTCTAAAGGTCACACAACAACATGGTAGCAAGAAAACAGTACGGCATTAGAAGCCACCCAATTTTCCAAGCTTGGGAATCGCCTCTCCTGTATCCACTTGGATATAAAGAATCTCAAATTCTCTTGACAAAATATTGTTTCTATTTCTCCCCTCCTCCTCACTCTCATTACTACTTTCCCAATCTAGGCAAGAGTCCATTAACCCAGCTCCCTGCTTCTCATCTGGCACCTTTTCAATTTATCCTCATATCTTAGCGATGCCTGAGTGAACTTGCCACTTAAAAACCTGTGATGGCTCTCCAGAGCCAGAATAAAATCAGATTTTTGACATCAATTCAAGGTTCTTTACTCAACAAATGGGCTCAGCTGACCATTCTTAGTTTATTTTGTTTTTTTACTTTTCTTCTTATACACAAATTCTAGATATACCAGATTACTGATGTAGCTGAAACAGTCTGTCAGAATTTTTTCTTTCTTTTTTTTCTTTTTGTCCCCTCTGTTTTTCTAGAGCATAGTCTTCCTTCACTTGACCTTCCTGATATCTATCGAGATATTCTTCAAGTCTCAGTTGAATCTTCCCCTCTTTTCTGTCTTATTTATTTATTTATTTATTTACTTATTTATTTATTTTTGTTAGCATCCCTGCACCTTCCCTTACAGTTTAGCAAACTACCAGCCTTATTAGTATTATGGCCATATTAGATTTTGCTTTAATAAACTCTACATTTCCACGTTTTTCTTCTGCTGCGCTATGAACTCATTGAAGACCAGGAACTTTCCATATTTATCTCTTTCTTCCCAGCATTTAGCACAATGCTTGCCACGTGACAAACTCCCAGGAAGGGTTTGTTGAGATGAATTGACTAGTCACTAAAACTGATCCTAGGAATATTTTCTTGACAGAAACAGCTCACAACAAAATGGCGAAAAAGTAGGTATTTTCTTATTATCTTCTTTCTTCTCAGATTCTCTGTCTCTCTCTTTTTTTGGAGAGGTTTTTGCTATGGGGCACATGTGCTCGCCAGAAAGACAGAGACAGAAAGTGAGAAATCACCCCCCAGGGCGATTACCACAATCCCTTCTCCTCCGTTATCCTCTTGGGATCTTGGGCACGCACGCACAAGCACCCAGCGTGAGTTTAAGCCACCGGGTCCAGGACTCGAACCACAGTCAACTACATGGGAGTCCAGTGACATAGCCATTACATCAACTGCTGGCCCTATCTCTTCTCAGATCCTTATCAATAATTCTACTTATTAGTCTAGCTCCAGAATTGTCTTGTAGTTTTTCATCAGCATGTAGAGAATCTCCCTCTGTTGAACCTCCAAGACAAAAACCTCGATTTGTAACAACCCACAAATGCAACAGGAGAGGTGATCAGAGCAGAGGCTAGGGAAGCAGAAATATGGTAAGTGTGAGCTGATTGGACTGAATGCCCCTTAAGGGCTCCTGCTGCATCATTGTCCTCACCACCTCACCTCTCCCTCTCCCAAACGTCCTTGACAGACACAACATTTCATTTTTTTACAGACTGTGATACTCAACATCTTTCTCAGACCCTGTGGAGATTCCTTTCCCCTCTCCCTTTTGGAAAAGATTTTTCCTACCCCTCCCTGGGTTTTGTCATCTCATGGCAAATGGGTAAATTAATGTGATCACTTGAGAACAGTAGGTGGTCACGGTCTATTTCCAATTATCTGATCTCCAATAGGCTCTGAAAATAGAAGAGATTAAACTCCAGGGCAACATTTTTTTTCCCCTTGAGAAACTGCCTATATATACTTATTAAAGAACCTCAATCATTTCACCCTGAAATCCCCAGTGCTATATTGACCTATCTCAGGAGTCAGAAAGTTGTCTAGCAATAGCAAAAACTTCATCTCAAACTGTTCTCTGTTTATGATTTCTTTAAATGGCTATTTGATATAAGGAGACCAGAGAATAACCAATTGATTCTGTTTTTGGTTGGAGCAGGGGCAGAAGTATGAGAGATGCGTCACATAGTGTTTTAATTATTTTTTTCTGTTGCTAACAATGGAATATTTTAGACTGGGTAACTTATAAACAGTAAATGTTTAGGGTCTGCCCTGTAGCTCAGTAGTTAAGGAAGCAAGATTCCACTTGACTAACTGGTTTGAATCTTGATCTTGGTGACTTGAAAAACACTGTGTGTTTTGTATGTGTGTGTGCCCAGAATCTTGAAAAGAAGGAGAAATGGAGAAAAAACGAATGCAGTGTGATCATGCTCCATTGTGTGTGGATGGGTACTTTTTCTCCTCTTCTCTTTCTGGCAATAGCAATGAAAGAATAAATCAATTATTTAAAATAAAGAGTAAATGTTTATTTAGCTCATGGTTTTGGAAATCTGTAATCAAGAGACCACATCTGCTGAGGGTTTTATTGTTGGTGGGGACTCTGCAGAGACCCAAGGCAGTGCATGGCATCGCAAAGAGAGAGGACAAAAGCACAGGTTTCAGCTCTGGCTTCTCTCTCTACAAAGCCACTAGTAGTCGGGCATGGGGGCTCCAGTCCAATGATGTTATCTAATTCTACTTACCTCCCAAGAACTTCATCTCTTTCTCTCTTTAAGATATCTATTGTGATTTAAAGTTTACATCTATTCATTACAGGTTTTTGTAGGGCACAGAAGGTCTTTAAAAGCACATACATAGTGTGTAAGAAGCAAATCGAGACTATAAACATGTTTGCCACCATCAACATTTAACACTTCATTATGTTGTGAACAGTTGTAACCCACTCCACTGGTCATTCTAGAAGTATGTACTGAATTGTGTATGATGCTCTTTACTATAAAATACAGTTCCAAAGGAAAACAAATTGATTAAAAATCAGACAAGGAAAACAAGGAAAATCTTAACATAGCCAATGAAAGAAGAATGTGAAATTTCCATTTAGAGGACTGTGGGAATATAAGAGTTTTATATTCTGAAAAGACCTATGGTATTATTGGTCCAGTTAAAGATAGGCAAAATTGTGTGTAACATTAGCTCATTTAGAAGAGATAGAAAAAGAACACTTTTACTATCTGTGAGATCTTGTAAGACCATAATTCTGTACTCTGCATGAATAAATGTCTTTAAAAAAGCAAAAACAAAACAAAATTGGAACAAGATGTTTAAAAGTGGCAACATGGTAAACTCAGTGATTTGATGATTTACAAAGTTCTTTACAAAGTTCTTGATTTTAGCCTTCTTTAAGTTCATTCCAAAGAAATATTCAGTTACATGTAACATTTTGGACATTTCCTCTGTTGTCTAATTTTATGCAATAAGTAATGGTTAGAATAGACATAAATTGAAACTTGTCAAGACAATTGTCTATCACATAATTGGAAAATTTGTACTTACACCTGCTTGTGTGTAAAATAGTTAAATCTGCACTTTTAGTATTTTAGTTGGGAAATTTAATCCTAACATGCAGTACTATTATTGATATGTGTGAACTTACTCTTTTATTTTTTTTTAAAGTTTTGTGTTCTCTTACTTCTATTTATCTCTCTTTAGTTTTCTTGGTGTAGTATTCCCACAAATATTTCCTGAAGCACTGGTTTGGTTTTGGGGAATTCTTTCAGCATTTGTTTATCTGGGAATGATTTTTAATATTTATTATTTTAATGTATTATACTTTCAATCATTGTACGTCACTACAGCTTGTAAAATGATTCACTCAACATGAATACCTCCATACCAGTCCAGTTGAAGATATCATACATGTTATCATCAACAGACAATCTTCTGTGTCTATGTCCCTTAAATGTCTTGGCTTTCTGTTTTTCTCCTTGATTCCTTTTTAATTTGCCTTCCCATTTGAAGAATAGAATATCTTCCTATTCTTTCCTTGCATACCTTGTTTCAGGTGAGAGGTATGATGTTAGCCTAATGGGGTAACTTGGACTTTTTCTCTTGCCATTTTTAGAATGTTGACTTAGTCTTTGGTTTTTACCAATTTGTCTATGATAGATATGCCGTGGAGAAGATCTTCTTATGCTGAATCTATTTGGCATCCTTGGTATTTCCTGGATTTGGATGTCCTCAAGCCTCTCTAAATTCAGAAAGTTTTCAGTTTATATATATTTTGAAAAAGACTTTTATGCCTTTACCTGTCTATTCACCTTTTGGGATACCTGATAACTGGTGCCCATTTGGCCATTTAATGGAGTCTAGGATTTCCTGTATGTTGTCTTGATTTTTCAGGTTATTTTTCTCTTCTTTTTGGTTGCTTGGACTAAATCAGAGGTTTTGTCTTCAAGGTCGAGATTCTTTCTCCTGCATGATCTAATCTACAGGTGTTGATACTTTGAAGCAGATTTTGCTTTCCTGTACCATAGTCTTTATCTCCAGAAGTTCTGTTTGATTCTTTTGTAGTGAGTCTACCTCCTTACCGAGTTCCTCCTTCAAGCCATGGAAGAACTTTCTTATGACCTGGAATAGTTTTCTCTTACGTCTCATTGAGTTTTGTTACAGTGCATATTTTAAATTCTTTTTCTGAGATTTCTGTGATCTCTTGTGTTTTATCTGTTGTTGGTGAGGAGTTACTATGTTCCTTAGGTGGGGAGGTAATTCCTGTTTTTTTTTTTTTTTTTTTTTTTTTTTTTTTTTTTTATCCTGATTCCTTGTGGTGCTGCTTTGATTTTTAGTCATCTGGTGATATAGTTGCTTTTAAAAACTTCTTTGGAGTATACTTAGGTAGCTGTGTGCTCCTGCACTTCTCTATGGTGGTGCATTAGCTCTATGCCGGTTTCCCTGCTATTGTGGGTAGGAGTGTGATATTCATAGCAGGAGTTTGAGATCCAGGTTTTCAGGAATGAGTTTCTCTCCTTTTACTGCTAGGGATATTGTGAGGAGAGAATTCCTCCAGAGTCTCCTGTCTTTAGGTGTTTGGTTCCTGTTACCTAAATCTTTCCCAGCTTTCTCTCCGGAGGTTGAGCTGGACAGATAGTATGAAGGTGGTAGACCACTTTTTTGTGGCATGCAAGCTTGGCCTTAGCCTCTTTGTTGCTTCTTCTATTCTAGGCCTCCCTGTTGCTACTTCTATTTCTGGGACTGCAGGAACAGGGTGGTGGTCCTTGAAGGCCAGAACAGCCCTTTCTCACCCACGGGGCTAGGTGGGCCCCCTGCTGATGAAGTCAGGCTGAGTGGCCTATGCCTCCCTGTTGTTTTAGGATGGGTGAGGGGCCAAACTACATCAGCCCACATGTGGTAGCAGCTCCTACGTTCTACCTAACCACCTATTCTAGGCCTCCCTGTTGTTCCTGCTATCATTCAGGTCCCCATCTCTTAATACCATAGTCAGATTAGGTTTCTACCCTCTTTTTTTTTTTTTTTTCTTTTTTTTTTTCTTTTTTTTTGAGAGATTTTTGCTATAGGGCATGTGCGCTTGCCAGAAAGACAGAGACAGAAAGACAGAAAGCAAGAGATCACCCCCCCCCCCCCAGGGGAGATGGTCACGCCGTAATCCCTTCTCTCCATTCTCCTCTCAGGACCTTGGGCACGCACACACATGCGCCTGGTGTGAGTTTAAGCCACTGGGTCCGGGACTTGAATCACAGTCGACTATATGGGAGTCCAGTGATGTAGCCATTACACTAACTGCTGGTCCCAAGTTTCTACCCTCTTAAGACTTTCACAATAGCAACAAAATTTCAGTGCTTGAATTCTGGGGGAGCACATTCAACCTATAGTGCTTAGTTTGTGTTTTCTTTCCCTCTTTCCTGTCCTTAGGCTTCTCTTTCTTTTTCTAGATTTTTCTAATTCATAAAACCGTTTTTTTTTTTTTTTCTATTTCTAGTTTGATAGTTTCTACTAATGGATTTCATTATAGTTATTAAATATTTCTTAGTTGTTTCATAATTTCATCCATTCACTCATTTATTTCAGCCAAATATAATGGAATACCTGGGATATTAGTCACAGTACATAATGCTAACAATTTATTTCCTGTCACCTCAAGTTTAATGTGAATGTTCCTGCTGAGGCAGCATATCTCCCACGAGTGACAGAGATTTGATCTCCTTTCTCAGATGTCATAGCCACATTCAAGGATCTAGTTCTTTACTTCTAGCCACATGGACAGAGAAAGAACCTTTGAAACCATGGATATAGGTGTTAGTGCAGTATTCACACATACTCATGTTCTATTGTATAAAACCCAGTTTCAAGATGTTATATTTTGGACTGGGAGTGGGTAGATGCAAGAGGAGGATGAAAAATGTATTTTAATTGTGTTTGCAGGGAGGAGAGGAGGACTGACATGCACAATGTTAAGTCTCAAGAATTAAACAAAACAAAAAAACAATGCTTTGTGTCAGAAGTTCATAGACAAAGGGACCAGATACACATAAACAAAAAACTGTAATGTGGTATTAACAGTGCTTATTGTCCTCCGAGCTCTGTACGACCAATATATCACATTACTTGCATTTAATTTATTCCTTACAACATCTCCACCAAGCAGGTACTTTTATTATCTTCATTTCATAGCTAGAGAATGGAGGCACAGCAGTTTAAGGAACTTGCTTAGGTCAGCCCACAAGTAAGCAGTTCAGCTAGGACTCAGGCCTAGGTAGTCTAACTGAAGTGATGACATTGAAACATTACATGATATGGCAATGATGAAGATAGGGATATCCTTTAGGGGATTGTAGTAGAGACCCTGGTGGGAGTGGGATTAATAAAAGATTCCCACAGTAGGGGATTCCAGAACAGAGGTTTAATGGCTAAGTTGGAGTTATCCAGTTTTAGGGCAGGTAGAATGCCAGCAGAAGAAACGGGATGGATAAAGGTAGAACAGTGACAAACACCTTGGTGTTTCCCAGGATCTATAAGTAGCTCGATATCATGGTTGAAGTTCCACTGGGAGTGGGGAGGGCTCCTTGTAGAGGCACACAGGGCCATGTTACAGAAAACATTTTATGCAGTGTATGGAGGTCAGAATCTCTCCTAAGAGACATGAACCACTGAAAGGCTTCAATTAAGGAATTTAATGAATCAAATTTACATTCTATCTATATTCCACTGGTGCCTGTAAGAAGGATGGATGGGAGAAGACCCAGAGTGCTTACTAAAAGATCAGTTTAAGAAGCTTTTAAAGTAGTCTAGGAAGGTCAAAATGTAAAATATCTTATTTTCCTTATTACTGCCTAGAGAATATGAAATGATAGCAAATATGCCAATATTATCTGCCATGTGCAAAGCAGAGCATTCGTTTATCCACACAATACCCATGTGAAAGAGGTACTCTTATTATCTACATTTTACAGATGAAGAAACTGAGGCTGTGTGTTTAAATAGATAATATCCAATGACACTGAGACTCAGCCTTCTGCAGCCTGGCTCCAGAGCCCACACAATTAACTATGAGTGCAAATGGTCCCCTGTATGATATATGATTACACTTTATGAAGAATACGAAAAGCTAAGTGGGTTACATGGATGATGAGGAGGAAGATATGGGCAGCAGGGTCAGTAAAAGGTGAGCCTATCACTGGCATGAAAGTCTCCTCCTGAGGGACCAAAAAGTAGGTTTCTGGGAGACAATGTCAGACCTGCCTTATTTTACAGATAAAAAAATGCACAGAAAAATTAAGTGACCTACTTGTCTTAGCCCATTTTGTGATGCTGTAACAGAATACCACCGACTGGGTAATTTATAGTAAACAGAAATTTATTTGCTTCGTGATTCTTGAGGCTGGGAGGCTGAAGATCGAAGGACTGGTGAGGGCCTTTATCCTGTGGTAGAAGGCCAAAGAGAGAACAGAGAGCAAGAGATTCCGTGTGTATGTGCAAGTGCAAAATCGAGAGGCCACTCTTGGTGGTGTAGGTGCTGGGGCAGTGCTCTGTGATACGGGAGCCACAGGGAAGGCACGGGTTTGGATCCTGGTTGACCTAAACACGTAATCCTGGCTGACTAGAAGGCTGAGTAGAGGATTGTGGGGTGGTAAGACCCTGTTGAGCATATCTTCCCCCTCTCATGATAAAAATAAGTAAAATAAATTAAAAAAAGAAGAAGAAAAAGGGAGGGAATAGAGAGGAATGTGCTGAGCTCATCCTTTTATTAGGAACCCATTTCCTCAATAATGGCATTTATTCATTCCTGAGGGCTGAGCCCTTATAACCTCATCATCTCGAAAAGGTCTTTCCTCTCGAACACTGTTGCATCTGGGATTAAGTTTTTAACATGTGGACTTTGGTGGACACCTTCGAATTATAGCATCACCCAAGGTCCTATAACTAGTAAAGCACAAAGGCAGTATATGAACCAGGTAGTTTCATCTGGAGTCCACACTCTAAGTCACCCCATATTATTGACTCTCTTTATTCCACACCCAGTCAGTTATTCAGAGTAAAAAGCATTTCCCTGGACTGTTAGCATGCCTTAGATCAATGCAAAATGTAACATCTTCCCTACCCACTTTCATAGTTATCAATAACACTTTATATCAGAAATAAAACAAGGGTAGTCATAGAATATACATATTCTTGGTCAGGGTGGGAAAATTTTTTATAGTGTGCTAGTGAATTACTCCTCACATATGTCAAAAGATTTTTAAAACATGTGTGTCAAGTCTGGGTTGCCTAGAAATGTTTTCATAAATGTTTTCATAAATGTTTTCTTAAAACTTTCTTGGGGCTTTTATTTTCTATTATCCTGGGGGATGCAGCCCCACCCCGGGGCTAGAGCTGACTATATAATTCATAGAGCCCTGAGCAATATGAAAATATGGAGCTTCTCATTCAAAAATTATTAAGGATTTCAAGGTGATGACAAAAGAGCATCAAAACCAAGCTGTGAGCCCTGGGTGGCTGTATATGTCGCATGACCATGAAATTGGCCCTGGTGACAGCTCTGTCCCACACTTAGCTCCACAGTTTTCTGAAGTGTTGTCTGAGCTTGTAGTTCTGCTGAGCCCTAAGTTTATGATATTTATGTCTCCAAAATGCTTCATCTGCTTATTGGCAGGCTTCTCATTTTTAAGGTTTTCTCAGTTTTTCCTATTGCCCAAGAATATAGAGGTGAATGACCCCGGGGAAAACCTTACTCCTCTTCCTGCAAGGCAGTCTGCCCTTTTAGAGCAGATCCTGTTTCTCTCCCTCATGGCCTCTGAATGCACAGGCTAAGTTTCCTGGGGAAAGGAAAGGGTCGCAATGCAGTGGATTTTCTGGTTTTAAGAAAATGACGGGAAAGTAAGAAGAGATTTTCAACACATAATATCATCACAGATTAAATGCCCAGAATACATACAGAACCCTTATAAATCGATAGAAACAACCAACAAAAAAAAATGGGGTAAAAGATTTGGTCAAGCGTTTTATTCACGAGAAATCACGAATAATCGACATTCTTATAAAATTATATTCCATCCCATGAGTAAGCGATATCTTTTGTGTTGGTCAGGGTGTCAAGATAAAGTTTGTTAATACCCATTTTGGAGAACTTGAGAATTGGCCCAACCACTTCTGGGAAACAATGTGGTTAAATCTAGTAAGATGAAGATGGGTACATCTGGGACCAGCAGTTAGCATAATGGCTATATCGCTGGACTCCCATGTGGTCGACTGTGGTTTGAGTCCCGGACCCGGTGGCTTAAACTCACGCTGGGTGCGTGTGCTTGCGTCCCCAAGATCCTAAGAGGAGAATGGAGGAGAAGGGATTGCAGCGTGGCCATCCCCCCCGGGGGGTGATTTCTCACTTTCTGTCTCTCTGTCTCTGTCTTTCTGGCAAGCGCACAAGCCCTATAGCAAAAACCTCTCTCTCAAAAAAAAAAAAAAAAAAAAAAAAAAAAAAAAAAAAAAAAAAATGATGGGTACATCCGACAAATCCACAAATATCCCTCAGCCTTGCACCTTGTGCTCAGAGTGGTCTCCAGCCAGTAGCAGCTGGAGAAGGTCACCTGGATGTCTGATAGAGATATAGCTAGCATCTCAGGCCCCAGGCTCCAGACCACTGAACCAGGGTCTGCAGATAATTCCTGTACACGTAGCAAGCGAGAAGCTTTGCTCCAGGCACTCTTTGTTAAGCATTCTTGGCAGGACTTATTCTAGACAGCCTAAGAGTAAGAAACACGTTGTATAACACAACACAACACAGCATACATACACACACACACACACACACACACAGTGAAACAAAAGTTTTGTAAAGCAACCCTGACCAGATGGCTTGCATTACACCCTGATGGTTTTCATTCTAGTCCAATCTGCTATTTGAAAGTTACTAAACTGACTCCATGAATGGGTGAAGTTTTGTCTGCTAAACACCATTCTAGAGAAACTCTTACAAATGCTCCTTGGGAGACACAAAAAAGAATATTCATAGCAATGATAAACACCCCACCAAATACACCCTCAGATACTACACAGAAATGAAAATGAACAAAACATGACTATATGCATCAGTGAGGATGCATCTCATGGACACCAGAGTGGCCTCCAAAAGTTCAGGGAAAATATGTATTGTGAAAAAACTATGCACGCATTTCAAAAACTTTTCTAACAAAATCAACTTGTATTTTAATTCTATTGTTCCAAAAACTTTTAAAATACCCTCATAATGCTGAGTTAAAAAATTTTACAAGAGTATATATCTCAGGACCAGCAGTTAGCGTAATGGCTATGTCGCTGGACTCCCATGTAGTCGACCGTGGTTTGAATCCTGGACCCAGTGGCTTAAACTCATGCCAGGTGCATGTGTGTGCGTGTCCAAGATCCTGAGAGGAGAATGGAGGAGAAAGGATTGCAGTGTGGCCATCCCCACTGGGGGGTTGATTTCTCACTTTCTGTCTCCTCTCTGCCTCTTTCTGTCTTTCTGGCAAGCACACGCGCCCTATAGCAAAAACCTCTCTCTCTCAAAAAAAAAAAAAAAAAAAAAGAAAGAGTATATATCTCTAATCCCTTTATGTAAAGTCCAAGATTATGAAAAATTATATAACATTTTGAAATTATATAACGTATTTGTTATATATTTGTGATTGCATAATAGTTCTATGATTATATAACATATTTGTGAAGCTATAAAGACAAGCAAGAAGTTGATTAGTGCCTAAGTAGACTAGTGGTTAAAAGTTGGGTTTAAGGAGGAGGTACAGGAGGTGTAAGGTGATGTTCTAGTTTTTTGTACAGGGCCATGGTACTTGGGTGGTCGTCCTTTGTACCTTCCACATTATTAATGTTCCTTTGGGACCAGCAGATGTAATGGTTATGTTGCAGGACTCCCACATGGCCAACCATGGTTTGAGTCTTGGATGGACCCAGTGGCTTGAAACTCATGATGGGCGCATGTGCGTGCATGCCCAAAATCCTAAGAGGAGAATGGAGGAGAAGGCATTATGACATGGTCATACCCCCTGGGGGGAGTGATTTCTCACTTTCTGTCTGTCTCTGTCTCTCCAACAAGTGCACACACCCTATAGCAAAAATCTAAAAAATATATAATAAACCAAGATAATTATTCCTTTGTACAGATTCAATATTAACAACAACAAAGAGAAAGGAAAGGCTGAACATCAAAGCAATTATGAACATAGTTTCCAAAACAGACATCTTCTTTAAGAATAAGTTTTTATTTCCTAAAACAAAAGTAAATGTGTTTTATAAAGCTGCCCTCTTCTATCTAACTTGCATGATAAGCTGAAAGCACCAAAGTTGATTTAGAAACCACCTCCTCAGCATAAATATCTCTTTAATCATTGTGTGAGTCAAAATATTTAATTGTGGTACTTGATGTAAGAAAAACATGGTTTTGCTGATGACAATTATGCTTTCATATTACAATGGGGGCAGATGTCTGCACTTAATCTGAGAAATTATCTGCATTTCAATGTTGCAAATATCTTTCACAGTAATTAATTACAGACTGTGTAAGTGGACCCTTTCACCTCCCTGACAAATTCAACCAAATTGGTGATACATAACTGTCTACAAACCCGTGTGCCATATGTTCGGTGAAGCGTTCCTTGTGGGGCTGATCACTAACTAGTCAAGATTTATTAGGCCTTCATCTTTTACTGAGTCTTCATTTTCTTTATTATTTATTCTTTACCAGCCCTGACAAATAGGGCTTGATTTCTACTCCGATTTTGTAGGGAAGGCAGTGAGAGGTGAGGTAATTTGCCCAAGGTGGAAAAGCCAGATGGTGGCAGGCTTCAAATTAGAGCCCCCACTCCCAGGGGGCAATTTAGATTCCACCAGTTCTGTGAGTAGATCCTGGCTTTGTGTTCTTCACACACTTTCAGCTGCAGTTGCCGAAGCCTTTTGTGAACAAAATTCCTTTTCCCTTGGTCTCAGCGGCCCTTACAGGATGTATTACATCACTTGGCACCTACATTGCTCTGATACGTTTCTGTCTTCTTAAAATGTTCCAATTGGGTAAAGGCTTTGAATCCCTGATAAAGTGGTGAGCTCCTTAATAGTAGAAATAGGTTTTTAAAATCTCTTTTGGCATCCTTCCCTCTCTTTGTAAAAAGAAAAGAAAAATAAATGCGGGACCAGCAGTTAGCGTAATGGCTATGTCGCTGGACTCCCATGTAGTCAACCGCGGTTCGCGTTCTGGACCCAGTGGCTTAAAACTCACGCCGGGCACGCGTGTGTGTGTGTGTGTGTGTGTGTGTGCGCCCAAGATCCCAAGAGGAGAAAGGAGGAGAAGGGATTGCGGCGTGGCCATCCCCCCGGGGGGTGATTTCTCGTTTTCTGTCTCTCTGTCTGTCTGGTGAGCACACGTGCCCTATAGCAAACACCTCTTAAAAAAAAAAAAAAGTGCCAGAGGGTATGCATGCTTGCCAAAGAGAGAGAGAGAGAGAGAGAGAGAGAGAGCGCGAGAGAGAGAGAGCAGTCCCCGTGGGGAATGGTTTCTACCTTCTCTATTTCTCTTTCCTTTTGCGAATTTGGGCACACAGGCATGTACACTCATTGTGTTTTTTAAACTGTCGGGTCTGGGACTCAAACCATGCTGTTGGCCATGTGGATCATGCCTTCTTGACCACCAGACTGGGGGCTGGCCCCATCCTCTCTATATCAGAGGTATGTATCTTTGCTCTCTACAGTTGCTGTGCTTCGATCACTTCTGACAACTGTTTGTAAATTAGGTGGCCGAAGTATAGGATTCCAGTTTGCTTTAAAAGTTAAATGTCACTTTTAACAACACAGATCTGTGTTTGGGCTACTTTTGAAATGTGGCTAGAGTTAACAGGATTCGGTTTTGACATTATTTCTTATCAGTAAGGATAGTGTTGAAATTATCACCTTAGGGCATCACTTGCCCATGAAAAAAAATTATAGGAAAAAACCACTTATGTTCCATTTTAAATTTTGCTTCAAAAATTGAAACTGTATAGGGGACATCACACCCACTCATATTTTAATCTTAATTTTCTTATTTAATTAGCTATGCCTGGTCTATTTGGTGTCCAGATTTGTAAAAAAAAAAAAAAAAAAAAAAAAAAAAAAAAAAAAAAAAAGAAAAAAAATGTAGAAAAGGATAAGGGAATTGAATTACTTTTTCCTTAAAGCATTCCATTTTGTTTGGCCTAGAGACTTCAAAGTATCCAATCTCTCTAGCCCAGCCTGACAAATTGCACTACCTCCCCTAGCAGGGCTGATAGGTACTAGTTTCCAAGACAGACACACCAGCTGGCATCCATTCCAAGTGGTCAGTCTTTGTACCATCCTGGTTGTTAAATATTCTGATTATCACCCATCCCTTGCCGTGAGATGAACCAACTGAGCTTTTAGGTTTTCTTCAGTCAAACATGCTTGCTGAACCTTCCTCTTCAGCTCCACATTGGGTTTCCAAAGTTGAAGCTAATCGGAATGTAGGGAACTTTATTATTTTGCCTGCCTAGCATCAATTGACCCTGTTTCTGAGAAGAGCCCTCAGATTTTGTTTGGGGGGGCCTTCCTCCCCATCTCAGTCCATGAGGTCCTAGTAGAGGTGACTCAACCCTTGTTGTGTGTTCCAGACCTGGACACATTGACTCAGGATCATGGGCTTCCACCATATTCATTAGATGCCCTGAATTATTTCCTAGGACCACAGCCTTAGCGCAGGTCTTCATCTCCACTGGTCTTGGAGTTGTAAGAATTCGGAGGCTGGGGCTTCTATAGCCATGTTGTTAAAATGTGGAGTTTGAAAAGGGAGTCAGCACAGAAGCAATTAGAACCAGGAGGTGGAGAATGAAAGAAGCCTGCCTGGTCTTTATAATATCAGCTATAATCCCGAATTCAGCTATTCCTAAAAGTTCTGCTCCTAGATTTTTTTATTGTTAATTATTAAATTATTTTGAAAAGTTGTCTGCATTAACAAATTATGTTTAATCACTGTGTATATTTACAGCATAAAAATGGTTTCTCTCAGTATGAATGCAGTACATATCAGTCAAGTCAAAGATATTATCATACACATTATCATCAGTAGGTAACTTTTCATTTTTATGTCTGTTAAATGGTTTTGTTTCTCCCTGATCCCTTCTCTCCCACTCCTGTTACCCACCACTCTCCTATACTGTCTTGAATATCTACAGTTACCCTTCCTGCTATTATACTTTCCAGTGTTTCAGTTTCTGCCATAGAGTACAGACATTTGGTATATATTAAGTGGGGTCATACAATGCCTCTCTTTCATAGTCTGGCTTGCTTCATTTAGCATTACATCATCCATATTTGTCCACTTTGTATCAAATGTCAGAGTCTCATTTTTTTTATAGCTGAGTAGTATTCCATAGTGTATTTGTACCCCAGTTTTTCAATCCAGTCATCTGTTCTTGGACACTTAGGTTGTTTCCATGTCTTAGCTACTGCAAATAATACTGCAGTAAACATGGATGTGCAAGTGTTCTTCTGACTGTTTTCCTATCCTGTGGGTAGATACCCAGGAGTGGAATTACTGGGTCATAAGATAGTTCTACTTGTAGGTTTTGAGGAACCTCCTTATTGTTCTCCACAGTGACTGTACTAATTTACATTACCACCAGCATATAGGAGGGTTCCTTTTTCACCACAGCCTCACCAGTACTTATCATTGTTTATTATTATTTTTTAAATCTTAGCTATTCTGACTGGTGTTAAGCAGTATTTCATGTGATTTTGATTTTGATTTCACTTATGATAAGTGAGGTTGAACATTTCTTTCATATTTTTTTTTTCGGCTGTTTGCATAGCTTCCATGGAGAGTTGTGTGTTCAGCTCATTTGCCCATTTTTAAATCGGATTGTTTATTATTTTGTGAGTAAGCTGCCAGTGTTCCCTGTGCATTTGGTTATCAGTCTCTATCTGAGGGATAGTTTGCAAATATATCCTCCTGTTCCGAGGGTTGTTTCTTCACTCTAATTTTTTTCTTTTACTGTGTAGAAGCTTGTTAGACATTTTTAGTCCCACTTGTCTATTTCTGGGATTATTGGCTGTGCTTTGGGGGACTTATTTAAGAAATCTTTGCCTATCCCAATGTGTCCAAGTTTCTCTGTGTTTTCCACCAATAGTTTTATGGTTTAAGGTTTTATGTTTAGATGTTTGAGCCATTTTGAGTCAATTTTTGTTAATGGTGAGAGATCTAGTTTCATTTTTCTGCAGGTGGATATTCAGTTTTTCTAGCACCATTTGCTGAGGAGATTTTCTTTTCCCCACTGGATGGTCTTGTGTCCTTTGTCAAAAATTAGTTAGATATATGTTTTGGGGTTTATTTATGGGTTCTCTATCCTGTTCCATTGGTCTACATGCTTGTTTTTGTGCCAGTACCATGCTATTTTGATTATCACAGCTTTGTAATGTATTTGGAGATTAGGATGTGAGATGCCTCCATTTTGTACAGTATTGCTTTGGTAATATGGGGCATGGAATATCTTTTTCTAGCCCTTTGCTTTCAGTCCATGTATGTCTTTATCAGTGAGGTGTGCTTTTTTCAAGCAGCAAATAAAGAGTTCCTGGATTTTTTCCCCTCTTTTTCATCCATTCAACCAGTCTGTGTCTTTTATTTGAAGAATTTAATCCATTAACATTCAATGTTATTATTGATTTGTACAGATTTATCTCTGCCATTTTGTTAGCCATTTTTAAAAAATTATTTTATGTTGTCTTTTTCTATTTGTCTCTCTTCAGTTTTCCTGGTATAGTACTCTGTTCAGTACTTCTTGAAAAGCTGGTTTAGTGTTGGTGAATTCTTTGTTTTTGTTTATGTGAGAATGATTTCATTTTTTCTTCCCATTTGAAGGATAATCTTGCTGAGTATAGTATTTTAGTTAGAATTTGTTTTTCTTTTAGCACTTTGAATCTGTCTTCCCATCTTTTCCTAGCCTGCATTGTTTTATTTGAGAGGTCATATGTTAGCCTAATAGGATAACCTTTGTAAGTAACTTGTTTCTCTCTTGATATTTGTTTAGAATGTTCTCTTTGTCTTTGATTTTTATAATAGCAACTTGGCTATGATGTGCCTTGGAGAGGATCTTCTTATATTGAGTCTATTTGGTGTTCTTTGTATTTCTGAATCTGGATGGTTAAATGTCTTTCCAGATTTGGAAAGTTTTGTATAGTATTCATGAAAGAGGTTTCCTATGACTTTACTCTTGTCTTTGCTTTCATTATGCTGATATTCAGCTGTTTGATGGTGCCTAGGATTTCTCATGTTATCTGCATTTTTAATAGTTATTATATTTTTTTTTTCCAGTGGCTTGGATTGGATTGGAAGTTTTGTCTTCAAGATCTGAGATTCTTTCTTCTGCATGGCCTAATCTGCTATTGATACTTTCCAGGAGGTTTTGATTTCTTGTGTTGTATTCTTCATCTCCAGAAGTAGTGTTTGATTCTTTTTTAGAGTGTCTATTTATTTATAGAGTCCTTCTCTCAAGTCATGGAATTATTTTCTCAGCTCCAGAAATTGGTTATCTATTTTCTCTTATATCTCATTAAGTTTTACTATGATGAATAATATGAATTCTTTTTCTGACATTTGGGTAATATTTTGTATTTTATCCATTGTTGATGAGGAGTTTTTGTATTACCTTGGGGGATATTTCCTGTTTTTTTTTTCATATTTTGTGGGGCTCTATTTTGAATTTTAATCATTTGGTAAAATACTCATTTTTCATTAATTCTTTGGAGTAGGTTTCAGTAGCTGTATGCTCCTGCACTTACCTAAGGTGTGTAATAACTCTGCCATTTTCCCTGTTCTTCTGTGGGTGGGAGAGCTGGACTCCATGATGAGAGATTGGGGTACAGATTCTCAGAAGGGGCTTTCTCTCCTTTGTTACCTCTGGAGGACAGTTGAGAGGGAGTTCCTTCTAAGTCTGTCTTTAGATGGTTGGTTCTGCCAAACTTTGTTACCTCCGGAGGACAGTTGAGGGGGAGTTCCTTCTAAGTCTGTCTTTAGATGGTCTCATTCTGTCTGGTCTTGATTCAGTTGGAAAATCATAAATTATCAGAAATTACATGCTGCATTCTGTGTAGGTGGTGGACTTGTGGAGACAGGCCTTTTCCAGGTCTCTTTGCTTTTGGAGAAGGCCTATGTTGTACAAGGGCACAGCTCAGTGGGGGTTCACACTTCTGAGGTTTCCTCACAGGTACTGTGAAAGCCCACAGTGATAGGAGCCCAAACCATTGGAGGGAACACTTAGGCACTGTGAGAGTTAGTACATTTTTTTGTTTGTTTTTAGAGAAGTGTTAGGTTGATAGGAAAATTGAGTTGATGAAACAACAATTTCTCACTACCCCCTTGGTCCTATACATATACAACCTACCCCACCATCAACATTCCTCACAGATTGATATCTTTGTTACAGACAATGAACCAATGCTGACACATCATTATTACCCTGACTCTATGGTTTCCACTAGTATTCACTGTCTTTTGTACATTCTTTAGATTTTGAGAAATATACAATGCCATGTATGCCAATTACAGTATTATACAGAATATAGTTTCACTTCCCTAAAACATTTTGTGTTCTCCACCTATTCATCCTCCCCTCCCCCAACCTCTTACAAACCCTAATTATTTTTCTGCCTTCATAGTTTTGCCTTTTCCAGAATGTCATGTAGTAGAATCACACAATAGGTGGCTTTGTCAGATTTTCTTTTTTCACTTAGCAAAATGCATTTAAGTTTTCTTCATATCTTTCTGTTGCTTGATAGCTTCTTTCTTTCTATCTCTTTTAAAAAAATCTTTATTCACCATATAGACTGTGCTTGTGGATGAGAAAGAGAAAAGCACCCTCCACAGGTTCTGGTCATGCTGTTATCCTCTTCCTCCAACCCTGCAGTTCATCAGGCTCTTGAGTATGCATGTGCACACTCAGTGTGTTTCAGGCTGACCAGGCTGGGAATCTGAACCTGTGGTCAGCCATGTGGCTTCCTGCACTGCAGATTGCAGTTTACTATGCTACAGACTGTGCCACCTAGGCTGGGCCTGTGGTTATGTTTTTGCATGAACATAGGTTTCCTGGAGTTTTGGGCATAAATATCCTCCTTTGCTTTCACCATTTTGTGTTGAATTTTATATTACAAGCAAGTAAAATATCCTAATGACACAGAGAGGCTGGATTATAAATGGTTCAAGATGTTCTCGATGTCTCTTTCTCTATCACCCCATTTCAGGAATCAGGATCCTTTTAATCTTTTCCTTCTCCAGTTTACTAAGGCAGAAAAGAATTATAACCTATTCATAGTTAAAGTCATCTTTTGACTGAATTATGGCAACAACTCCCAAAACTTGTCTTTCTATCTTCAGTCTTGTTCTTTCTATCTTTCTTTTTTTTTCCACTATAGCTAGAGGAAATTTTGTGATTTACAGAATGGATTATATCATTCCTGTGCTCAATCTACACCTGCCTCTCCCATGGTATATTACTGTACTTGGGATGAAGTTCAATTACCTGAAAAGGTCCAAAGACTTTGGGTGATATAATTTCCTTCTTTTATTCTTTATTTCAGCCTAACTAAATGCTTGTCAATAGGTATCTTTAAGACTTTGCATATGTTGTTATCTTTGCTTTGAAGGCTATGCATCCAAGTTCTTTTCCCCTTTACTGACCAGTTCCTCCTTATACTTCAATTTTCAATCTCAGAAGAGGTTGAGAGTTGTGGGAAAATTACCCAAGTCCAAAAATTAGCAGAAGACATTGTTGATTGAATTGCATGATTTAGAATATAACAATATTGAATACCCAGTTAAATTTGAATGTCAGAGAAGTGACTGTCTTAGTCTATTTGTGTTGCTATAACAAAATACCACAACTGGGTAATTTATAAATATTGGAGATTTCTTTCTCATAGCTCTGAATGCTGGGAAGTTCACGATCAAGGAACCAGCAGATTTAATGTCTGATGAGGGCTGTTCTTTTCGCTTCACTATGGGGCCTTATTGCATCCTCCAGAAAGGAGGGATGCTGTGTCCTCACATGGAAGATAAGTGTGGGTTGGTGGCATGGTGGTTAGGGTGGCTGGATCCTACATTGTCAACTGTATGGTTTGAGTTCTAGATCCAGTGGATAGGAAAAATTGCTGACTGGTTGTGTGTGTAAGCTCTTAAATCCTGAAAGAATGGCGAGATGGAGAGAAAAGGATTGCCATGTGGCCATACCCCCTGAGAAGTGCTTTCTCATTTTCCCTCAACACTGTGTCTGTCTCTGGCATGTGCACGCTCTCTATGGAAAATTAAAAAAAAATAAAGAAGAGCAGAGGAGCAAGAGGACTGATCTCTGTGGCAAGCCTTTTTTTTTATTTATTTATTTTTTTTCTAAAGGCCTTAATCTCATTCATGAGGGAGGAGCCCTAAGGATCTAATCAACACCTTCTAAAAGGTCTCACTTTTTTTTTTTTTTTTAATAAGTTTGCCAGAAGGCATTCATGCTTACTGGAGAGGGGAGAGAGAGAGAGAGAGAGAGAGAGAGAGAGAGAGAGAGAGATGAGAAAACATCCCATCCTCCATGATAGGGCATGGTCACACTACAGTCCCTTCTCTGTTTATTTCTCCTTCTGAGAGTTTGGGCATACATGCTCATGTGACTAGGTGTTTTTTTGAACTGCTGGGTCCATAACTCAAACTGAAGAGCTGGCTATGTGGGATATAGCTACCTTAACCACTAGGCCAGGGACTGTCTCAAGTCTCACTGTTTAATACTATCACAGTGGGGATTAAGTAACATGAATTTTGGAGGGGATACACACTCAAATCAATGACAAATACTTTTTTAGTGTATCTCAATTATTATTTTGGGGGAGTATTCATAATTTTTATTTATTTACAATAATTATTATTTTATTATATTTATTTGTAAATTTATGCTTAATCATATGTCTTAACAGTATACATTTCTTTTTCCAACACAAGTATCATGCATGTCAGTAAAGATGAAGATATTACTATATACATTATCATTAGCAACTAGCTTCTCATTTTTTGTCAATTAAGCATACTTTTTCTTTTGGAGAGGTTTTTTGCTATAGGGCGTGTGTGCTTGCCAGAAAGACAGAGAGAGACAGAAAGATAGAAAGCGTGAAATTGCCCCCCCAGGGGGGATGGCCACGTTTCAATCCCTTCTCCTCCATTCTCCTCTCGGGATCTTGGGCAGGCACGCACATGCGCCCAGTGTGAGTTTAAGCCACCGGGTTCGGGACTGGAACCACAGTCGACTACGTGGGAGTTTAGCAACATAGCCATTACACTAACTGCTGGTCCCGAGCGTACTTTTTTTTTTTTTTATCAATTTTTTTGTTTCCCTTCTCCCTCTCTCTCTTCCATACTAAACTTTTATTTTTCACATTTTATTGATCCACAAGAGATCTTAAACTAAAAGTATGGACAAAGTTAGAATCTCGTGACAAGTGCACTGTAATTTTCTTCTGAAACAGTTTTTTTCTCTCTCCATTCCCCCTTTTATTAAAAAGAGGTATAAACTAACTTATTTGCAAAAATAAAAAATTAAGTTAATCTCAATTTGGTCTATTATTTGCACAAAGCCCCATAAGAATTCAATTTCTGATGCAAGGCAACAGATACTATGTATTATTGAACTTATGCAAATAACCATTTGGCCACAAAATAAGAATACTCACAAATATTTTCTAACTGTGAAGGGGTCAGGAAAGGGGAAAAGTTTATGTTTCAATTTAAAAATTATTTTTTTAACAAAATGCCAAACCTATCAACAATTCAAAAGAAAATAAAAATCCTTTAATCTGGAAGACAAAGCATAGAAGGAAATCAGTAATGTTTTATAAAAGTCATAGAATTCTATTTCACAGTTCAGTCTCATGTAATCTCTCTTTTGTTGAATTTGCAGTGTTATTGTGGTCTGACCTTTTCGTTAACTTTCAATGTTATTATTGATATATCTGAACTTGTCCCTACCATTAAGTTAGCCTTTTTATTGATCATCTTTTGTTCTCTTATTTGTCTGTCTGTCTTTAGTTTTCCTGGTATAGTACTCCCTTCAGAACATCTGAAAGAAATGGTCTGGTGTTGGTAAATTCGTTCAGGTTTTGTTATCTGAGAATGTTTTTATCTTTTCTTACCTTATGAAAGATAATCTTGCTGGATATAGTATTTTTGGTTGAAATTGTTTATCATTTAACACTTTGAATATATTTTCCCATTCTTTCCTTGCTTGCATTGTTTCTGATAAGAGGTTGGATGTTAGTCTGATGGAATATCCTTTGAAAGTAACTTGATATTTTTCTCTTGCCAATTTTAGTTTCTTGTCTCTGTCTGTGGTTTTGGTCAATCTGGCTATGATGTGCCTTGAAAATGATCTTCTTGGGTTGATTTTATGTGGGATCCTTGGTATTTCTTGGGTCTGGATATTTGAATGCCTCTCTAGATTTGGAAAGTTTTCTTCCAGGATTTCATGGAATAAATTATCAATGCCTCTTCATCTTCTGGCATACTGAATATCTGTATGTTTGGATGTCTAATGGTATTTAGTATTACTCGTATGTTATTCTCATGTTTTTGGGTTATTTTCTCAGTCTTTTTGGTGAATTTTTCTAGGTCAGAGGTTCTGTCTTCTACATTTGAGATTTGATCTTCTGCATGATCTAATCTGTTTTTAATACTTTTGAGGGAGGTTTTGTTTTCCTGTATTATAGCCTTTATCTCTAACAATTCTGTTTGATTCTTTTTTATGGTGTGTATTTCCTCTTTCAGATTGTGCAAGAACTTCCTTACCTCCTGGAACCCGTTGTCTCTTTTCTCCTGCATTTTCTGGAGTTTGTGGTCTCTCTTCTCCTGCATCTCTTTTAACTTTGTCACTATGAATATTGTAGATTCTTCATTTGACATTTTCATGAGTTCCATTGTACTGTCTGTGGATGATGAAGGGCTGTTCTTTCCTCTTAGGGGAGAGATATTTTCTTTATTTTCCATATTTCGTGTGCCTCTGTGGTGGTTTCTGGTCATCTGACAGATTATACATTACTTCCTACCTTGAAGTTAATTCTGAGTGTTAGAGGCATACAGAAGGAGATGACCTGTAATATTTCTGCGGTTCCATTTCCCTGACCCTCATTAAGCAATCTACACTTTTGCCAATGTAGCTGGATATTACAAAGGCCTCACAGTTTCCAAGGAATAGGTGCATCTGGGTTGAGCTGTGGGGTTTCAACTGAGTTCAGAGATCTGTGAGAGGAGATGTGCTCACAGCAGCTCTGTATTTCTCCCAGATGCTCACTTCGCAGACTCTCTTCTCTGATTTTTAGTCATTTGGTGGTATATTCACATTTGGCTAATTTGTTAGAGATTTCTGCTGCTGTAAGCTCATATGCTTCACTTTACAGTGAAGTACTTCTATGCCTATTTCTCCTCTACTACTGTGTTTTGCAATGTGCTATCCAATTTCAATTTAGATTTTATAAAGATGAGTTTCTTCCTTTTTGTACCAGTTCAGTGGGGATAGAGGTTTTCTATGACCCTAAAAATATTCAGATGTTTTACTATTGTGCTCTTAAACCTGCCTAGACACTCAGTATGTGGAAGGTGAGAAGTAAGGTGAGACAGTCAGGTCAAAGAAATGAAACAAAAGGAAACACACACACACACACACACACACAAGACAAAAAAAAAAAAAAAAAAAAAAAAGGGAAAAAATTTTTAAGAAAAAGGCAAAAAAATGAGAACCGTGCGGCATTCTAAAGGGCAGAGGCTTTCCAGTTAAAGGGGCAGGGCTAGCCCCACCTCAGATGCACATGGATTCTGAAATTAGAAAGAGAAAAGAGGGGACAGAGACAAGAGACAGTACCTACAGATTTAAAATATATAAATATGAACAATTTCTAGAGTAAGGGAGAAGGAGAGAGAAAGAGAGACAAAGACAGAAGGAAGACAGAGACCACCCTACCTGGCTTTTCGCTGGATGTTGGGCCAGAAGGAGAGGTTTAGGGCAGAGGCTTTCTGGTTAAAGGGGCAGGGCTAGGCCCACCTCAGATGCACATGGATTCTGGCTTTTTGCTGGGTGTTGGGCCAGAAGTATATCCCAATTATTCATTGTTTGTCTGAAATTAAAATGTAACTGGGTGTCCAGTGTTTCATTAAACACTTCTAAAAGGTGTGCACTCGCTATTACACTAATGACAGATTTCACAGGCAGGATAAACCACCCTAGTCTAATCAATATGAACATGAGAAAGGAGTGGGCAGACCAATGTCAAGATAACAGTGGAACTGTGCATTCTCCTATCATTAGTGGCAGTAGGAATGTCTTGTCACAAAACCGTGAGTTGATGTGTTTCCAGAAGAGCTATATCCTCTAACTTGTAGCACTTAGAATTTTAAGGAATAGCCACCTCTAGTTCCCTTAGAGAAAGTGAGGTGTCAATCATCAGTTGATTTCCCAAGGAAATATTCCAAAATATGAAAATGTTTCTTGAAAAGATATTTGTAATTTATAAATGCATACCCTCCCCCAAATGGGAATAACACTGGATAGGTGATTATATATATTCCATGGAAGAGCCATTAGAATGTTGATTACAGAGTCTTTAATAACATCAGGAAATGTGCATGCTACAATGCAGGATGCATAATTGTATGTATCAGATGATCACAAATGTTGATTGGGAAAAAAGGGAAGAAGAATGAAAACTTGTAAGAAAAATGGTGGCAAGAAATATGTCAAATGTTAAAATGGTTTTCAGGGTAGAGATGGATGACTTTGTTTTATCCTTTCAATCTTTCTATATTTCTCAAAACTTCTTACAATAGCACATATAACTTTCATAATGAAAACTACCAAAATTTTATTTGAAGGAGAGGAAGTAGATAATAATATTATCTGTTGTAATATCTATTTTCTCCACTAGATTAAACTTTAGCATTGTATTTGTCACATAGTAGACACTCAATAAGAACTTGTTGAATGAATAAGTAGGGACAATAAGTGTGTCTGCATTCTCTACATCCAATTTAAGAGAGTTGAATGAATGGGGGATTTTAACTCCTGGTGGTTTTAGATAATCCTTCTAGCATTTCTGGGACTCAGTTTCCTCATGCGCAAGTGGAAGGCTTGTGCTATCATTTCTATGGTGGTCTCCAAAAGCTAAAATACTTCGTGTTATTAGATTATACAAGTGTGGTTGATGCTGTCAGGCAGCAAAGGAGAAGGAGCCAGCTGCTAATCCTATTACTCGGGCCACTTCTTAGCTCTAGATGTCTTGACTTAAGAATTAAGCAAGTCATTTAAGATGGAGAATGAGAATTCAGAATTGCCCAATTGTACAGGGATCACTCTTGATTAAATCCACTGTTGCCTGCATTTATTTTACATGACTCCAACGCTTTCTAAGTGACTGCTTTGTTCTGTAATGGTAGCAGTTTTTGGCCTATTTCAGGATTGTTGGCAGTTGTTGGCTTCTCTCTAAACCTGGCTGGACAGTTTGCTGTGCCTGTACTGTATTAGAGAAATGGCATGTTGAGAGGACTAGTTTCTTCCATTGTTTTATTGTTATTTTGTATTTGGACAGTCAAAAAGATATTTCATACAAAAGCAGATTACCAAGAACAAAGAGGAAATCAGGAACTCTTGATGTTCAGGATTCTGTTTTCCCAAAGGAAGCACATTCTTAGATAAAATGGAAATGTGCCCAGCTGAGCTGGTCACATTAGGGTGTTTCTGTGTTCAATCATTTTAATAATGGGTAAGGTTTTCTTCTTTTTTTTAGAGGTTTTTGCTATAGGGCACGTGTGCTCGCCAGAAAGACAGAGAGAGAGGCGGAAAGCAAGAAATCATCCCCCAGGTGGGATGGCCACACCGCAATCCCTTCTCCTCCATTCTCCTCTTGGGATCTTGGGCACGCACTCACACACACCTGGTGTGAGTTTAAGCCACCGGGTCTGGGATTCAAACCGTGGTTGATTACATGAGAGTCCAGGACATAGCCATTATGCCAACTGCTGGTCCCTAAGTTTTCTTATTTTGAAACTTCTTGCTGTTGACATCTCTCCTAATTTTTCTACTAGCACTTTGCTTCTTATAAAAGACATTCAGCAGCTATTTACCACCTTATTATTATTATTAGTTTTTTCATAAGGCTTATGCAATTACCAAAGAGAGACAGAGAGAGAGAGAGAGAGAGAGAGAGCGAGAGAGCACAAAAGTGTGAAATCACTCCCTGGGGGGAAGGCCACACCACAGTCCATTCTTTTCCATTCTCCTTTAGGGATTTTGGGCATACATGCACACATAACCAGTGTGTTTTTCAAGTCACCAGGTCAGGACTCTAACTGCACAGTTGGCCATATGGAAACCAGTCACCTTAACTACCACCTCACTAGCTGGCCTGCTATTTACTACCCTAGATCGACAGCTTGTAGCTTCCTCTCTCAATTTTTATATCATATTCTTTTTACCTTTTCTCAAAACAACTTAGTTTCCATGATGAAAGTTATTCCAATTATTATGTAACTAGCTTACTTTGTAAGGGAAATAAGAATGCTCCCAAAGCTGGGTGCCACAGGAGCCAGCCGAAATGCCATTGGTCCAAGGTTAAATCAATCATGAACAAGTCAAAAAGGTTGAGTTACCAAAGCAGTGTGTTGCAGTTTCCTGCATATCCTTCTAGGGTTTACTCTCTTCTGCAAGAGATGTTCAAATACATAGAGATTAGGGACAGTGAAAAAATAATACATACATGAAAAAAAAGATTTACAAAAAGTGAAAAAAAAAAGCTTCTCTAATCCTAAAATTAAGATACTCATGCTGGGAACCAGCAGTTAGCGTAATGGCTATGTCGCTGGACTCCCACGTAGTCAACCGTGGTTCGCGTCTCGGACCCGGTGGCTTACAACTCACGCCGGGCGCGTGTGCGTGCGTGCCCAGGATCCCGAGAGGAGAATGGAGGAGAAGGGATTGCGGCGTGACCATCCCCCCTGGGGGTTGATTTCTCGCTTTCTGTCTCTGTGTCTCTCTCTGTCTGTCTGGCGAGCGCACGCGCCCTATAGCGAAAAACCTCTCAAAAAAAAAAAAAAAAAAAAAAGATACTCATGCTTACAGACATAAACGCACACAAGAAACTAACAATGATTGGATCTTGTAAGAACAGCACCTTATTTTTTTAGAGAACCTCATCGCTGACATCAGTTTGCCTTCTCCAATTAATGCCTAACTCTGTAATGTGTTTAGCTTTTCCCTTCAAAAAAGCTTATTGATTTTGGCAAAAATGTCATTATTTCAGGGGAAAAAAGAGAAGAATATCAGATATTGAACCAGTATAAATACTCATCCAACTGGATACTTGTTTATTCCAGTCCTCACTCACCAACTATTGGGTTTTGGCTGCAATTGTTAGAAACTGAATGAATATAAAGGAAGAGGAGGCATCAATACCTATTGCAGGAGTAGTTTCTCCCAGCCTCATCGCTAGCAAATTGAGGGGAAAAAATAAGAATGAAAAACCCTATTTCTGCCTTCTTTAATAAGGATATGGATGTGGAATTTAAATTCTTCTTCTGGGGGAGGAAGAGAGGGCTTGAGAAGAGATGCAGAATAAAGTGGAAAGACATTCTTTAGATCAGTGAGAGAGACATGAAGTATGTTGGTATTTATAAGGTATAAAACAGAATGAAGATCAAGTAAAAGATAGGATATTCTTCAATATGCTGGGAGGCAGGTCAGCAGTTTATGCCTAAGTTCATAATAATTTCTTTGCTCTGTGACTTTAGGACATCTGGTAATATCCTATCTCACTGTCCTTTTATCTGTCTTCCTGACTTACCCTGTATGCTAAGCACACTGCTCTACCTGAGATTCTACAAACATGCCAGGTGGTTTCATTCCTTATGCTTTGGTTTGGGTGTTTCTATGTTTAATCATTTTAATAATGGGTAAGGTTTTCTTCTTTTTTCTTTTTTTTAGAGGTTTTTGCTATAGGGCACATGTGCTCGCTAGAAAGACAGAGAGAGATGGAGAGACAGAAAGCAAGAAATCACCCCCCCCCCCCCCCCTCAGGGGGGATGGCCACGCTGCAATCCCATCTCCTTCATTATTCTCTTGGGATCTTGGGCACACACGCACACGCACACGCACCTGGCATGAGTTTAAGCCACTGGCTCTGGTTCCCAGCCCACTGTTCACACTTGCCCGTCTCCAGGTCCACTGAAGGCCTGGTTACAATATTATTCATGTATCTTCAGACAGAAATAATCATCTAATCTACAATCCCATTGCTACTTATTTATTTATCTATTTTTAGCAAGCTTTCATTGTATTGTAGCTAGATATTTGTGTCTAGCTTTATTTTTTTTTAGAGAGATTTTTGCAATAGGGTGTATGCACTCATTGGAGAGACAGACAGAGAGACAGAAAACAAGAAATCACCCCTTCCCCTCACCAAGTGGGGTTGGCCATGCTGCAGTTCATTCTCCTCCATTCTCTTCTTGGGATTTTGGGTACGCACACATATGCACCCAGCGTGTTTCAAGCCTTCAGGTTCAGGACTCCGACCATGGTCTGCCATGTGGGAATCCAGTGACATAACTATTATGCCATGTCTTGATTTCCCATACAGTCCTAGGTACAAAGGTACAAAGTAGGCGACAAACTTCTTCATCTTTCATTCTGTCTATAAATGGTGGGATGGGATTTTCTTTCGTACTTCTGGGCGGAAGAGGTCTTTGTTCGTTAAATGAAAGAAGCAGTGACTTTACATAATGTGTGTCCAAGCTGTGCTATGAAAGTCACTCACAATTAGCAAGAGAAAAATTTGCCTCAGCCCAGCCGTGGTGCCGCAAATGGTGGTGTGCCGCTGTGTAATACTGGTACCATAAGGGGTTGTCCTGAGTTTGATTCGTGGGTTGATTTTAACATGCAAGGTATGTCTGATCCTAGTTCTTATGGGGGTGGGTTATGATATGACAAAACCTTGTTGTAGGGTCTCTCTCTCTCACATGAGAGGAAGGAAGAGAAGAAGTGAGGTGGGATGGAAAAGAGATAGAAAGAGGCAAGTAGAGAGAGAAGAAAGAAAAGAGAAAGGAAGAAAAAAAAGAAAGAAAGGTTAAAAAAATTTTTTTGGGGGGCTGACATGGTAGTGCAGACGTGAAGCGTGGTGTGTAGAAAGCAGGCTCCTATGTGGCCACCTACGATTTGAACCTTAGCCCCAATGGCTTGAAAAGCACACAGAGCATGTGGGCTGATAAGCCTAAAGTCTTGATGGGAAGGAGGAATGGAGGAAAAAGGATTGTGGCAAGGCCACAGCCCATTGAGGGGTACTCTCTTTCTCTCGATCACATGTGCCCCTGACAATGAAAAAAACTGAAAAAAAAAAAAAGATTTGTCTTGTTCAACTCTAAAAGATGTAAAAAGAAGGTAAACGTTCTTATACAGTGAACTGTGGGATTCTTCCTCTACCTGACAAGGACAGAAATTGAATGACATCTGTGGTCTCACAGACACGGTAAAATATCTCCAAGATGGAAATGAGACAAGGGTGGATCTTGGGGAGTAGAAGAAAAGGGAAAGGATCCAGAGAACACAGTGACTCCTGGAGTTCTTGCTGATGAGCCTCCTGGGTGGCTGGAAAGATGGGTCAGAAGAAAGACCAAACTGATGTGTTGTACATCTTCACGGTGTCACGTGTTCATGGCTATCTAAAGGTAGGGCTGTTTTCTTTGGAAATGGGTTACATCTTACATGGCAATCTGGGAGTCTCTTTCTCTGTCTGCCTTTCTTCTTCTTTTCTCAGGCCTATCACATGCAGATCCCTGCTTTGTGTTTTCCATTCCCTTTCATAACCTTGGGACCCCAACATCACAGTCAATTCAACACTGACTCAGTGATAGGGGATTGCTATTGCGCTTTAAGAAGTAAACATAGGTCCAGCTGGTGTGGACTGAAGTTCATGCTCCCATGCCATATCCCTGGCACCAGGGCCAAGGTTAACATTTCCTTAGTCCTCAGTGAAATGAAGCCTTGGAGTCAGAAAGTAGAGTGAGTTATAGAAAGTAAAGTGCGATGTCTTCCACACTGGTGTTTGTGCACTCTGATTCATACTTTTAAATATTATTTCTCTTTCAGATTATTATTTTTGAAAATTTTATCTATTCTACTTCTATGATTGAACAATTGAAAATAGGAAGTGCCCTGAATGGAAAATGCTGTGGCGGGGGACCAGCAGATGACATAGTGGTTACATCACTAGCTGACTGCAAGTCAAGTACTGGACCCCGTGGCTGAAACTGATGCCAGGCGTGTATGTGTGTGTGCACTTGCGCTCAAGATCCTGGGAGAAGAATGTAGGAGAGGGGACTGTGGTGTGGTCATCCCCTCAGGGGGTGACTTCTCACTTTCCCTCTCACCGTCTCTGTCTTTCTCTGGTGAGCACACATACCATAAGGAGAAAATCTCTTAAAAATAAAAAGCAACATCATGGTGGGTTCTATGAAGGGGAATGCATGTGTGAGTGTGTTTCTGAGTGTGCATGTGTGAGTGTGTAAAGGTAAGCTTGATTTTTTTTTTTTTTAGAGATTTTTGCTATAGGGCGCGTGCACTTGCCAGACAGACAGAGAGAGACAAAGAGACAGAAAGCGAGAAATCACCCCCCAGGGGGGATGGTCATGCCGCAATCCCTTCTCCTCCATTCTCCTCTTGGGATCTTGGGCACGCACGCACATGCGCCCGGCGTGAGTTTTAAGCCACCGGGTCCAGGACGCGAACCGCGGTCAACTACGTGGGAGTCCAGCGATACAGCCATTACACTAACTGCTGGTTCCCAAGGTAAGCTTGATTCTTATCCTTGAGGGATCAATTAACCACATGTTTGAAACAGAAGCATTAAAAAGATGAAAATATTTAAAAAAGAAATGTACAAGGGGGTTTCAAAAAGTTCATAAAAATATGAATTATGAAAAACTATGCATAGATTTCAAAAATTTTTGCACCAGAATTAACTTGTACTTTAATTCCATTTTTCCACGAACTATTTGAAGTACCCTCACATAACTATACACTAACAGTTTCAGCCTAAACAAACTTATTTTTTTTTGGAGTAGGTTAAGATTTGGGAGAAAATAAATGATCTTTATTCTGGTTGTCAGTGACATTTAGTATTTTATTTCCTCTACTTTTGAACTGACTTGCACAGAGTCATGCATTTCAGAAATACAATCAACTCAAATGCTACATGACTTTAGAAAGAAAATGAAAAATATCTTTTCTTGGTCAGTTATAGAAATCAACCCTTATCTTTGCTCCCCAATCTGCCTTCTGAGAAGCACTGTGTGAGACCGAGCATGAAGAGTGATTGGGAAAACAAACCCTTCTACAGGACTGACAAAAGTGAGTAAACACAGTGGTCTTTCTCCTTATAAAAATAAATAACTTTTCTTCATTCCCACACCTTGGTTTAGGCTCGAGTGAGCATGAAAGGGGAATTTTCTTCTTCCTTTCAAAGCAGCATTTATGAACCTCTAAATGGAAGTCTCTCTATCTACTGCTTTGCTCAGATGAGACTCTGGCTGCCGTATCCTCTGGGTGTCCTGCACTGACCACGGACCACCGGGCAGGAGATGTGATCCTATTTCTGGGGTTGCCCTGTGGCTTGTCATGTGACCTGGTATAAATCATTTATACCTCTCCATTTCTGCAGCTGCAAGACAGCCACTGAAAAACTCTGTGCTGTTTCCGATGTCATAGCCAGTCTCTTGCTATAGGCTTGACCACAGGATGGGGTTGAACCACTTGTCAGAGGAAGCAGCCACTTGGTTATTCATTTTCTGTAATGATTGAATCACCTTGGCTAAATCTACCACAGGTTCAAAGCAGATGGTGGGATCTTTTCTTTTCCTTTTTTTTTTTTTTTTTTTTGGAGAGGTTTTTGCTATAGGGCACGGTGCTCACCAGAAAGACAGAGAGAGACAGAGAGACAGAAAGCGAGAAATCACCCCCCGGGGGGATGGCCACGCCGCAATCCCTTCTCCTCCATTCTCCTCTCGGGATCTTGGGCACGCATGCACACGCACCCGGCGTGAGTTTAAGCCACCGGGTCCAGGACTCAAACTGCGGTCGGCCACGTGGAAGTTCAATGACATAGCCATTACGCTAACCGCTGGTCCCGGATTTTTTTTTTCTTTACTTAATTAAAAACAAAAGAAAATGAAACAAAACCCCAAATCCTATAAAATCTCCCCAAAACACCCAAAGTTTTCAGAAGTTTTAATGACTTAAACAGGAAAACTTAAGAAATTCTTGGAATCATAAAACATGAAGATTAAGAAGAAATTTTGGAATGAATCAAGATCTGGTTGCTTATCAAAATCAGCCAAGGAACTGTACCAAGAACAGTGGATTCTCATACTCCAACCAAAAATGTTAATCCATAGACCTTGGCGTCGGCATGGTAAAGAATCTCCCCAGGTAGTTCGAATGATGAGGTATGTTTAGGAACCGTGGGTTGAGTTCACTAAATTAAACACTTATATTCTCTTTCAATTTATTTGAATACTTCCAGATTTAGGGAGATCACTAGTTAGAGAGTAAATTCTATGTTGGTTACTTTGAGAAATTAGTGGTTATCTCCGTGTGAGAGATTAAAACACTACCCTCCCTCAACGGCCACTACAACTGGAAGAGGTGTTAATATTTGTTGGCTGCTTTTTGTATATCAGTTATTGGTATAGGACCAAGTTTGCCTGCTGCCCTAGTTTTAGCCCCAAAAGTTGTGCACCCAGGGTGGCTGATTGTCTAGATATTTCTCATACAGTGTCCCTTTTAATTTTCCACATCAGGCTGTGAGGTAGTTTCTGTTATTGATCTCATTGAACATGGGAGGAAATTGAAGTACAAATTAATTAAGCAGCTGGCCCAAGGTTACTCAGCATGTAAATGGAGAACTGGGATTAGAAACCAGACAATTCAACTCAAGAACCCTTTCCCCTCATCAATATTCATTTCCTAAATGTTTTCAAGAACCTTTTTTTTTTTTTTTTTTTTTTTGAGAGAAAGTTTTTTTTGCCAGAGAGACAAGAAGCGAGACAGAAATCGAGAAATCACCTTCCGGGATGGGAGTGGGGAGATGGCCACGCCATAATCCCTTCTCCTCCATTCTCCTCCCAGGATCTTGGTGAATTTAAGCCACCGGGACTGGGACTCTAACCGACCGTGGTTGACTACATGGGAGTCCAGCGACGTAACCATTCCACCATCTGCTGGTCCCAAGAATCATTCTTATATCTTCAGTTGGTGGCTGATTCAGTCATTGGTGCAGAAAGGCCCATTTAACAGTCCTATTTGGTGCTCTCTGATTGGATGTGTTTAATACTGGCCTTTCTGGGGACAGGACCTAGTTTTGCTACCTTACTGTAAGAATAAATATGGAGCCTTCCCCTGAAGTTTTTATTCAGGCAAACTTGCTTGCAAAATAAGTAGCCTTGGCCAGGGCTTCAAAGGAGAAGATAAACTAGGCAGAAGAGAACGAGTTGAGAGACTGAGGAACAAGCTGAGCCGGAAGCAGGGGTGGTGTTTCCTTGCGTGTGGACCTTGAGGTCGGTTGCTTTATTTTGCTACTGCTATTACTCTTTCTCTTTACCACCAATTAGCAGTGCCTTCAATTTGTCTCTGTCTCTTGCCTGACCTTCATTATTTTAAGAAATACCCTAAAAAAATTCCGTTACTATTTTATGATTAAGGAACTATTGTTATATTTTTATGAAAAAGTACAGGAGTGTCTTAGAGGTATGTACCAAAATACTATGGATAAGATAGCTTGCCATGTGGATTTGCTTTAAAATAATCCAGTGGAGGAAAGGGGAAAGAGAAGAAGCCAAAGAAGACTTGCCTTATGTTATGTAGATACCAAAGGTGGATCTTGGCTACGTGGAGGTTCATTTTGTTTGAAATTATCTCTACTTCTAGTTTGTTTAAAATTTTTCCATAATAAAAAGTAAAAAAATAAGTCCCCAAAGTCAGATCGGAGAGGAGCCCTGTTATAGCTAAGGTAATCATATTACATGATATCATTGTGATATCTTCTTTACTTATGGACCTGGCTCAAATTGAAGACTTTAGAAGGCACTGCATTAAAATATATATATATATATATTTATTTTTGGAGAGGTTTTTGCTATCGGGCGTGTGCGCTTGCCAAAAAGACAGGGAGAGAGCCAGAAAGCAAGAAATTGGGTCCGGGACTCGAACCGTGGTCAACGATACGGGAGTCCAGCGACATAGCCATTATGTCAACTGCTGGTCCCTGCATTAGAATGTCTTTAAAGGACATTTGAAAATGTCTTTATCACACAGACAGGTCCTCTGCGCACAGAAAGGGTGGAGCCTCATGGAAGGTTTGGGTTGGATGCAGACTTCTGGGGTAGGACGTTGCTAGCCTGAGAACGGACGATCATGAGTCGGGCGGGGATGGAATAGGGTGTAAAAGAAGGGGCATGCGTCCAGCATGATCCGATTGCACTTTCTGTCAGCCCCAGATGCTTGCATCAGATTCCCCATCCTTGCCTTCTGCTCATCTCTTTGCTGTTTTGTAATTTTCTTTCTCCCTATTCCTTGAAAAAAAAATTCCTTTGCTTCCAGACACCTTATTAAGGTAACTCTCTTCTGGCTGTTAGTGTTAAGAATCTGTCAGGCTTTTCCATTATGCACCTCTCAGCTGACACTATTCTTAATTGGCACTATCGTAGTGGGGAGAAAAGACAAAACGCTTTAGTTAATGCGGGGGAAGAAGCTAGCTTTTCAATCTTAACACTGTATGTCCTGGATTAGTGGGTTTAAGGTAGTATTTTAATTTACTAGGGTATCTTTTAGTCCCAGGTGACTTCTTTATTATTTTTAGTGCCTTCTCTACTTAAAACCAGAGAGAATTCTCTTTGCTGAAAGGACTGGATTCTTCACCTAAATTTAAGCCCAATCTCAATAGTTTTCCAACTAGGCCAGCTCTTGTAGAAAAATACTAAGACTGCGAAATATACCTACTGGAAGCATCCTTAGAAGTTATCTTGTTTACTCCTCTCATTTTATAGGTTTAAAAACGGGCCATAGTACTTAAACAACTTTTCCAAATCAGTAGTCTATTTAATACAATTCAATCTTCTTATTTCCATTTAAAAAGTGATTTAGCGGGGGACCAGCAGTTAGCGTAATGGCTGTGTCGCTGGACTCCCATGTAGTCGACCGGACCTAGTGGCTTAAACTCGCGCTGGGCGCGTGTGCGTGAGTGCCCAAGATCCCGAGAGGAGAATGGAGGAAAAGGGATTACAGCGTGGCCATCCCCCCTGGGGGGTGATTTCTCACTTTCTGTTTCTCTGTCTCTGTCTGTCTGGCGAGTGCACGTGCCCTATAGCAAAACCCTCTTAAAAAAAAAAAATAAACTCTATTGGGGGCAGTAGGTGGCACAGTGGTTAAAACGCTGGACTCCCACATGTCCGACTATGGTTCAAATCCTGGATCTGGTGGCGTGAAAATGACACCAGGAGTGTGTGTGTGTGTGTGTGTGTGTGTGTGTGTTTGCGTGCGTGCCTAACATCCCAGAGGGGATTGGAGGTGAAGGGATTGCAGTGTGGCCATTCCTCCTGGGGAATGATTTCTCACTTTCCTTCTCACTGTCTTTCTCTGGGGGGCGCACATGCCCTATAGCAAAAACCTTAAAACAAAACAAAAACAAAAACAAACTCTGTGCCAGCAGTTGGCATAGAGGTTACATCACTGGACTCCCACGTGGCCAACTGTAGTTTTGAATCCCGAACCTGGTGGCTTGAAACTCAGCTAGGTGCGTGTGCGTGCATGCCCAAAATCCCAGGAGGAGAATGGACAAGGAATTGTGGCATGGCCATACCTCATGGAGGGTGATTTCTCAGTTCCCTCCCACTGTCAGTCTGTTTTTTTCTCTTCAGCAAGTGCATGTTCCCTGGGGCAAAAACTTCTACCAAAGAGAGAGAGAGAGAGAGAGAGAGAGAGAGAGAGAGAGAGGGAGAGAGAGAGGGCACAAACTCTATTGGAAGTATCATTTCTCTGTCTTTCTCATTCTCTCTGGAAGAAATAAATTAATAAACTTTAAAAAATACTGATTCAGCAATGACTATTTTTTTTTTTTTGGAGAGGTTTTTTGCTATAGGGCGCGTGCGCTCGCCAGACAGAGAGAGACATAGAGACAGAAAGCCAGAAATCACCCCCCAGGGGGGATGGTCACGCTGCAATCCCTTCTCCTCCATTCTCCTCTCGGGATCTTGGGCATGCACGCACACGCGCCCGGCGTGAGTTGTAAGCCACCGGGTCCAAGACGCGAACCGCGTCGACTATGTGGGAGTCCAGCGACATAGCCATTACACTAACTGCTGGTTCCCAGCAATGACTATTTTTTTTCCCTAAGTTTTTGCTATGGTGTGCATTTGCTGGAGAGAAAGACAGAGAGAGAGAGGGAGGGAAAATGAGAAATCACCCCCCAAGAAGGATAGTCATACCACAATCCCTCCTCCTCCATTTCTGAATATGCGTGCACATGCACCTGGCATGTTTCAAGTCGCCAGGTCTGGAACTTGAACCACACAGTGGGTCATGTGAGATTCAGCCACCTTAACTATCATGCCACCTGACTGGCCTAACCATGAGTATTTCTTAAATTCACTTTTTAAATAAGGATTTTCATCATGAGCCCACGTCGGGAATTCAAAGAAGATACACATCTTAAATATTTATCTTCAAATGTGACAAATCTACTTTCATTTGCAGGTATTTTTGTGAAAATATACCCTCATTTGCAGGCCGTGCTAATTGGAATTTCCCTGTAACCATCATATATCATCTTTGATTTCTACTTTCTTTAACGGCACTCGAGTGCAGTAAAATATACAGATATTTGTTAAGCAATCTGACTGCAGAATTCTTCTAAATTTTTAAGGCTCTTCAACCCGTTTACAGTTTTGTAATTCATAGCTAGTTTGATAGCAATATTTTTAGTAACTTACCTTTACTGATCTTACCGAAGGATTCAAGCTGTTTCTATAGAAACAATGTCTCTCTCTTTACACATTCATATTCTATCCGTTACTTTAATATTTAGTTAAATGAGGGAGTTAAAATTATAAGTACCCAGGCAGTGACAAGTTGCAGAACCAGTATCATTGACTCAGGGTAATAGTGGCAGTGAAGGAAGATGAAGTACATGGGGAATGACAGGATTTACCCATGAGCCCAGAGAGGCATTCAGCAGTGGGTATACAAGGGTAATGGAGAGTTTTAGTTTATCTGACCAGATGGTTAGGTGGTGGCTGTTTTTTGTTTTCTTTCTTTTCTTCTTCTTTTTTTTTTTTTTTTAATTTATTTTATTTGCCAGAAGGTGTGTGTGCTCACTGAGGAGAGACAGGGAGAGAGAGAGAGAGAAGGAAAGTGAAAAAGCAACCCCTTAGGGAATGCTCATGCCACAATCCTGTTTCCTCCATTTGTCCTTTCAGAATTTTGGGCAGGAATGTACACATGGCTGGCATGTTTTTTTCCAGTCACTGGGTCTGAAACTGGAAGCATGTAGTGGTCCATGTGGTTTCCAGCTACCTTAACCAACACACTGCCTACTGGCCCTAAGAGTGTGTGTGTGTGTGTGTGTGTGTGTGTGTGTGTGTGTTTTAAGGTTTTGGACATGCATGCATATGCATCTGGCATGATTTTCAAGCTGTTGGGTCCGGAACTTGAACCATGGTTGGCCATGTGAGAGTACCACGTCTTAATCACTGTACCACCTGCTGATGCCGAGAGACCACTTTTAAATAGGCGTTTTTCTATTGATATGATTTTAGGCTTGTGGCCTCACATGGTAGACCCTTGCCCATCCCTCACCCTGGTCCCAGGGCTCCTGCCCAGGAGCACAGCTCTGCTGGAAGACTGCAGGCTTAGCTCTCCTACTTGACGATCTGTGAAATCTCTTTTTGATGTTAAGCACTTGGATAGTTCTATGTCTATATTTCAAACTCAGTTATGCATGACTTATTTTGGCCCTGTTTTATCCAGGATGCCAGTCTTCTTGGAAGAGGGGACCTGTCCTCATCAGTTTAGTTCATTTGTCGGCCGTCCTCTGAGAGACCTTTCTATTCTGTGATTGATTCAGGAAGAGAGCACCGTGATCCTTCCAGCAAAATGCTACAGTGGGGTCTTCTTTTGTTTGCAAGAAGCAGACACAGCTCCCTGCTGGGGGAGTCTCCTTTGCTGCACCCACCCAATATCAGAAGTGTCTTTGCTCCAGCCTGCTCCCCAGTCCTATGCATTACACCCATGCTACCTTGGAAGTACTCCAAATTATCATTGCTTTTTGTCTCCCTGGAAGCCAAGTTTTAATTCCACTTCCTATTATCCCATCACTCTGTCTCTTGGACATTCTACCTTTGATATAGATCTGTCAGGCCCCTTTGTAAAAATGTAAACCCATTACATTCCCTTTATTCACCCTGGCACTAATGTCCTGACTTCAAATAAATGTCCTGAAGCTCTGTTGGCTGGCCTTTACAGTGCAGCACATTTTAAAGTTACTTTCCATCTACTGTCCTCTTACTTTGTTTAAGATGTAAAATGAGGGCAAAGAATCACGGGCCTTAACTAATGGTCTGCAATTTCCTGCTGTCTCTATCCCTTTTTTATGACATTAATTCATTGCCACTTCTCTGACCTATGGAATCTCTTTTGGATAGAAATGACTAGGAGTTAAAATCAAGTTAAAAAAAATACCAATTTGATTCAATCGTCTTGTCAGAGTTCTTGTCACTGTCTCTTTGGGACAACCTACACTATTGTAATCATTCTGGCAACTGGTTTTTGTGTTAAAACATATATCTTAATTACTCATCTCTTTGGTAAAGGTTAGGGTTTTGATTTAGTTTCCTTTGGTTAGAAAAGAAGGGATAGTCACTTGAAGTATGTACAGTCATCTAAATTTTTCACCTCTCCTGACTTCTCTATTTTGTCAATTTTCTCTAAACAGATCATTATGGTACAAGCACTCAGAAAAGCATGCAGCTTGGTTTTTATGTTCTCAGCATTATCCTTTGATATTCCTCTGTTCAAGCTTCCCAAGTTATGGTTAGTAAATAACAGGTAGGTTGTTTGGTTTGCAAATAGTAGAAACGGATCCTAGTTCTTGTAAATTCACTGGCAATTTATTGGCAGATGCCATGGGTCTCAGAAATTAAAGTCTTCAGAAAAGGGACAGGGAATTAATCAGCTATTGCCATGGTAATACTGCATAATAAACCACCCTGAAACTCAGGGTCTTGAAACAATGAGCAATGACCTTCATTTTCATGGGTCCGCAGGTTGACTGTGGTTTGGTGGGTCCCGAACAGGCTTTACTGGTATGGAGGGCTGAGCATCAGCCTTGTGAATGTTATCCTAAAGGGCAAAGATATAATTAAGTCAAGGATTTAGTCATCTGGAGATTATCCTGGATCATCCCAGTGGGCCCTAAATGTGATCATAACTGTCCTTATAAGAGGGAGGCAAAGGTTTCTTTGACACAGAGGTAGGAGGGGATGTGCGATGGCAGCAGAGAGAGATTAGAAGATGGTGTGCTACTGGCTTTGAAGACGGAGAAGAGCCAGGAATCAAGGAATGCAGCTCTACAAACTGGAAATAGCAGAGAAACAGATTCTCCCCCGGAACCTCTAAGGAGAGCATGGCTCTGCTGACACCTTGTTTTCATCTCGGAGAAACTGATTTGGAGTCCCCAAAACAGGAGGGGCTATTATAGCCCTCTGTATTGTTTCAAGTTTCCAGTTTTTTTTTTTTTTTTTTTTTTTTGAGAGGTTTTTGCTATAGGGTGTGTGCGCTCGCCAGAAAGACAGAGAGAGACAGAGAGACAGAAAGCAAGAAATCACCCCCCGGGGGGATGGCCACACCACAATCCTTTCTCCTCCTTTCTCCTCTCAGGATCTTGAGCATGCGCACACACGTGCCTGGCGTGAATTTTAAGCCACCGGGTCCGGGACTCGAACTGCGTTCAACTACATGGGAATCCAGAGACAAAGCCATTATGCTAACTGCTGGTCCCTCAAGCTTTCAGTTTTATGGTGATGTGTTACAGCAGCTATAGCAAACTAATACAGCCAGTAGCTCAACTTTGTGTTGCATCTTGGCTGAGTGAAACTCCAGGCTTTGAGGTGGGTTTAGATGTGTTCCACTGTGTTCTTCTTTGTACCCAGGGAAAGGAACGAGGCTTTCCAGGGCATGCTCATTTTATGGCAAATCACTAGAGCACAAGCATCAAATCCAACCAAACCACAAAGCATTTTTCAGGCCTCTGTGTCAGCTAATTCCTTTGACCAAAGGAAGTCACATGTAAAGCCCAATGTCAGCAGGGCAGGGAGGTATACTAGCCCGCAGTGGAAGGCACAGCTCACTGAACTGTAATGCAATCCATCACAGCCAGGGATCAAATGAATCTGTTGACCTGAACTGTGGCCAAGACAGTCTATACCATAGGAACAGCTTAGTTGTAGCTGCTAGATATTAGGCATTGCTGCTGGCCACAGGACATAGGGTGCTATCATTACTATGTCATGAATTCCAAAGTAATTTCTGCTTTTCAAGACAAGTCCCTTGATCCAGAGTCAACGTCCCAGGTTCGAACACTTGATTCGTCAAATCCAGGTTGTGTGTTTAGGAAGACCAGTAGTCTAGTCTTTTTGACCTTCGTATCTGGAGGTAGGTTCTCAGCTATGGCCATGTCTGTGTTTTCTGGGGACACAGCATTCAGATCACAGCAAGTGGTTCGCCTTTCAATGGAGGTAGTGGTGCTGAGCATCCCCTGTCCAAATTCTTTCTGGGTGAGGGCTGCTCTTTTTCTGAGATTGGACTTTCATTCTCTTGGCCTGTGACAGTACATCATGTTTCCCTTCCCTGCCTGTATGCATTAAGAAGTTCACCTCTGCAGTGAGACTCATTGCTGTAAAAGGTGGATGGGTTTATTCTGAAGGGAAAGTATTAGCTGTAGGTCCTGCAGAAGTCTTGAACTGAATGCTGACAGCAATCAAGCTGATTGTTTTTTTTTTGGGGGGGGGGTGGGAGTAGGGGGAGAGGTTTTTGCTATAGGGCACATGTGCTCGCCAGAAAGACAGAGAGAGAAAGATAGAAAGCGAAAAATCACCCCCCAGGGGGGATGGCCATGCCACATTCCCTTCTCCTCCATTCTCCTCTTGGGATTTTGGGTATGCAAGCACGTGCACCTGGCGTGAGTTTAAACCACTGAGTCCGGGAGTCGAACCACGGTCTACTACATGGGAGTTCAGCGACATAGCCATTACGCTAACTGCTGGTCCCTCAAGCTGATTGGTTTTAAAGGTTATTTTATTTTATTTATTACTGAGAGAGAGAGAGAGAGAGAGAGAGAGAGAGAGAGAGAGAGAGAGATACACCCTTAATAGGGTCTTGTCACACTGTAATCTCCCCCGCAGTGTCCCAGCCCCAGCCAGCCAGAATCACAGGCCTGGCATACTAAGGCCAATCCTGGATCTGAACCTGGGTCTTCTGAATGGCTCCAGAATCACCCAGCAGCCATGCTGGACCCAAGCTGATATTTTTCAGTCTGGCTGACTATTACTGACTATTACTATTTCTCAACTGATTCTGACCCCACAGTATGAACGGATGCCATCAGCAACCTCAGGCTGTCCAATGTTCCTTTGAAGTGAGTCGAAGAATGATGCTTTCAGTAGAGTTGTTATCCAGAACTCTCAACTCTAGCTCCACCTTACTGGGCTGGTGTCTAGTCCTATAAAATGGCTTATTTTTATATACATAAACGACCTGAACTCCAAATATAAAAAATAACCTGAAAAGGCAGATGACAAATAATTGGGTGGCCACCACTGTGACGAGCAGCTTCATGTTTATAATCCTCTCAGTGGGCTCTGATGAGCAGACTGTGGAGGTAGCATATAATTGGGAGCTGGGACAGACCTGTCGCTGATATTGCCACCCACCTGTTCAGATTTCTTTGCTTTTGGGCCATAAGGGCTCCTGTTGTCTGGGGAGTGCAGAGAGAGCTCAGTGGAGCTCAGCCCAACTCTCTCACCATTTGGTGCAAGGACACTCACAGAAAGGTCAAAATTATAACAAGTATTTTGAACATTATCTTGGAAATTCAGTTTTTTGAAATTTTGAAAGTTGTTTATTAACTGTCAAGAACTATGGAGTATGAGCAAAAATTTTTTGATATGTAAAGTAAATGTTTGTGGGAAAACATACAAATAAATAAATAAATGGGGGGAAAAAAAAGTAGTGTAGGGTGGGAAGTTGCCATAGTCTTTTCAAAGTGATAGTAGTTACTTTTCCAGAGGAGCAGGAGGTAGTGAAAAGAATCACGCAAAGCTAACTCCTTCACTTCCCCACCTTGACCCAGCCCACACTGCTTCTCAGGATTAAATAGCCCAGACAAGCCCAAGACTTACCACTAGAGGTCCTCATTCTGGAAATTCTTGGTCCCTCACCTGAGTCCATTGCAAAAAGGATCTTATTTTAGTTCTTTAATTTATGTAGCTTCAGACCTCTAGATTTTGATCCAGCCCACACTGCTTCTCAAGTTTGAATAGCCTGGCTAAGTCCAAGATGAAACTCCACTTTCATATCTCTTTGGAGAGTATTAAAGCTGTGGAAGCTTATTTTTAAGGGTACTTTATTTGTAATTCAGAGAAATTGTACTTGAAAATAGTTTTTCAGTTGTGTGTATAGGCGAGTAGACATGTCTTTTGTAGGATTTTTTCCAAAGTGAATCCTATAGATAAAAGCAAAGATGGGACTAAAAATAAAGACCCCTAAGTAGAAATGTAATGAAACCTTGACATAAATGACACACATGTGTAGAAAGGACTCTGTAAGAATGGCGTGGATGAAAATTTTCTAGTCTTCTGATATCAATATTTTGATTTTCCTTCTTCACCCCTTTCTGTGTGATTTGGGTGGAGCTGAGTCTACTTTCTGGATACAGTGTTTACAACTGTCACATGACACAGATTGATCCAGTAAGATGAAATCTCGTGATTTTTAAAAAGTTTTTTAAAATTTTGAGGTGTTTGCCATAGGACGCATGTGCATGTTACAGAGAAACAGAGAGAGACAGTGAGGGAAAGTGAGAAATCAACCCTCCAGAGGGATGGCCAGGTCACAATTCTATCTCCTCTATTCTTCTCTTTGGACTTTGGGCATGCACATACACACATGTCTGACGAGATATTCAATCCACCGGGTCTGGGACTCGAACTGTGGTTACTCATGTGAGAGTCCAGCATCATAATCACTATGCCACCTGCTAGCCCCACTCATGAATTTGAATAGAAACAACCAGAGATCTTTTGTGTGGCTATAAAGGGAGAATCTCCCTGAGAATGGAGCCAAAGAGATAAGAAATCGAGAGAATAAGAACCAAGTGTTTACAAGATGAGTTCCTGATTTCAGTCATGCCTGAAGCTCTACCGCCC